>CM060445.1:122885951-123475864 GCA_030545235.1 Helianthus tuberosus | reverse complement strand
GTTTAGATTAGGATGAAGTGTGCTATGTGAGTTAAGGCGCGATTTTAATAGTGTTTTATTCATGAGTTTGGCGTTTTGTGTAGAGAAGTCAAAAGATCCTTTTACCCTTAATGAAGCGCGCCACACTAATAAAAGTGATGTTATTTACGAAAACGCCACCGCGTCATCTAGTCCATAATTGTTTTGATCTGACGATCCATAAGCGTTCTCTCCGTTCTCACACTTTCCACCGTTTTCTCTAAATGATGACCCTATACATATATATATATATATATATATATTGTTAAAAAATAGGTGCAAAGAAGATATGAAACTCACTGAGTTTCAAGTCGAGTTAATTCAGCTCTCATCCCAGCTTAGTGGTGGTCGTATTCTAAATGCATACCCCAATATTGGGATAAAAAATATGACAGTTGGTGAAGCCTAGCATTGGTGAAGCCTAGCGTTATGCACAAGAAGCAGTCACAAGGTTTCGGATAGGGGTGAGCATTTTTGGATCCGGACCGAAAAGAACTAATAACCGACCCTAAAATAAACCGAAACCGGCCCGACCCTAACATGTAGGTATTTATTTCGGTTCTTGTTTTGCATATCAAATCAGGTTCGGGTCGGTTCCGGTTCTTTATATCAAGGAACCGACTTGGACCTTGTGAAACCGATATATTGTAAATTAAAATATAATGGGCTGGCCTAGAAGTGATCACGACCTTTTAATCCCTAATAATAACACATAACCGCCCATATGTGTTTACTCAAAACCCAGCACATATAAAAACATTTTCTGTCTCTGTTAAAAGAAAAAAAATTCTCACAGGCAATTCATCGAGCAGTTGGTGTGCATTCATTAAGAACATTTCGAAAATCAAGAACTTGATTCACTTGAACCCCATACTAACAAGTATACACAAGAATCATCACACAATATCAAGCATTCACTGCTTTAGTTTTAACATTTTTCATCTAAAGTATAGAAAAAAAATCGGTACCTGGTCATAAGTTGTTATGGTGAAGAATGTGAATCCTTACAGAATTACGAATATGTGATGTTGAATTTTGGATACATGGATTGGAGTTATTTGGAATTGATTCTTGCAATGAAATTGAAGGAACAAAGATCGATTTTGAGCAAGTGTAATTCGGGTTCGGGTTTGTCATGAAGACCGGAGAAACGATATCATGTTGGACCAATACCCGACTTCTCTATCAGGTGTGTTTTTTGGTATTATGTTCAAAGAATTTCGGTCATCGGGTCGGGTCGGTTTTGTCAAGATGCTCACTCCTAGTTTTGGAGGCTAGAAGAGCTGGAGCTAATGAGTCTACCATTGTTACAATGAGGCCCACTCTCAGTAGTTGATATTCGCAACAGCGAATGCAAAGCCACTAAAAGTTCCGATACAAATTGGGGCCACCGCCTTTTACCTCGCCTACAGACACCAAAAAGGAAACAACATTAAAAAAAGCAAAAAACGGTAACTAAAACAAGTATAGGGGAGTTAGAATTTGGAAGAAAAATAAGGAAAAAAAACAGCTAGGGCCTTGACTCGAACCTGGAACCTATTCTCTAAATGTCGTCACTCAAGTCGTATGCACTACAATGTACTATGTTTATAATTTTGTTTTAATGGTTTTATATTATGTTAAACAGTCAGTAGCTTGATGAACATAAACCTACACTCATAATTAATAGTACGTATAATATAACTCGAGAATTTACAGGCATTCTGTTAACTAGCAGGGTGCCCGCGCGATGCAGTGGGGGCGATACTTTGCATTGCGGCACTCGTTTCTGGTAGTTTCTTATTATTATAATATTTATGGTAGCCTTATAGAGGTGGATATATGTCATAAGTATTACAGATGTCTAGTAATTATTACATTTAGAATTTAAATTATTAAGCACTTAAAAAAATCATTGAAGCAATAAAGTAACACACGAATAAGAAAAAATAAGTTTTAAACATAAATAAATGTTATATAAAGTAGCGCACGAATAAGGAAATATAAGTCTTAAATATAAAAGTTGAAAATTAAAAGCCCAAATGTCAAGTACTTTGCATCATGATTAGATCAATTTAGTAATCATACGGCTTAAACATCTCAAGGATGTCATCTATTTTTGTCACACCACCATTTGTCATCATCGAGATCAGCGTCCTCCAGAACTTTTTGTATCTCTTCCTGTTTGATTTTTACATCCTTTGGAGTATGAGTTTCTTCTTTGTTCTCCTCTTTAACTGATACACAGTAGTAGTAGCTGGAGCAGTTTGGGAACTGGAAAAAAAATGATAAGTATTTTAGTTACATATTTTTATCATGTTACTGCTATATATAATATAGAATAAAAACGACGTTCACAATTAAACATAATATAAAAACAAAAAAAAGAAACAATATATCATGTTTTAGAAACATTCATACATGTGTAAAGATCCGAAAGTATGAATACTGATGCTCCAAAACCACTAAATAATAAATAAGATAAATGTTAAGTGTGAGCATAGAAGAATAAATCAAAGTTATACCGAACAGAAAATTAAAGTACCTGTAAACCAAGAATTATAAAGAATAAGAAATTTCTTGATGTGAAAAAAAAAAAACTAATGAATTATACTATATCTAAAGAACAAGAAATTTCTTGAAGTGAAAAAAACTAATGAATCTATACTATATATAGAACCTATAAACCAATGAATTAAATAACCTCCAGTTTTTTTTTCAACTAACTAATATTATCTATAAGAGTATTTTTGAACTTATAATCTCTAAAAAAATGCAACACGATCTGGTATTCAGTTTTTGAAGATGTATTATCTTTAAATTATGGAGTTTTTTCCTAAAAGTTTGTTGGTGGAAAACTTATTTACCAAACTTCTAAAAAAAATTATAAAAAATTAATTTTTTTATGAAAACGAAAATGCTTCTAAAAACGTTTTAATAATTTTTTTTATGAAAACTAAAATTCCATTTAGTTGAATATGGTATTATATAAAGTTTTTTAATATAACAAATTGGATAAAACAAGTGAGCTTGTTTGATGTCAATTTACTACTTACTTACTAACCCGTGCAACCAAGTAAATACATAAACATACAGAATACGAACAAAGCTCATATCAAACCCGTATGTGCAAGGTTTCGAGTCGTCGGAACAAATTTGTGAACAATCTTAATCAAACAAAAATCGGAGTGAAAAGGGTTGGAATATTAGTAATTTGATAATAATGACAACAATGTAGAGAGTTTTAAGCATTTGAAATGTGATAGGACCCACTGCTTTAATCACTTGTACACTAATGCATCATCTAATTGTACATTTTAATCCGCACAACAATACTGACCGAGACAACTATCGAAACGTCGACAAAAATGAGTAGGTCATCACGGTACCTTTGGATTTTTTTAAAACATTATAGTTTATAAGATATGACAAAAATACGTAAAATAATTATAAGTTGTTGTGGAAGGGGATAAGTGTAACTAATTAGCCATAATTTTGTTAAAATAAAGGGATTTAAGTGTAAAAATATGAGGGACTAAAAAATAATTAGTGTTTAAAAGACCAAGTTACCCTCATTTTAGGGGTGCTTTTATAAATAAAGAGGGAATAAGTTCTTATTTTTTGGGTATCTTAAAATACCCCTCCCTCGTGCATTATAATATAGTATAGATAAGTTGCGTCCAAATCAACCCTTGAACACGGAGTATCTGTTATACAACAGCCCTTCGATCATTATTTTTTGATTATGTGTTAATATTGTGAATGACTAAAGGGAGTTCGTCATTGATCACCAGTTGCTATTGTTTTTTATCATCAAATCGTCTTTGATTATCGGCGAGTACAGGGAGTTCGTCTTCGTCTTCGTCCTCTACAGCGACCTTCAATCATTCTGCCAAGGTTCGTATTGTATTGTATTGAATGTGAATTTGGTTTGATTAGTGAGTAGTTATCTCATGTATCTTGATTTATTGTACACGCCAAAAAAACATAGCAACAGACTAGACTACCACCTTATTGTACATTCTATCTATCTATCCAGCCAAACAAACATTCATTATATTTAACTACTAAATTGGAAGTTGCACCAATGAAATCAATCTAAAGACTCAATCTTTGAACGACGTTTGACCCATAGGAACCCCAAAGGTTTAAGCTCGTCCAGTATGTTTCCAATGTCCACCCATTTTGACTTGAAGATTGCTTCTTTTCTGGATTTCCAGATTACCCAACGTGCGGTTAGTATAATCGACTGCACCATTCACTTTTTGTGTCAGACTCGGTTACTCCATCTTGAACGCATAGATATCTTTCTTTATAGATTCTTAGCGCAATTAATTAAAGTTTTTGGTGTGAAAGTAGACATAACAACCCATTATTAATGTTTCACGTACTTTTTTATTAGATCAAAAGCACATTATGAAAAATGTCTTTTGTGGTTTATTCTACTTATGTCATTATACCATGGGTTATATCTACTTTGCATTCTAAAAATGATGAGTTTGGTCCTTATTTAAATACTTTATTCTGACCCGTTTTATAAAAACAGTAACCATCACCTACTTACTTTGAGCTCAAGCTCTCTGCATATTTTGCTCTGCACACATTTATAAAACAGGTGAATCAATGAGAAAAGTTAAACATACCAGCTTGTTGTCCACAAAAAACCACGATAACTTGAACTTTAGCTTAGTAGCCAAAACTTTTCACAATGGTATGCAACTTTTCTAAAAGTCCTTTGGTTTTTAGGAAATAAATATTATGTACTCATTTTCTATAACATAAATAAATCAAGAAAACTTCACCCCATGTAAAGTTATAATCATGTTGTAGATTTGCACTCAAATATATTTTTATAATGATAGTGTAGTGCATACCAATTAATAAACATTCCTTGTTGAACTCGTGCTATCAATATGAGACTTGAGTGTTTAGCGTACTCGTTTAGGATTCAAACATTTGAGTAGTTGAGCATGTTACTGAATCTAATCATGACTGTTTACATGTTCAATTCAATGACTTTGCTAATATGCTTTGTTATAAAATATTACACGTTAATTACACTTCAAGTTTGACAAACTTTATAATAATTTGTGATTATGTTTGATATATTTAATCACCTGATATATTCTTTTCTTTTCTAAAAGTAAGCAAATGGGTCAAAGGATTATTTTAAGGTGTAGATCTTTTTCTAATGTTGAATGTGATTTGTGTATTTGCATTTGATATGACATGTGAATTGAAGGTGTATGCATACGCATATGTTTATCTTTCGCTAATGTTTAGTGGATATCTGATAGTTGCTAAAGCATGTATTTATATGACAGGATTTGCTATTAACTTCTGATTACTAGAGACATGGAAAATGTTAGAAGCTGGATTTATTTAGCTAGATGGTTACCTGAATTTGAAGCCGGAGTTATTGAATTTCTTAATGCTTCATTTGCTATGGTGGCAAAAGGATTTAAAATCTTATGTCCTTGCAAACGATGTATAAACTGTTATTGGTATCGAAGAGATGAAGTATTTGATCACTTAAAAGGACACGGATTTGTAGAAGACTACTATGTATGGGTTTTTTCATGGAGAACTCCCTCACAAACAAGGATTAATACTAGCATAGATGATATTGGAGATGGTATGCATGCCAATTTTAATGAATTATTGATAGGTTTAGAGATTCTGTAATGGAAACAAGTACAGTATAAGGAGGTTCAAATGAAGATGCCAAAAAGTTCTATAGGCTGGTAGAAGATGGAAAGCAAGAGTTGTTTCCTAGATGTAAAAGTTTTTCAAAACTATATTTCATCGTCACACTTCTTCTCTATAAGACCCTTCATGGGCTTAGTAATTTAGTATTTGATGATCTTCTTCAACTTTTATAAGAGATGATTCCAGAGGCAAAGCTTCCAACTAGTTTTACTTAAGCTAGAAAAATCATAAGGGATTTAGGGATTGATTATAATAAGATTCATGCATGTCCTAATGATTGTATGCTTTACCGGAAAGATGATGAGCATACTAAAGTGTGCCACATTTGCCATACCTCTAAGTGGAAACAACAGAACGAGCATTATAGTGAAGGTTCTAAGGCATCTTCAAAAGTTCCATCTAAAGTGGTGTGGCATTTTCCTTTAAAACCGAGGCTACAAAGACTTTTCATGTGTTCTGAAACAGCTAAACATATGACATGGCATGATGAAGGACTTCCTAAGGATGGAAATATACGACATCCTGCTGGTGGACAAAGCTAGAAGGAATTTGATTCTTTGTATCCAAATTTTGCAACGGAAACTAGAAATGTGAGGTTAGGGTTGTCAAGTGATGGATTTAATCCCTTTCGAACAATGAGCGTTTCTCATAGCACTTGGCCTGTGGTGTTGATCAACTACAATTTGCCTCCATGGATGTCATTGAAACCAGAATACTTTATATTGTCTTTGTTAATTCCTGGACCTGAATCTCCAGGTAATAACATAGATGTTTATTTACAACCTTTAGTTGAGGAGCATAAAAATTTATGGAATAATGGGTTGGAGACATACGACAAATCTAAAGATGAGATCTTTAAAATGTATGCAACATTAATGTGGACCATTAGTGATTTTCCAAGTTACTCAATGTTGTCGGGGTGGAAAACAAAGGGAAAATTTGTATGTCCATGTTGTAATTACGAGACTAGCTCACTTTACTTGAAATATAGTAAGAAAACATGCTATATGGATCACCGTAGATTTTTAGATGCTCAACACCCATGGCGACGTAATAAGAGTGCTTTCAACGAGAAAAATGAGGAGAGGCTTTCTCCAACACCTCTATTAGGTGTAAATGCATTGAATGACTTGTCTGGCATTAAAAATCTATTTGGAAAGACACAAAAGAAGAACAATGACAACACTTGCCCATGGAAGAAAAGGTCCATATTTTTTGAATTGCCATACTGGCAATTCAATAAATGTCGACATAATCTTGACGTGATGCACATTGAAAAAAAAATATATGTGATAGGGACTTTGTTGGATATTAGTGGGAAGTCAAAAGATCACGCAAAAGCTCGATTTGACATTTTGGAACTCGGCATCAAAGAAAGGCTTCAGCCAGTACTTTCTGATGATGGTAAGCATGTTATCATTAAGAGAGCATGTTTTTCAATGTCTTCAAAGGAGAAAGTGAATTTTTTTCGTGTTCTGAAGGAAACAAAATTACCTTATGGGTGTGTGTCTAATTTTGCCCGTTGTGTTCATTCTTCAGAAAAGAAATTCTCGGGTTACAAGAGTCATATACTAAATTGCAATTGTTTTACTAGTCAAAAGCATGTTGTCTTTATATGTGTGTGTACTGATTTATTTGGGCATCCTAAATGAAGTTAGAGAAATATGGTAAATGTAGCTCTTAGTGTTCATGACTAAAAGTAGGCATCTTAAGCAAAACGATCTTTCCATGGTTGGTGATTTTTTAATGCTTAACTAGGATTAAGACCCGCCCGCGTTGCGGCGCGGGTACATCGTAAACATTGAATGAATTAGTCCAAACGTTATATGATGCATTAACCATATGAAACCACGTATTTCGACGTATCCAGTTGAACTCAATGTAACTTGTATAAGCATTGTGATTGGATCAAACATAAAGTAAATCAAATTCATATCAAATAATCATAACGTATTATGTGTGACTCAACTCATACATAAAAAACGTAACATGCATAAAGGAAAATCTGACACATGTAATCGAAAGGGATTAATTAGAGTTTTCGAATAAAAGAGAAAAAAAGAAACCATAATTTGACTCCACTCGGTTCGAAACAAACTTTACGAAACATACATAAAATAAACACATAAACATATTATATTTGACCTGAATCATTTCCCAAAAAAGTTTACGTTGAAACGTAGAACAACTTAAATTTATACCGAAACGTACATAAAAATATGCATGTAAAAATGGTTTCTTTAAACGAAAACATATTATATTTGACCTAGAGTTGTTTATAAAAAAAGTTTACATCGAAATGTATAACAAATCATATTTATACCTACCCGTACATAAAATATGTACGTAAAAAATAGTTTTTAAGTAAAGAAAGTATAAGGGTAAACTGAAACAAAATATTAGTAAAAAATTTAATAGGTTAAAAACGTTCGTAAAACCATGCCAAGTAGCACCAATGCCATACCGGCATCGACTCCCAACATCGGAAAAACTCGTAAAAATAAAATAGATAAAATGAAAAAAATTACACCGAACGAAAAACAGACTTAAAATCGTTGAACCACGCACACCCGTTACAGTGTGTTAATGCGAAGAAATTAAACAGAAACGTAAAACGTAGAAAATAATAACTTAGTCGATCAAGGACCCGCTTGTTGCGGCGAACTTGTCAAAAGGGAAAAAATGGACACGTTGCGACGGGCCTATCAAATTCGAAAATATAGAGCAAAAAACGTTGAACCTCACATGCACGCTACGACGTGTTAACTCGCAAAATTTAGAACGAAACGTAAAACGAAAAACTTGCGAAAGATAAAAAGTATGAGGGACCAAAGTTGTTTATAATAAAGTGTTGGGTTAAATTATAAGAGCATTCACATCCCATCCATTAAAATTTGTGAGAAGGAGTTTTTATAACATAAAGTGTATAAAAAGTGGTTGTGAATGGAGGAGAGAGAAAATGTTACTGTTTATCTGTATATTTGGGGGGACACTGTTTACCCTCTATAATTTTTAATATATTTTAAAGGATAAATTACACTTTTCGTCCTTTATGTTTGTAGCGGGTTGCAACGGATAGCCTTTAACTTTAATAATTACAGTCACAGTCCTTTATTTGAAAAACATGTTACACAATACGTCCTTTAAGCCTAACTTAGTTAAAACTTTCAGTTAAATGTGGTATGTGCCTTGCACATAAGGGTAATATTGTCTTTTCTCATTCTAATATAATAAATAAAAAGGGATTAATATTTTTTAAACATATCCCCCTCTTCAGAACTCTCTCTGTCACCCATCTCTCTCTCACCCTTCCCCCTCTCTCTAACACCTACCACCACCACCACCACCATCAACCACCCACCACCACAAACACACTCTCTCTTGCGATGGTAAAGCTGTTACTTTGGTTTCTCTTTCATCACTTTCAATTATCCCCAATCCAAGTTTCTCCTTCTCCACTTTCGATTATTAATTATCCCCAGCGAAGCACCATCCCTCACAAATTTTGCTTGTTGTTCAATGACACCCGTGAACAGGTGGTGTATACGAATAACCTGCTCAATCCCATCTCTAATGGCGTTAAAAACATCTAACCCCTTCACACTTCTTTCAAAATAGTCAAACACAAGTTCAAAATAGTCAACTAAAGATAACTCATGAAATCTCTGAGCTACCTGTCTTTGAAAAGCTCCAATTTCAGAATCTTGATATTGAGTTTCTTGATCTACTGAATGAACCACTTGATCACGCTTCATACTCAAGATTGACCGCCCAAAATTTGTGAAATTGGGTGAAGATGAACCGTGAAAACCTGTTCTCATATTGCTATCACATCAACTACAACGAACCTACAAAAATTCAATAATAATTTCAAGAAAAAAAACTCAAAGGTTGAACCTTTTTGGATAAAGATTTCAACCCAATTTAGCTCAAAGATTCCAGAATTTGTGGTTTTTTAATTGAAATTGGAACTTGAGAATAATTGTAAGAAGCCCACAAAGATTCAGTAATGAATTTTAGAGAAAAAGCTCAATGATTGAAGCTTTATTATAAAGATTTCGACCCAATTAATCTTAAAGATTCAAGAAATTTGGGATTTTTGCAATTGGGAAATGGAATTTTGGGGAAATTAAAGAAACCCAGATGATGAAAACACAAATTCTGTTTGGTGTTCAATGACCATCCCCTCACAAATCCCCACCTGATCTAAAAACACAACCGAAACCCTAGATTGAATCAGAATGAACATCTCGTTCTATCATCGTCTTCTTCTGTTCTATCATCGTCTTCCTCTAAATCTCATCACAACATCCACGATCTACTTGATTTCAAACACAACCACTTAACAAATCCCCAAGATCTCAGAGAAAGGGGAGATCGTGGAAGGAGAGTGGAGATCGTGGTTACCGAAGGTTGGGGAGGTGGTGGTTACAAAGATTATGGTGATTTCCAGCTGCGGTAGTGGTGGCCGGATGAGGATGATGGTGGTGGTGGTGGTGGTGGTGGAGAAAACCTGGAGAGAGATAGGGAATTGAGAGAGAGAAAGAGGAGAGTGAGAGAGGGATCATCAGAGAAAGGGGAATTGGGGAAGATGAATTGGTTTTATTTATTAAAACATTTAAATAAAAATATGAATTGACCAAAATACCCTTAACTGAATAAACTTAACTGAAAATTTTAACCTGGTTAGTACTAAAGGACGAAAGATGTAACAAGTTTTCAAAATAAAGGACTGTGGCTGTAATTATTAAAGGTAAAGGTCATCCATTGCAACTAGCTACAAACATAAAGGACGAAAAGTGTAATTTTTCCTATTTTAAAAGTGGTTGTGAGTGGAAGTGAGAGAAAACCTAATGATAAAAGTATAAAAAATATTATTTAATTGAAAGGAGAGAGAAAAGTTAGTTGTTTTTAGTGTAATTATAAGGTAAAAATTGATGGATAGGATGTGAATGCTCTAAAAGATGAAAAACTTTGTGTTAAAAGTAAAAAATTAAAGGGGGATAAAATACAAAATATGAAAATACTTGGGTTAAAAGTGAAAAACCAATTTTTTTTTTTAAATTCACCCTAAGCTAGGAGTACAACTCCTAATGCACAAAATAGTTGGTAATTTATATTGTATAAATAATAATAATAATAATAATAATAATAATAATAATAATAATAATAATAAAAGTAAGAGAACAAAAGATGCTTTAGTGGGTAAAGTGTAAAACAAAAAGTTATGTGATGATACAGTGAAATCGGAAAGATGACTGGCGCAATCCCATGTTGGTATTTGATATATATAATAATGGTTGATAGTTTATTAAAACTAGAATTACGACCCGCCGCAATGCGGCGGGGATTCTTTAGTTATAATAAGTCGATTTAGGACGTGCAATTTATGTTGAACCTATCAAACGGGAAAAAAATAGACGATGTAAAAACGTTTACCCACACACGTACGTTGCGTCGTATTAACTCGTAAAATTTAGAACGAAACGTAAAAACGTTAAACCAAAAACGCATGTTGCGATGTGTTAAGTCACAAAATTTAGAACGAAGCATAAAGCGAAAAATTTGCGGAAAATGAAAACTATAAAGGACCAAAGTTGAAAGTAAAAAAAGTTGTGAGGATAGATTGCAAAAGATAAAAAGTTTTGTGTAAAAGTAAAAAAAACAAATAGTTTTGGGTTAAAAGTAATTTATGAATACTTTTGGGTGAAAAGTAAAAAAAAAATCAATTTTTTTTTTAAAAACCGCCAAAGCCAAGGTTACAACAACCATATGCATAACAATTTTTTCTTTGAAAAAACCCCCAAAGACAAGATTACAACACATAAGTAAAAAAAGTAAAGTGGTTAAATCGCAAAAGATGGAAACTTTTGAATTAGAAGTGAAAAATCAAATTAATCAAAGGGGTTAAATTGTATAGGATGGAAACTTTTGAATTAGAAGTGAAAAATCAAATTAATTAAAGGGGTTAAATACCAAAGATTAAAACTTTAAACTTAAATTGTCAAAGATTAAAACTTTAGGGTTTAAAAGAAACAAAGGTTAAAACTTTAAACTTAAATTGTCAAATATTTAAACTTTAGGTTTGAAAAGGAAAATTTCATTTTTTTTTTTGAAAAACTCCCAAAGCTAAAGGTACAACATCCTTAAGCATAAATAAGTTATTTATAGGTTGATAATTATATCTGGAGTATAAAAATAAGAAAAACATTTGACTCGTAAAACCATTGCAATTTATGTGGCCCGAATATATAAGTTAAGGCCCAATAACTTGGTGATGTATGAAGAAAAATATTTTATAACAAAATAAGTGATACAACCTCATAATGAATTCATCTGAATATATGGATAGAGGGAGAAACCAACATTAAATTAGTAAATGACTTTTGTACCAATTGATTTCTAATTGTATTACCTTAAAAGAAAGTTTTGTGTTTTGCTTAGACCGTGGGGTATGGGGCGGGGGTTTGGGCGTGGGTTGGCTGAAAACGCCCAAGCCACCACCCCGGGTGGGCTTGGGTTTGGGTGTGGCGTGGGATTCAGCCCGGGCGTGGGGCGGGGCTACGAGACTGACTTGGCGGGATGTGATTGGCCAAGAGTACTAGCCATGGCGGAACCTCATTATATGTGGCTTGGCCACGCCACCCCAGCCACGCCCCACGTGTCGTACCATGCCCCCAACCCACACCCCACCATACCCCACGGTCTTAACATGGTGAAACCAACAATACAAGTATCTTCTTGCGATCATGCTTGTTTTCGGAGTCGTATCTAATTCTCGATCTTCGAGCATCATCGAGCACGACACCGGTTATGATGATTGCTTTTGATGGATGACAATGTTATGATAATGATTTTGATGTGATGATGATATTTTGATCATAAAATTGTGATGATGATAACAATGATTATCATTGTGGTAATAACATGATGATGAATATCTATCTATCAAAGATAATAAATAATGAAAATATATGATAGTCCATTAACATAGAAAAAGCCATGCTGTGTTTGGGCCCTTAGGCCTACAAACTTCACTTGGGCACCATGTGACTGGCCTGTCCTACTTCCATTCCATCTCAAGTTCTTATCTTTTTTTTTTTTTTTTTTGAGTGAAGAAAAATCTATCAATAAAAGGCCAAGTTGGTTTGCTTAATTATATATATTTTTGTTAATAAGTATAAATTATTTTGATTGGATATACATATTGCCGTTAAACTGATGTCATGACAACATTTTATAATATATACTAGGAAAATATCGATAAATAGATTACGAGTTAATTACTATTTTCGTCCCTATGGTTTGTCAAAAATCACTATTTCAGTCCAATAGTTTAAAAATTGCGATTTCAGTCCCTGTGGTTTCACTTTCGTAACCATTTCAGTCCACCTCCGTTAACCCCATCCATTTATTATGTTAAGTACACGTGATTGACCATAATGCCCTTATTAATAAAAAACAAAAAAGATATCTAAATGAGTTAATTACTGTTTTCGTCCCTGTGGTCTATAAAAAAAATACTATTTCAGCCCCTGTGGTTTCACTTTCGTAACCATTTCAGTCCAGTCTTCTAACACCGTCTATTTTACCGTTAAGTTTTTAATGAAATACCTAAATTACTCTTGTGTTAATTAAAAAAAACCATAGAAATTTAAAAGATTGTATTCTAGGACCCACTTGTTAAAACACAACTCCACGCTACCCCACCCCACACCATCCCTGCTCTCATTTCTGGCAAAAGTTTCCGGTCATCTTCTCCGGCATCACAACCCCACCCTCTTAATGTCCGGTGACCAATTACCCCACCCCAATTAATATCTTCCTAGCAACATCAATTAACATAATAACTTTGAAAAATAATGCTCACCTGGACATTTTCTCATTCTAAAATCCAAAATTAAAATTTTGGAACCATATATGTAAAATTAGTGCCAGACTTCTACTTCTACTGAAGCCATGGTGGGTCGAACCCTACAATCCAATTTAAGCCCATATGTCATACAACAATAAAATCATATAAATCCAATAATAAAATCATATAAGTCCATATTTAATTAACACAAGAGTAATTTAGGTGTTTCATTAAAAACTTAACGGTAAAATAGACGGTGTTAGGAGACTGGACTGAAATGGTTACGAAAGTGAAACCACAGGGACTGAAATCGTAATTTTTAAACTAATGGACTGAAATAGTGATTTTTGACAAACCACAGGGACGAAAACAGTAATTAACTCATAGATTACACATTTGATCCATTTGATGGCTACTCTCATTCTACTATAACTTAAAAGGCTATGTCGGTGGGGTGACCCACCGGTATTACCTTACACCCCTAAACTTTTTTCATTTTGCATTTTAAACCCTTCAGCTTTGCTACTCCCCTAAACTTTTTTAATATTTCATTTCAAGCCTCTCAGCTTTGCTACGATCCCTCCATTTTTAGAATAATCAATTTTAGTCCCTTATCTAATTTTACTATTCTTCTACTTTAACAATTGGCATTTTTAGCCCTTAGCTTTTTACTAATTTCTATTTCTATATTCCTTAAAGTACAAAGTCGGTGAAACCACCCCTCTTTGACTTCCAAAATTTCCACTTTTAGCTTATAGTTTTGTAATTCATATTTTTTGCATATAGAATTTTCCTTTTATTTACTCTCTACTTTTGTAACTTGCATTTTTTACCTATACTTTGGTAATTTACGTTTTTTTCACATATGCTTTATACCGACCCCTCAACTTTTAAACTTTTCTTTTTACATTTTGACGTAAATTTGGTATACGTTTTCGGCCTTTATTTTGTATGTTTCCTACATATGAATCAGGTCACATATAATACGTTTTGACTTGATGGTATAAATTGGAGTTAGTCGAGTCGCATATAATACGTTATGATTGTACACTATAAACTCGATTTGCTTTACATTTTAATCCAATCACAACACATCTATAGGTTACATTGAGTTCAGTCGGATACTTCGAAACGCACATTATTATATGATTAACACATCACATAACGCTTGGACTAATCCGTTCGACGTTTGCGATATACCCGCGCCGCAACGCGCGCGGGTCTTATTACTAGTTTTATTTAATGCAGCAACTAAAGTTTTGCTTTATTGTTCATGTTTTAATTTAAATAGCGAATAACCGGACACATGCCAAGTTAGGTTATTGGATATGAGTTTAAGCAATGTTTTAAAAATCGGTTTATATGGACCAGTTGAACCGGTTAAACCGGATACCAGAAGTTTGGTCGGTACGAATCATACCGGTAAACTGAGGGAACGACAAAGAAGTTGTACCACCGGTAAATGGGTTATGACGGTTTAAATCGGTATACCGGTACTGTGTCAAAGGTTAAAATTTGGACTTTTAATCTTTTGTGAGTCCAAAAAGGTGACGATTTACCTTCTTAGTAAAATCTAGTGCTCAAAAGGTATCAATAATGAATTTTTGAATTATTTTTTTTTATTATGAATTAACTTTTTTTTTTAAATAAATATTCAATATAATATATTATCTAAATGCACTTTACATCAATTAACTTTTGAAATATTTTTTTTTATTATGGAATGATGTAGTTTTGGATTACTTCTTGAATTGAAATTGTATTCTATGGATTTATAGGGTTAATCAGTCAACCTGATTAACCGCCCGGTACAACCCGGTTGAACCATTTCTAAACCTAACCCGGTGTGATCTAAAAACCGGTTTTTAAAACATTGGGGTTAAGTCTATTTTTAATTTGCTCGAGTTATATTCCAATTTTTAATTAGCTATTATCTATTGTAATTATTTTTTAACGTTAAACTATCCGATTTTTAATTAGCTATTATCTTTTGTAATTATTATTTTTAACGCAAACTAATATACATCTATTAATTTGCTTAGGTTTTAGTCCGATTTTTAATTAGCTATTATCTTTTGTAATTATTTTTTAACAGCAAACTAATATACATCTACAATTACTTCTAAATTACGTTACAATGAGACTTAGATTCTCATCACTCTCTAGGAAATATAATTTTTTTTTCTTAAAATGAAAATTGTTTTTTATGGAACACATGAAACTCATTAGCAAGACGCTTGAAAACATCCAAACATCTTACAAATATAATTTCAAAATTACACGAGTTATGTCACTCCAAAAATATTAAGTTTTGTTCTATTTTTTACCCACACATAGAGTTTTGCTTTGAGCTCCTCCATGACTTTTTTTCCGATGGCTTCTTTAACATCCTGTATATACGATCATTTCTAAAGATCCATAGCCATCCAAAGGAGTGGTCAGAATTATGCTTTGCCTCATCTTCCCCTTGACATCCACATTACACCATATCCCACACCATTTTGGAATTCACCATGTAATTCATTCCAAGTTTGTTTATCTAAAGGAGTTGACATATTGTACATGAGTGTAAATTGGGCGGCACATTTATTAAGGAGTTTTAATATCGCTATAAACGAGTTAAACGGATAATAAACGGGTTGACAAGTTGGTCACGTAATTTGTATATTTTTAGATTGTTTTTTTAGTTCTAATTATAAATGGTTTGACGGGTTAACCCAATCGATTTTAATAGGGTGTACCTATTTGAACACCAATTTGCCTATTGGCACACCAAAAATGTGTTTTTTGTCTTATATGCACACCCTGCAGTGTCGAGCTGTGGCCAAAGCGTGGCGTTTTGGTCCGGTCAACCAGAAAAAGACTGACGGGTGTCTGACGGGTCTGTTGACCGGACCAAAACGTCGAGCTTTGGCCACGTTTTGGCCCTGTCAACCAGACAAAAGACTGACACCCGGTCTGGTTGACAGGACCAAAACGCGGCCAAAGCCAGGCGTTTTGGTTCGGTCAACAGACCTGTCAGACACCCGTCAGTCTTTGTCTGGTTGATCGGACCAAAACGCCACGCTTTGGCCACAGCTCGACACTGCAGGGTATGCACATAAGACAAAAAACACATTTTTGGGTTTGGCTATCTACACACCAAGTGTGTAGATAGTTTGAGCCTTTTAATATAACCCACACACAACACATTTGCTAAATCTTTTTGACTGGTCAACATAAAACATAACTTGTTTATCAAATGAGTCATATTGGTAAAGTCAAACCTGATTATTTTCGCATCATGTTTTAAATGTTGTTACCATCCTATCGGCATCATTATTAAATAACTCGTTAAGTAAAAAGTATTACTACCAATATAAGGTAAAAAGGTATAATTACAAAAACTGATTAAAAATCATTGTGTATTACCATATTGTCAAAGATAACCCTTTGGTGGAGTAGGCGATGAGCACGACACCCAGATCACCATTGAGGGCCATGTGGTTCCACAGGCAACTAAGTTCAAGTATCTAGGATCGTTTGTTCAGAGCAATGAAGAGATAGACAGTGACGTAGCTCATCGTATCCAGGCTGGATGGTGTAGGTGGAGAGCAGCCACAGGGGTGTTGTGCGACAAGAGGTTCCCTGATAAATTAAAAGGGAAATTTTATAGGGTTGCAATTAGACCCTCCATGTTATATGGAACAGATTGTTGGGCCATCAAGAAAATCCATGCACGAAAGCTAGAGGTAGCAGAGATGAGGATGCTAAGATGGATGTGTGGGCACACTAGGTTGGACAGGATAAGAAATGAGGTTTTTAGGGAAAAATTAGGAGTTGCTAGTATTTCAGACAAGATGAGGGAGGGGAGACTGAGATGGTTTGGGCATGTCAGGAGGAGGCAGACGACAGATCCGGTTTGAATAGTTGAAACACTCGCGGTAGATGGAAGGAGGAGTAGAGGCAGACCGAAAATGACGTGGGATGAGCGGATTAGGCAAGATTTGCTAGATTTGCACCTCTTTGAGGACATGGTCGAGGACAGAACTTCGTGGAGACGTAGGATTAAGGTTAAAGATTTTTAGGAGTTTGGCCTGGTTTTTAGCTTAGGTTCCTATCTTATGAATTTATTTTTTCAGTTTCTATGAGGTGTGATATATATATATATATATATATATATATATATATATATATATATATATATATATGTTTTCACCTTTTCTCGGTGTCGTAGTTTTACTAACAACCACTTACTTATTTATCCGTTTATTATTATTTTATTTCTATCTTTTGTAGTAGTGGCGTGCTTATATATGTTTTTTTAGAAGCTTATGCCTTGGTTATGGTTTTTGGAGCTGGGGGTCTCACTGGAAGCAGCCTCTCTATCCCCTGGGATAGAGGTAAGGCGTGCCTACATCCTACCCTCCCCAGACCCTATCAATAGCTTCGCTATATGTGGGATTATACTGGGTATGGTTGTTGTTGTTGTTTCAAAGATAACCCTTTGTAAAAACAATAAAATTTACAAACAGATTATAGTTTTCTAAAATGTTTTAATGTGTTCGGTTATACTTTATATATATCAAATATGTTTTATAAGACTACATCTAAAATTAACATAAAATAGTTATTTTAGTGAGGAATGCGTTTTTTCTTCTCATTTTCTTTTCATCTTGTACTTTTTTTAACGGCAAATTTGGATCACTGAGCGACCACTGAAGTATCATCGTACCACCACCAGAACCACCTGATCATATCAATCTCCACTAGGGATAATGTCTATACACCAATTCAGGAGGAAACACAATAAATATGGAAAAAACCCCTCTTGTGTGAGAATCAAATGCAGGACCAATTGGTTCCAAAGTCTTATCGCACCCTAGGATGCCAATAGACTATAAAGCCATGGGCCTTTTCATCTTATACTCATTTCGGACTTATCTATCTACAAACTAAATGTGACTATAATATCTAATTAAACACCAACTCTACCTTTAGCTTATATCTTTTGTATTTAGAATCAATAAGCTGTGCACTAATTTGTATATATTAATCTAAATAAAGGTTAAGTTTGAAATTGACAATTGTAGAACATCAAATCAAATCCTGAGTTATGCTATTTAATAACTAGCCCATAAATCTGATGATGGAAGAAATGATCATCCTATAATAATAATAATATTATTATTACAAATATTACTAATATTATATGTTATAATTAGGATAAATATGAAAGGTGAGGGGGATCGTAGTAGGAACTAGGAAGCAAACAAGACGATAATTATAATGGGGGACCACATGACCGCACGTGCACTCACCAAAGACCGGCTTTAGTTGATGGCAACGGCCGTACTATCTGTAAAGTAGTATTCCTACTTAAATTTTAATATCCTATATATATATCATGGAACCTAATTAGATTATGTTTTTTCCAAAAGTGAATCTTGTAGAGGGTGCTTGTTTGTTTTTTAATCAATAGGATGACACCTCTTATTTTAAAAACACACTTTTAAACAAATAAGCTCAAAAACACTTTATATTGATTATTGAGTCATTTCATATAAGTTTAAAAAGTTTTCTAATAAAAGATGCAAAGCATCTACTTTAATCAATTGTAATGAAACCATAACTCCAAATGTGTGTTTGTTTATATGAAATAAAAAAAAAATGTAACGTACAACTAAAAAACCGTACTAAGTTTTACTTGAAATAGAATCAAGTAAAAATATGTTAGTGTCGTTGTTGGAATCAACTGGATCAAAAACGCAGCAACACAATGATTTTGTGAGAACTCCTCACGACTCTTTTATATATTATTAAAGAACAAAGCAAAACATCCAAGTAATTACATAACCTAACCCATCTATTTATACTAAACTAATTACTTGCTAAACAAGCTATCCTAAACCAATACCAACTCTAATACTTATTAACCAATTAATAAAGTAACTAGATAAACATAATACTTTAAACTAATAATTATCTTTAACTATTTAATTACTATTTCCCATATCAAGATTACTCTTCATTCACCCCCTTAATCTTGATATGTACCTCCAAGATCTTGAACTCCAAGTAATGCTCTCATCTCTTCGACCTTAATTCTTGGACCGTCTTTCTTTCGTTCATTCTTCCGATCAATTCCTCGATGACATAGTGATTTATTTCCACCGCCAACACGCGGCCTTCTAGACGCTCTTTGTCCATTCGAAATTGCCCCCACAATATACATAGCAACCATCATCAAGATAATATCATGGAGCCCATAAACAAAATTCCTATAATTTTCCATGCCACTCACATAGTCACGTATTCTTGTTACGTTTTCCCTTCCTTGCTCAGCAATCTAAACAATCAAATCCCTTTTTTTCCTTGTAACTCTCTTTACTTTTTCTTTTTCTCTTCGGTTTAATTTAACTATGTTTCCTTAAATTAAATATTCACACAGATTCACCTCTTTAATCTTGTGGAAGTAGTAGTGCTCCACTTCAATCTTTTTTTTCGCCGCAATCCTCCTTGCGATCACACAAAATACCGTTCTTCAATTCGTTGATTGCTTCATTATCCGTCGATTCACTTAGATTTCGACCACCCTGCTCGATTCACTCAGATTTCGAGTCTTTTCTTTGCTCGATTCACTCAGATTTCGAGTCTTTGTTCTTCTCGTTGTCGATCCACTTAGGCTTCGACTTCCTACTCGATCCACTTAGGTTTCGAGTCTTCTTCTCTCTGTCGATCCACGAAGGTTTTCGATAGGGGTGTTCATCGAATCGAATACCGAATTTTTGAATTATTCGAATCGAATTGTTCGAATAATTTTTATTTTTCCTTGAATTCGTATTCGATTCGAATTCGATTAAAACCTATCGAATTCGAATCGAATTCGTATTCGAATAAAAAAACCCAATTCGTATTCGATTAAAGTTTCGAATTAGAATCGAATTCGAATAAATTCGATTTAATTCAAATTCTTTAAAACATGTAAAAAAACTATCAAAATGAAACATAAATTTTAAAGAAGCCATAAAGCACGATATCACATTAAAATGTTTCAAATAAAGTACCACAAGTCTAAAATTCAAAACGAGAAGTCGGGAATAATCACTCCACATTAGAAGTTAATATTTTTATGGTTAGAAATCTATTGATAGATACTTGGGTTTTACTTATGGATCATGTAGTGGTTTGGTAATGGGTAATTTTAATACTTAGAAAAATTTTGAAAATAATTTATAGTATATCTTAATAAAAGTTATATATGTATTATATATAAAAATAATAAATAAAAATGTATAATTTTTATTCGAATTTCGAATCGAATCGAATTTGAAATTATAAATTCGTATTCGATTCGTATTCGATTTACTTGACTCGAATTGAATCGAATTCGAATTCTCATAATCGAAACGAATTCTTGATAATCGAATCGAATTTAAACGAATTTCGAATTTTTCGAATTCGAAACGAATCCTGAACACCCCTAGTTTTCGACCTCTTTCTCCTTGTCGATCCACGAAGGTTTTCGACTTCACCGGATTGATTTGCTTCGATTCTTCTTGCTCCCGCTTGATCGTTACACGCTCTGATACCAATTGTTGGAATCAACTGGATCAAAAACGCAGCAACACAATGATTTTGTGAGAACTCCTCACGACTCTTTTATATATTATTAAAGAACAAAGCAAAACATCCAAGTAATTACATAACCTAACCCATCTATTTATACTAAACTAATTACTTGCTAAACAAGCTATCCTAAACCAATACCAACTCTAATACTTATTAACCAATTAATAAAGTAACTAGATAAACATAATACTTTAAACTAATAATTATCTTTAACTATTTTATTACTATTTCTCATATCAAGATTACTCTTCAGTCGTGTTAATTGGATTGTATCAACATAACATAGTTAGATGGTTTGGCTCAACCTAGGCAAACAATTAGCTAAATACGTCATTTACTAATACATTGACACATACATGTTTAATAAGTATGTTTACTAAATCAATAACTGACATGCAGTGACGAATCTATAAATTTTTTTCGTGGGATCGTAAGACTGAAGGGAGTGGGGCATCTTTTGAGGGGGCGACTTGCGCCATGTGTCGCCACGTCATCATAGAGGTAGTTGGGTAAAAAAATGGGGGTGGTGTTCATGGTAACTCAAGATGCCCAAGAAAGAGTTATGATTGGTTGTTATTAAAGTGAGGTTTTTTGATTGGTGGATGAGAAAGGAAATGGAAAAGTTTGGGCGTTCGGTTGGAGACGCCAAGGGTTGGGATGCCCTTGGGGACGCCGATGGGGGGCGGTGTGGGAGGCGGCTAGGGGCGGCTTGGGTAGGGGAGACGCCCCACTCCATTCAGTCTAAGCATATAGTGTTTGGATGTCTATCAAGAATGATTTGATGTCGTGTCAGCTCAATGAATTTTTTGTACCTGGTTGAGTTAGGTAATGGAACTTAAAGGTACTGGATTGAGTCGTGTCATCAAAACATTTTGGGTTTTTTAGTGTAAATCTAAGGATTCGAATAAGTTTATATTTGATTCAAGAGTAAATTGTCATTTTAGTCTCTGAGATTTGTCCCAAATTGTCACTTTAGTCTAAATAGTTTTTTTTCTCTTTTAGCTCCTTTGAGTTTTCCATTTTTTGTCATTTTGGTCAAACTCACTAATTTCGTTAAAAAATGTCATTTAACTCAAACTAAATAGTTTGATAGTTGTCATTTTCATTCAAAAACCATTTTTTCCTTTTATTCGTTTAAAAAAATAAAAATACATATTAATTACTAAAAAAACTTTTAATTATTTAAATACATAATATTAATTAATATATATTAAAAAAAACCTTTAACTTTTAAAAAAATATTTTTATATATAATAAAAATCCACCAATACACCCACTCTCTCTCCACTCACTCATTCACCACAGGTCCACAACCCCCACCTCCTCCATCACCCATCACAGCCCACCTCCGCCACACACCACCACCACCCATAATCGCTCACTCACCACAGGTCCACAACCCCCACCTCAACCTAGAGATGTACAAAACGGTTTTTTTTTAAAACCGATCCGGTTAATAACAGGTTTCTATGATGGAAAGCTATAACCGATCATCACCGGTTTCAAACCGGGTTGGGATTAACCGGTTCCAAAACCGAAAAAAAGCCAGTAAAAAAAGCTGGTTAAAAACCATTTTTTCAGAGCTACAAAAATGTTGTTCTGTTTACTGTTTTTTTTTTTGCTGTTTTTACTGCATAATGCAGTTTTTATACCAATTTGCTGAAAAAAAAACATATTTTCTGAAATATAACAAACGAAATATAACATCATTCAAAGTTGAACAAACCGGTTTTACATAAATAAATGAAAGACGACCATTAAACATAATAAAAGAAAATACTTAAACTTAAACTATTAATCCGTAAGAACGTCCACTAATATATATATATATATATATATATATATATATCCGTGGAACTACAATACTAATATATCTTGATAAGCCTCGTTTAATCTTTTTCGCCCAAACCCGAACTTGAACTATTGCGTAGGAAGTCATCGTATGCGGCTTCTTCGTCGGTCATTGTGGTTGTCAATTCGGCTTCGACCTCGTCCTCGTACACTTCGCCTTCGTACTCCAATTCTCCCTCGAGCGAGCGTATGTATTGACATCTCTCCGCTGCATCCAAGTAATCTTTCAAGCAAATCGACATCTCAACCGCCTTTGGTGTTAGTCGAGTCCTCCATATCGATATCACCCTACCACTAATAGAAAAATCAATTTTCGAAGTTACCGTGGAAACTTGGACCATTAGTAAATCTCGGCCCATTGTGGCTAAGATCGGAAATTTATCTTCCTTACTTTTCCACCAACCCAACAAATCAAAATTTTTAAATTCTTGTGAAGTCGTCATTTGTAGAAAGTTCGACTCACCATACCGACCGAGTTCGCTACTACTAGTGTTACCACGTTGAATTTGACTCGACTTATCATACAACTGGTTAAAAACATACACATCTTGATCTTCCATACTTGAACCTTCTCCAAAAACGACATTTCTCATTGACTCGTGAATGTGTGACGAGGTTGTACCATATTTTGTTACATAAACATCAAACATTTTTGAAAGTTTCTCTTTGAAACGATCTTTTTCGGCTTCACCAAACTTTGGTCCTTGAAGCGACGATAGTAACCAGCTAGACCAAGGAATGAACGAATCTCAGACGGAGACTTAGGAGCAATCCAATTCTTCACCGCTTTGATTTTCGCAGGGTCAACGTGAATACCGAGTTCGTTGAGGACATGACCAAGGAATTGAACTTCTTTCAACCAAAATTCACACTTGGAGAATTTGGCGTAAAGTTGTTCAGTACGCAAAAGCTGAAGGATAAAGCGCAAGTGTCGCTCGTGCTCTTCTTGTGTCTTGGAGTAGATGAGGATATCGCCGATGAAGACGATCACGAAAAGGTCGAGATAAGGCTTGCACACACGGTTCATCAAGTCCATAAAGACCGTAGGTGCATTGGTCAAACCAAAGGGCATGGTCGCGAACTCGCAATGACCATACATGTACGGAAATCAATTTTGGGTATATCTTCTTCGAGGACTCGGAGTTAATGATAACCAGAACGGAGATCGATCTTGGAGAAACACGTCGCGCCTTGAAGTTGATCGAAGAGATCGTCGATGCGAGGAAGAGGATATCAGTTTTTGACTGTAAGATTGTTGAGCTCCCGATAGTCAATACACATCCGAAAGGATCCATCTTTCTTTTTGATGAGAAGGACATGAGCGCCCCAATGAGAAGTACTAGGGCGTATAATGCCTTTATCAAGAAGTTCTTGAAGCTGGCTGGATAGCTCTTGCATTTCCGAGGGTGCTAGACGATAAGGGGACTTAGCAACAGGCGTAGCGCCTGGCACTAAATCGATACGAAAGCCAACAGAACGTGGAGGAGGAGGACCTGGTAGATCCTCAGGGAAGACGTCGGGAAAATCGCAAACGACAGGAACCTCACTCACACTTGGACCCTTATCCTTCTTTTCCACGACATGGGCAAGAAAGGCGAAGGAACCCTTGAGCAATCATTTGTTCGCTTAAGTACATGACATAAGCTTGAGGCCTTTAGAAGGTTTCTCGCCATAAATATGTAGAGAATCACCATTTGTAAGAAGAAGACGAATAAATTTCTCAGAACAAACGACTTCAGCACGAACTCGCCTAATCCAATCCATGCCTACTATGATATTGAAGCTACCCAATTGCATAAGTATGAGGTCAATCGAAAACTTATGATCGTTAAGATTTAATGAACACTTAAGAAGAACAGAATCGACAGAGACGGACTTACCGTTAGCGACTTCGACCACGAATGATTTAGGCAACTTAGATCGTCTACACTTTAGCAAAGGTTCAAATTCAACGGATATAAAACTTTTGTCCGTGCCAGTATCAAATAAACACGAAGAATAAACATTGTTAACGAAAAACGTACCGTTGATGACGTCGTTGGCATTCTGAGCTTACGCTGCTGTTATCACGAAAGCTCGTCCACGCGCTTGTTAAGGCTGTTGCTGCTACTGGTGTTGTTGTTGTTGTTACGTTGCGGGCAAACGTTGGCGAGATGATTTGGATCACCACACTTGAAGCAGGCTCGACCTGTGGCTGCTTGAGGTTGGGTTTGGTTTGGTGCAGGGTTTTGGGCTACAACAATGATTTGGTTTTGGTTAACTAGTGGCTTTGGGCCAATTCGACATTGGTTGGCAAAATGCCCAAACCTATTGCAATTCGTGCATAGGCGGCATGGTGTATGAGCAGGGAGATGGTATAAACATGTATTACACTTGGGATGTGTCGCAACCCCCGTTCCCTGATCCCCGGGAACGGGCGGACGCGAACTCAGAATTTTGGTGGTATCAGCTTGTTAATTTGGCAGCGGAAAATACATCAGGATCGTAGTTAGGAAATGTTTATCAGAGTAAAACCACCATATTTGATATTAATAAACACATGGGTAAAACCCAAGTTTCTTATTACAATACATTTATAGGGATAAACCCTATTTTATTAAATTTAAAACATCGACTTTTAGGTAACTTTTATAGCCACGTTTTTCCCAAGCCTTCAGTGCTTTCCAGCTGGCTTTTTACTAATTGGCTGTCACATTGTGTTACCTGAAACGCGTTTTAAAAACATTTGTCGGTGGGAAATACTGGTGAGTGAATCCCAGTTTAATCAAGAAACATTTTATCAATTAAAATAGTATTGAGAGCGATCACATTGTTTATTTCTACACAATTACTCCTTTTAGTACTGTCAAACCTGACTTGTGGGTCATATTACACATTGGCTAACTCATTGTCCAATGGTAACGTATTGTCATCCCGACTTACTACTCACAGTGTAGTAAATTTTGTATACAAAACCCCAACATACCGGCAGTAATTGAAGAACTACAAAGACTCAATCACCGCTTAATCGCATTGTAAAACAATTAAGGTTTTGTAAAATATTACAAAAAGGTTAACAAAAAGAGGATAAACTCACATTGCTATCTTAGACTTTGCGTAAGGGTTTACTGGGAATAATCTATAATTTACACAAATGTACATAGGTTAGTATCATAACCCTTTGAAAATATTAATGATACCCTCCCCGAGACGGCATTCCAACAACTACGTCGGGCAGAACCACGACAGTTGTTACGGAACCTTAAATCAATCGGGCAGCGTATCTAGTACGAAATCGGGGTTATAATACTTACAACGGAGCAGAACCTCGCTAATTAGGGGGTATAATACCCGAGTATTACTTCTACTATTCACCAATTTCTGCCCAACAGACTGGGGTTCGGCACTTTCGTCCATAAAGTGCTTCGAATGGTGCAACATTGATACTTGTGTGATAACTGTTATTATAAGAAAATTCTATTAAAGGTAAGTGATCGTCCCAATTACCTCCAAAATCAATTACACAAGCTCTAAGCATGTCCTCCATTGTCTGAATTGTCCTTTCGCTTTGTCCATCCGTTTGAGGATGATAAGTTGTGTTCAATTTTAACTTGGTTCCCATTGCCTTTTGGAAACTTGACCAAAAATGAGAGGTAAATCAGCTATCTCTATCAGAAACAATTGATAAAGGAATTCCATGTAAAGAAACAATTTCATATACATATAGTTTAGCTAGGTGTTCCATACTGAAAGTTTCCGTCATTGGTAAGAAATGAGCTGACTTGGTTAGCCTATCTACAATCACCCAGATTGTATCATTTCCTTTCTTTGTTTTGGGTAATTTAGTAACAAAATCCATGGTTATTAATTCCCATTTCCATACTGGCATTTCTAGCTGTTGTAACAAACCTGAGGGTTTCTGGTGTTCAGCTTTAACTTGTGAACAAGTTAAATATTTAGAAACATAGGCTGCATCGTATACTTAGACTTATGGGCTTCTTCTAATATACGATGACGTAGGTTTCCTAATTTAGGTATCCACATTCTCTTTTTATGGAATGTCCAAATTCCATCTGTTCCCTGTTGTAATTCTTTTAGCATACCTTTTAATTTTTCAGTATCATCCTTGATTACTGGTTCTTGTGCTATTCTAATTTGCTCATTTAAATCTACTTGTAGATTTAATTTAAGAGAACGTACCCTTTTTGGCTTTTCATGATACTTTCGGCTTAAAGCATCTGCCACTACATTTGCTTTTCCTTCATGATACTGGATATCACAATCATAGTCACTGAGCATCTCCATCCAGCGTCTTTGTCTCATATTAAACTCCTTTTGCTTGAAAATATACCTTAAACTCATATGATCAGTGAATATGGTAAACTTACTACCATAAAGGTAATGTCTCCAAATCTTAAGAGCAAAAATTATAGCTCCTAACTCTAAATCATGAATTGAATAATTCTCTTCATGATTCTTAAGTTGTCTAGATGCGTAAGCTATAACCTTTTGGCGTTGCATTAATATACATCCATAACCTAATTTGGAAGCGTCACAATAGACTACAAAGTCTTCAGCTCCTTCTGGTAATGCTAGTATGGGTGTATGGGTTAATTTTTGCTTAAGAATTCTAAATGCTTCTTCTTGTTTTAATTCCCATTCAAACTTAACAGATTTACAGGTCAGCTTAGTTAAGGGAATGGCTATTCTAGAAAAATCTTGGATAAATCTTCTATAATAACCGGCCAATCCTAAGAAACTTCTAACCTCAGTTGGTGATTCAGGGGTTTTCCCTTTGGTAATCGCCTCGATTTTTGTCGGATCTACATGAATTCCTTCATGATTAACTAAGTGTCCGAGAAATTGTACCTGTTCTAGCCAAAACTCGCACTTAGAAAATTTAGCATAAAGCTTTTCCTTTCTTAATAAACTTAAAAGTGCGTGCAAATGCTTTCATGGTCTTCTTTATTCTTAGAGTAGATGAGAATATCATCTATGAAGACAATTATGAATTTATCCAAATATGGCTTACATATTCGGTTCATCATGTCCATAAATGCAGCTGGGGCATTGGTTAAACCAAATGGCATGACAGTAAATTCATAATGGCCATACCTCGTTCTGAATGCGGTCTTAGGAATGTCCTCTTCCTGTACCTTTAATTGATGATATCCTGACCTTAAATCGATTTTAGAGAAAAATTGAGCTCCTTGTAGTTGATCAAACAGATCATCGATTCTTGGTAATGGGTACCGATTCTTAATCGTGACCTTGTTTAATTCACGGTAGTCAATGCACATATGCATTGATCCGTCCTTCTTTTTAACGAACAGTATCTGCGTTCCCCATGGCGACGAACTTGGTTGTATAAATCCTTTCTCCAACAATTCGTCCAATTGTTTCTTTAATTCTTGCATTTCTGCAGGTGCCAAACGGTAAGGTGCTTTGGCAATTGGTGCCGTTCCTGGTATTAAATGAATTCTGAATTTAACTTCCCTATCTGGAGGTTGCCCTGGCAATTCTTCTGGAAATACATCTGAAAACTGAGATACTACTGGAATATCCTTTAAATCCTTTCCTTTAGTGTTAGTGATTATAGAAATCAAATACACTAATGATCCATAACCTAATTTGGAAGCGTCACAATAGACTACAAAGTCTTCAGCTCCTTCTGGTAATGCTAGTATGGGTGTATGGGTTAATTTTTGCTTAAGAATTCTAAATGCTTCTTCTTGTTTTAATTCCCATTCAAACTTAACAGATTTACAGGTCAGCTTAGTTAAGGGAATGGCTATTCTAGAAAAATCTTGGATAAATCTTCTATAATAACCGGCCAATCCTAAGAAACTTCTAACCTCAGTTGGTGATTCAGGGGTTTTCCCTTTGGTAATCGCCTCGATTTTTGTCGGATCTACATGAATTCCTTCATGATTAACTAAGTGTCCGAGAAATTGTACCTGTTCTAGCCAAAACTCGCACTTAGAAAATTTAGCATAAAGCTTTTCCTTTCTTAATAAACTTAAAAGTGCGTGCAAATGCTTTCATGGTCTTCTTTATTCTTAGAGTAGATGAGAATATCATCTATGAAGACAATTATGAATTTATCCAAATATGGCTTACATATTCGGTTCATCATGTCCATAAATGCAGCTGGGGCATTGGTTAAACCAAATGGCATGACAGTAAATTCATAATGGCCATACCTCGTTCTGAATGCGGTCTTAGGAATGTCCTCTTCCTGTACCTTTAATTGATGATATCCTGACCTTAAATCGATTTTAGAGAAAAATTGAGCTCCTTGTAGTTGATCAAACAGATCATCGATTCTTGGTAATGGGTACCGATTCTTAATCGTGACCTTGTTTAATTCACGGTAGTCAATGCACATACGCATTGATCCGTCCTTCTTTTTAACGAACAGTATCTGCGTTCCCCATGGCGACGAACTTGGTTGTATAAATCCTTTCTCCAACAATTCGTCCAATTGTTTCTTTAATTCTTGCATTTCTGCAGGTGCCAAACGGTAAGGTGCTTTGGCAATTGGTGCCGTTCCTGGTATTAAATGAATTCTGAATTTAACTTCCCTATCTGGAGGTTGCCCTGGCAATTCTTCTGGAAATACATCTGAAAACTGAGATACTACTGGAATATCCTTTAAATCCTTTCCTTTAGTGTTAGTGATTATAGAAATCAAATACACTAATGATCCATAACCTAATTTGGAAGCGTCACAATAGACTACAAAGTCTTCAGCTCCTTCTGGTAATGCTAGTATGGGTGTATGGGTTAATTTTTGCTTAAGAATTCTAAATACTTCTTCTTGTTTTAATTCCCATTCAAACTTAACAGATTTACAGGTCAGCTTAGTTAAGGGAATGGCTATTCTAGAAAAATCTTGGATAAATCTTCTATAATAACCGGCCAATCCTAAGAAACTTCTAACCTCAGTTGGTGATTCAGGGGTTTTCCCTTTGGTAATCGCCTCGATTTTTGTCGGATCTACATGAATTCCTTCATGATTAACTAAGTGTCCGAGAAATTGTACCTGTTCTAGCCAAAACTCGCACTTAGAAAATTTAGCATAAAGCTTTTCCTTTCTTAATAAACTTAAAAGTGCGTGCAAATGCTTTCATGGTCTTCTTTATTCTTAGAGTAGATGAGAATATCATCTATGAAGACAATTATGAATTTATCCAAATATGGCTTACATATTCGGTTCATCATGTCCATAAATGCAGCTGGGGCATTGGTTAAACCAAATGGCATGACAGTAAATTCATAATGGCCATACCTCGTTCTGAATGCGGTCTTAGGAATGTCCTCTTCCTGTACTTTTAATTGATGATATCCTGACCTTAAATCGATTTTAGAGAAAAATTGAGCTCCTTGTAGTTGATCAAACAGATCATCGATTCTTGGTAATGGGTACCGATTCTTAATCGTGACCTTGTTTAATTCACGGTAGTCAATGCACATACGCATTGATCCGTCCTTCTTTTTAACGAACAGTATCTGCGTTCCCCATGGCGACGAACTTGGTTGTATAAATCCTTTCTCCAACAATTCGTCCAATTGTTTCTTTAATTCTTGCATTTCTGCAGGTGCCAAACGGTAAGGTGCTTTGGCAATTGGTGCCGTTCCTGGTATTAAATGAATTCTGAATTTAACTTCCCTATCTGGAGGTTGCCCTGGCAATTCTTCTGGAAATACATCTGAAAACTGAGATACTACTGGAATATCCTTTAAATCCTTTCCTTTAGTGTTAGTGATTATAGAAATCAAATACACTAATGATCCTTTTCTTATATAACTTGCAGTTTTCATCACAGAGATAAATTTTGTAGATCTAGATGGTTTATCTCCTTTTATTGTGATCTTTTTACCTTTTGGTGAATTTACTTGAATTGACTTTTGATCACATAAAATACTGGCTTTATTGGATATTAACCAATCCATTCCTAAAATAACATCGAATCTTGCCAGATTCATGGGATAAAGGTTTGCAATAAATTTCTGATTAAAATTTCTATTCTTGCTCCCTGCAAGATTTCAGAAATCCTAACGGTTTCTCCATTAGCTGTCTCTATTAGACATTCTTGTGGTAGTTTAGTTAATGACTGATTTAGAAATTTGTAAAATGATGTATTAATAAAACTTTGGTTTGCACCAGAGTCAAATAATACTTTAGCAAAAACATCATTAACTAAAAACGTACCAGCTATGACATCTGGAATCATCTTGGCTTCATCTGCAGTTAGAACAAATGCTCTAGCATTTTTAGTGTTCTTGTTGTTTGCAGCTGGGGCTAGTTTTGGACAGTTTGGCCGGATATGACCTTTTTCTCCACAGTTGTAGCATAATCCATTACTGGATTTCTTCCTGCAATTTTCTTCCTTGTGCCCTGGCATCTTGCAATGATTGCAAAGAGTGGAGCATTTTCCCGAATGCTTTTTCTTGCAGACCTTGCAGAATGGTGCAGAGGTAGAACCCATATTCCTACGGTTGTAATTCCCAGAACGGAATTCTTGGGTAAGCCTTTGGGCTAGGTTTTTCCTCTGGTCTTCTTCTCTAGTATGGACTAGTTCATCTGTCAAGGTATTGGTTAGTTCTACAGCTTGTTCTATGGTTTGAGGTCTAGCTGCCTTGACTACATGTCTAATCTCTCCAATTAATCCCCAAATGTAACGGGAGATTAATACTGGTTCTGGTGATGCAAGGGTTGGTACTATTCTAGCATATTCAAAGAATAATTTAGTGTATCCCTTACTATCCACACCAGTCATCCTAAGATTTAGGAATTTGTTTGCTATCTGTTCCTTCTCATTGGGTGGGCAGAATTTTCTTTCTACCTTGTTCCTAAATTCTTCCCATTCCATATTGTAGGTTCTATCACTTCCTCTTGATTGGAGGATAGTGTTCCACCATTCTAACGCTGAATTCTTAAATAGATTAGAAGCAAACGGTATCTTATCTTCTTCAGCACACTTGCTTATTCTTAAGACTGCCTCAGTCTTTTCTATCCAGCGTAGAGTTGCAATGGCCCCTTCATTGCCTGAGAATTCCATTGGTTTACAAGACCATAATTCTTTATAAGAATAACCATAAGGAACAGTTCTTATCCTTTTGGGAATAGGCATTTGAAGTAAAGGTCCATTGTTTACACTGTTTTCAGGTTCGATGGGTCGCTTACTGCTATGCTTACTTTTATTATTCGCTTCTTGAATAGTTTGAATAATAAATGGCATTGCATCTATGATTCCTTATGCCACTATATGTTGAACAACACTATTATCCATTTGGTTTCCATTGTTATTGATGCTTGGATTCTCATTAACCACGTTAATGTTACTATGGTTATCATTATTCAGATTTCCTTGATTTCCTTCGTCAGCCATCTGAATTTTAAACATTTACCTCATATTAATATCACAAGATAATATTCAATATATTTAATCACATGATACGCAATCTAGCCAAAAACGTCGATCATTGCGACTTTTACTCTATTTTCATATACTATTATGCATCTATTACATTACAATACCAACAGAAATAGAATCACACTAATAGTAATAGGCATCCGTACACACATATTTTATTTTATTATTATATTATTATTACTATTACCATCTCCTCTATCACATCACGGATATGGATTTATCCAAAAATCCATATTGCGCTCATCGTATTTCCATACGAGACGCTCTCCCACCTGTCGCATTCTCTCACTGCTTTCTAAAATTTCCTCACCGAAGGTCCTAAGTTCTTGCATGTTTTCTGCACTCATTGGGGGTGCAGGTTCTAGGACTGGGTTTGGAATCTGGGGTGCGGGTTCTTGATATGGGGGTGAAAGTGCCTGAAATCGGTAAGGATCTTCTAAAATTTCCCTAATATATTCATCGAGGTAATAGGGATCTAAAGGGTCCATACCTGAATAGGCTCCTATGTTCTGTATAGGGGTATCTTCATGGATCGGGTAACGTTGCATATAGTCCCTAACGTCATCCCACCAGGGATCGTAATTTGGGTCTAGGGGATTTGGTGCTGGTACCCTAGGGATTTCTTCTGGGTTAAAGTCATGCATCTCCACTTGGTTTTCAGGGTTTTTTTTATCTCCATTGGTTGGCCAGGGATTTGCAATTGTGGTTGGGGTGCTATTGTTTGCTCCAGATTAGGGTCAGCAGCAGTTGTGGCTAGGATGTGGAAATTGGCTAGGCTTCTATTAAGCATATCCTGTGTATGGGCATCTGTCTTTGGCTTAGCAGCTGCTAAAACTCTTTGATGTTGCAACTTTCGCATTCTTTTCCTACGTTCAAAGGCTTCCTTACTGAACCATCCTCGTTTCTTATGCGGGAATGGCTCTTCTGACTGAGCTTTAAAAGTAAACATTCCTTCTTCCTGATCAGCAGAATACCCAGAAAGGGCAGGCTGTGAAGAGGTACCTTCACTCCTAGGTGAATCAAACAACTGACGACTCATGTCTGAGGGTCCTTGATCACTCATACTGTAAACTAACAAATAGTCAAATAACACATAACAAATAAATACAGTTATGCACGTATTTCCATAATTTATTTCCTAACACCAAGTTTTAGAATTTAAGTGTCAGCAGAACACTTCTTTGGCTCAGACCAGTGGCTAGGCTCTGATACCACCTTCTGTCGCAACCCCTGTTCCCTGATCCCCGGGAAGGGGAGGACGCGAACTCAGAATTTTGGTGGTATCAGCTTGTTAATTTGGCAGCGGAAAATACATCAGGACCGTAGTTAGGAAATGTTTATCAGAGTAAAACCACCATATTTGATATTAATAAACAAATGGGTAAAACCCAAGTTTCTTATTACAATACATTTATAGAGATAAACCCTATTTTATTAAATTTAAAACATCGACTTTTAGGTAACTTTTATAGCCACATTTTTCCCAAGCCTTCAGTACTTTCCAGCTGGCTTTTTTTACTAATTGGCTGTCACATTGTGTTACCTGAAACGCGTTTTAAAAACATTTGTCGGTGGGAAATACTGGTGAGTGAATCCCAGTTTAATCAAGAAACATTTTATCAATTAAAACAGTATTGAGAGCGATCACATTGTTTATTTCTACACAATTACTCCTTTTAGTACTGTCAAACCTGACTTGTGGGTCATATTACACATTGGCTAACTCATTGTCCAATGGTAACGTATTGTCATCCCGACTTACTACTCACAGTGTAGTAAATTTTGTATACAAAACCCCAACATACCGGAAGTAATTGAAGAACTACAAAGACTCAATCACCGCTTAATCGCATTGTAAAACAATTAAGGTTTTGCAAAATATTACAAAAAGGTTAACAAAAAGAGGATAAACTCATATTGCTATCTTAGACTTTGCGTAAGGGTTTCCTGGGAATAATCTATAATTTACACAAATGTACATAGGTTAGTATCATAACCCTTTGAAAATATTAATGATACCCTCCCCGAGACGGCATTCCAACAACTACGTCGGGCAGAACCACGACAGTTGTTACGGAACCTTAAATCAATCGGGCAGCGTATCTAGTACGAAACCAGGGTTATAATACTTACAACGGAGCAGAACCTCACAAATTAGGGGGTATAATACCCGAGTATTACATCTACTATTCAGAAATTATGATTGAGAATGAAAGAAATGAACGACGGAAAACGAAAACCCGTTGCTTTCTTATATAGTGCCTGATCTCGGTTCTCTCGCGGCCCGCGTAAGCGTAGGCAAGGGCCTACGCGGCCCGCGTCAACCTTGGTCAACAGGGTAGCTTATCCGGATCATCGCCTAGACCCGCCACGATGATGACACGTGTTATCACTGGGCTGCGCCACCATTTCGATCTCACGCGGCCCGCGTAAGTGTTAAGGCTAGCTTACGCGGCCTGCCTTAACTTAAATTTCAACGAAATCAGATTTAAACCTTGATACCGCCCACGTAAAGGCTTGGGGTGTGTCTACGCGGCCCGCCTCAGCTTAAAATTCAGATTTTATATTTTATTTTTAATGCTATATGGTATTTCGGGCTCGGTTTTCACATACGGGGTGTATTTAAAGACATATTGGGACATTTTAAGATATAATAGGGTGTCGGAAATGTTCGAGAGTGTCGGTTTTACTGAGGGTTGTTACAGGATGCGTCCCAGTGTATGCTTTCTTGTTAGGATCGGGATGGGTTGGCGCAACTTGTTGGAGTGGTTGAGGGTTTGGCGGAGTGACTACCGCATAGTTTTGGCTCGAAGCCTTCCGCTTTTTGCCTTTGTTATTGTTCTTGGGTGGCTTGGTTGGTGTAGGTTCAGTGGTGGTATCGGTGGTAGCTTGGTGAACGGACTTGGTTTTCGTGGGGTTTGAGGTTTGTTTATCCCTTACGCTATTGTCGTTGATGCTTGCGGCTAGGCGATAAACTAGCTTGATAGTGTCGGGGCTCGTGGCTTGAATAACATCGCGAATTGTGACGGGAAGACCTTGGAGGTATTTCCTAATCGCACGCTCAAGTGCGAGGACTGGGTGGGGTACAATGATGCTTAGTTGCTTGAAATGGGTGGTGTAACCAAGGTTATCGTCACCTACATGTTTAAGATTCCAAAATTCTTCCTCGAGCTTCTGCTGCTCGTGGGGAGGACAGAATTCTGTCATCATCATTTCCCTAACCTCGGGCCAAGGGAGGGCGTAGGCTCCTTCGTTGGTTCGGATGTTGTGCTCGTTTGTCCACCAATCGAGGGCTATCTATTGGAAGACATCGGTTGCGCTTCGGGTTTTGAGGTACACTCACTGTTGATGAAGGTTACCTCGATGCTATCGAACCATTCAAGCATCTTGGTGACACCTTCAGTACCAATGAATGCCTTAGGGTCGCAAGCAGCAAAGTGCTTGTAGTTGAATGAGGCTGGCTTGGGTTGGTCAACCTTAGAATCGACCAATGAGTTGGGAGTATTAGTGGCAGTAACCTTGCTTACGATATCGGGTATCACCTGAGCCATCTGTTTGGCCTTGAATGCGAGCATTTTCTTACTTTTGCTAGCCTTGGATCCTTTGGTTGAGTTGGAAAGATGACTGGAAGACATCTAGAGAATCAAAAAATAGAGGGGAAGATGAGACTGGATCATAATACGTTTATAATAAAATCACATTGTTGCACGTATGAGCTTATAAGTATCACATAACACGTATGAATTCACATAGTTTGTACGAGCATTACAAGTATTCAAAAAGCATAAACACGTATGAATGCATAAAGGAGTATAAATTTAGTTTGTTCACAAGAATCATTAATGTTTTTTGATTGTGAGAGACGTGCGACTTGTGCATCGGTTTCGAAATGAACGGGGTGACACGTATTAAAACACATAAAATTGAGAAAACAAAAGAGAGAGGTAACGTAAAATATGGAATGTCACGGAACGTAACTAAGACTATTCCAAAGTGAATTGAAGATCCTTTCAAATTAGGGAAATGTGTTTTAGCCTATAGGTAAAATACTCTTGTCGAGAAGCGATTAACGGTATTTTACCCTTCCAGATACTACACGTCTCTAATCGGTTGAAAAATCGAAATTTTGGCGGGATTGAAAATCGAGGAATGGGACTAGTTAACAAGATGCAGGTTTCACCCCTAACTTGACAACATCGTACCCTAAGTGTGGTTGGTACTCGTCGGGTCAAGAAAGTTAATTCCGACACATTGACGAGAGTCCACTAGAGTTTAGAATTGGAAATTTTTCTATCAAGGTGAGGATTTAACTCCTAACTTGATGGTATAATTTCATGCAAAAATCAAATAAGCGGATTGAGAGTCGTTCACCAAATTATGGGTTTCACGCCTATTTTGGTGAAGTCGTCTCGTTTGTACAATATGAGTGTCTTCAAGTCTTCAAGTGTATTTGTGTAAAAGGTCTTAGGAAAGACACGTTGTATAATTAAGACAAAAGAAATAGAAAGAAGCAAAGTAGGAAGAATAACATGTTAAGCAAGAATCAAGAATGGTCAAAGTTTGGTACTTACTATAGACTAGGTCGAACATGACAATTCTATCTAATTCCCTATAGTTATGGCTCTGATACCAATCTGTCACACCCAACCGATGGCGGAAACATCAGAGTGAGACGGACGAGATTGCTCGAGACTTCATAACACTATTGTGACAATATTTAATTCAAAATTGATTTCTTTCATTGATAAGAAATTGTCAAGTACAGCACATGGGAAATTAAATACAACAATTGTTTCAAAAATTACAACAACATTACAGGAAACAAGTACAACATTGTTCAAAATGATATAACATAATTCATCAAGTACAACAACCTATGTAGCATTTCAAAATGGGTATCTAAGGTATCCCTACTAGATTTTATCATCCTCAACATCACCAACCTGCAACATGTTTAAAATATGGTTCAATACAAAATGTATTGGAGAGTATACAAGTTTGATACATAGCATGAGAATAAAATGATTTAAACGAATCCACATGGCAAACTTAGTTATCAAGATTAACGTAAAACTGGCATGAGAATATTCAAGTCAATCCTCTGATTACCGCATGTATTAAAGACTTAACATGACCACAAGACTATGGGTGGTGCGATACTCCTATAGCGCTATACATGTTAAGGGGATGCTCGTACGAAGTTAATGACAAGTTTATCACATAAGAATGCTCTAGAAACACGAATCAAGTGTAACGTATTAGCATACATGTATTGGATTGTTTGTGTGTTTGCATAAAAGTCTAAGTGTAACTGTGTAGGTTTATAAGTAAACATATTGCACCCAAAGTGTAAAACAGAAAAAGTGCGTTCGAGTATACTCACAGGTTTGCTAATCTTCTTTAGTTAATCCCACAAGTAGGAGAGTTGATGACGAGAGCGCTTGGAACACCAAGTTTAACCTGCAGGTGGGTAAACGAAGGTGTGAGTGTTGGAGTTGAACAGAGGATTTTGGATTTGGAATTAAAGTACCTAAGTATATAGTATGAAAAAGGATTAAAACAGAAAATATATCCCGTTTAGGCACTTGTCACAACACTGAGTTTCTGTGGTTTTACGCGTCCAGATTTGCCCATCAGAATCAGTAACAAGGAACGAGGAATCGAAATAAATGAAAACTGAAATAACACAAACTGTTCAGGAAACTGCACAGCTCGCATGAGTGGGCTCCATTCGCGCGAAAGGGGTTACCCTTCGTGCGAATGGGACCTGTTTGGTACGAACTGAACTTTGTTTTCGAATGTTTTAACCATTAATCGGCTATGTTTGTGAGTCCAGTTAAGTTATTTAGTTACACTATGGTGTATTATCAGTCCTATAGTCATATAGATCACAGAAGTCATGTATGGAGGTGGTAACCTCATTGTAAGTTCACCAAAGCACAAGTTTGTTAACTAAGTTAATCAAACTGGTTAGTCATAAATACAAAATGTAAAAGACAGAATTTAAATAATCCAAGCAACCGAACAAGAACAACCAAGGTGTGTCGTCTCAACATGGAAGGTATGAACCAAGTGTTGGAGGCTGGACGGGGTTAACTTATTTTAGGTCTAGGAGATTGTTTGGGTGTTCGTTTCGCAAGTTTAAGTGAGGTGGTAGAACTAGATTGGAAGCCAAGGCTCCCATCGTTCACACTCTATTATTTCCGAATCATCTAAATTGAGAATAGGGATCAAAATAACATACAACACTTGGAAAATGCCGGAACAGGGATGAAAGAGTACCTTTCATGCGAATGGTGTGGCACCTGAGGAAAATCTGCAGCAATCTTGATTTATCACTTCACTTCTCAGTGCTTACTTGTCAAATTTCGGGACGAAATTTCTTTCAAGTTGGGGATGATGTGACAACCCGAACTTTCAAGGTTAGTGTCATTTCGTTTCATGATTCTAATTTCTCATTATTCCTCCCCAACGCTTCCTCTCATGTTAAACTTATAAACGAAACTTGTTAAATGTAAATGCTGTTGGGTATGTTGTATGTAAATGTTATTGGGTTATTAATTAGTGGGCCGTAATCACCTTTAAAGAACATCTCGGCCCACACTCATAAGGCCCGAATCACATGAGGAAAACCCTTTATGGGTCGCATGCACGTAGATATAGGGGTATGGGTCTTGTGTTTTGGGAAAACAAGGAAACCCTAGTTCTTTCTCCCCTCTTGCGAACGAAGGCAGTCCCCAGATCATCATCACCCGAAGCCTCTCCTTCTCCCTTAGCCTAGTTATCGGTTAGTATGTTATTGTGATTTTCTTTGATTGTTTCTGGTCATGGTGCATGCATAGAATTAGGACATGAGTTAGGGTATTGCTTGCAAACTATTTGGACATGAATGATTCAGTAACATGTTGTAATCGGCTAGACTAATGTTCATATATTAATCATTAGATGTTGGTTAGGGTCGTATGAGTTTATCATGAGTGATCTGATCATGCATGCTTTAATGTGGAACTGATGTTGTGACTTGATTAGATGTTAAACTAAGGATTGTAAGACTTAAGAATGTGTATGCTACTTGGTCCGATTGATTGCTGGATTGCTAGTGTTAGATCTTATTAATGTTAAAAACGTTGGTTAAGGGAACATAGAAAACCATAGCAAGTACTTGATGAGATCGGGTAAGGTTGGAGGATTACTGGGCTGCGTATGTCCTTGGGCCGCACCTTAAATACTGGGCCACAGGCCCAACTGGTTTCACAGTTGGGATCTGGCCGTATACTTTGTTCGGTCGAGATACGTTAATGGGCCACCCACACACACACACACTTGTTGAGTAACACACTTCTGGTTGGGCCGGGCTGCGTAACGGATCAGGATGCGGTTAGGCCTGAAATCAATGGGGTCACACCTTACTTAGTTGGCCCCAACATCAACTGGGCCGCACAATTACCATGAGCACCGTAATAGGCTGCCAAATGTTTGTGGTTTAATAAACATGTGATACGAAACTGATTGTGACCCAAATGCTTGTTGTGTATTATGTGAGCTTGCATACTTGCATGGGTGTACACCGAACTGTTAATATGTGACGTTGGGAAATACGAACTTGTGATGTGGATATACTTATGGCCCGAACACTAGCTATAACATGAGTGATGATATGTGCCATATTTGCTTACAACTTGTGGAATTTGTACAAAGAATATGTGATTTATGTGTAAACGAAACTGACTGTCATTGGAACCATATTAGGATTTGGGTGTCCAATGGTAAACAAGTAATTAATCTTACTGAGCAAACCAAAGATGAGTTCATTTATCCTAAGCATGCGTCCCGGTGGGTGGGACAGTCACATGGGTATCCCTGAGAAGGATAAATCTTTTGGGTAAAACGGGAATGTTAGATAATACACTCTTCCTATCATTTTAAGTCCCATCTTATACCAAATAGTTACCTGAGAGGTAACGGGGTATTAGTTGATAGCGCTATTAGGCTTGGCAACCTCACACCGTACCTGAGAGGACGGGCGTGAACTAATGACCTTAAATCATGACCATTGCTTAGATAGGGGGCAGTGGCGACGGGCAAAACAATCTGGTAGCCATCTTGTACGGTACTTGAGTTATTATCAACATTATATTCAATGAACTGAACTAAACACTTGGTAACTAACGTTTTCGTAAAACTATGAACTCACCAGCGTTGTCTGATACACTTGTTGCATGCTCGCAGGTCGTTAGATTTCTTTGATTTGGAACTTGCTGTCTGGAGTGGCTGGAGTGGTCATGGGTCGTACTGATTGGATACATGGGATGGAATTATTGATATTACACATTTGCTTCAAAACATTTAAACTATGATTTATTTATCGCTTCCCTGAACTTGTTGGATTTTTATTAAACTTATTGTTGGTACATTTCATTAATAATTGGCAATTTCATTTGAAAACTTGTTATGAGTTCAACATGATTAGTGGATCGTTATTGGTACATCACACGCCTAGAGCGGTTTCCATAGGTGGTACTTTGGGGGTGTGATAGTTTGGTATCAGAGCCACTGGTTATAGTGAACTTGGTTTTAAAACATTTTAGAAAACCATACTATAACCGAACAGTTCAGAAATCGACCATGACACTCAGCTCCAGCTTGTAAGGTTCGTATCTCGCTTACTTATCAGATAACATATCTAGAGTACAATTTTGTATGACAATACACGCGAATGCACACTTAGTACTACAGACCGAATCCATGTGTTACTTGCCTATGTTTTGTGGATGATAGAGTTACAACACGATATTCCTCTAGACTTTCATGGCCCATGTTTTGTGATGTCTTTTGTCTCGTTACTTAAATTTGAGGAACCTTTTAGCATGAGTTGGGAGGAGCTGAGATGAACATGCAAATTGAATTATCATTATGGGTGCACACATAATAATAATGTGGGGTGCATGTGAGTCCCAGTGATGCCTAACGAGTGTGAAAGGGGTTCTGCTCTGTTATCTGATGTAAACTTGGTAGTCTATAGGAGTCCTCTTGATGTTTGACTTCCACTCAAGTCTGAACCTTAACCTTTTTCCCTTCTCTTATATAGAATCATGAGTGGACGTAATGGTGGACGTGGTGGTGGCCACGGCGGTGGACGTGGCAACATTGCTATGACCTAGGCTGAATTGACCGATTTGATCAATATTCGTGTGGCTGAAGCCCTAGTGGCTTATCAGGCTGGTACGATATGTGCCAATTATTCCTTATCCCTGTGTTGCGTACCCAAATTTTAACCGTGTGTTGTACTCTCTTTCGTTTTTAGGTCAACCTGCGAATCAAAACAATCCACCTATTTGCACGTTTAAGATGTTCATGGACTGTAAGCCACATACATTCAGTGGGACTGAGGGAGCTGTGGGACTCCTGTGTTGGTTTGAGAAGGCAGAATCGGTCTTTGCTCTGTGTAACTGTCCCGTGGGGGACCGGGTGAAGTATGCTACAGGCATGTTGGAGGATGGTGCCTTAACTTGGTGGAATGCCCAGGTGCAAATGTTGGGCATTGAAATGGCTAATGCAACTACTTAGGATGATTTCAAGGAGTTGATGCGAGAAGAGTACTGTCCTCGTGATGAGATTCAGAAGCTTGAGAACGAGTACTAAAATTTGAAGATGGAAGGGTCTGAGATTGAAGCGTATATGAAAAGGTCACATGAGCTCGCGAATATATGTCCTAACTTATCACGACCACCACCGCCCAGGATCGAATTGTACATCAAGGGGTTAGCACCATCAGTCAAGAGTTTGGTCACTACTGCAATTCTTGACGACCTGCCTCGAATCATACGTCTAGCCCACATGATCACGGATCAGGAGGTGGAGTGTGGCTCACTACCACCGCGTGTTTCTACTACTACTACTACTGCTACTGCTACTGCTACTGCTACTGCTACTGCTACTGCTACTGCTACTGCTACTGCTACTGCTGCTGCTGCTGCTGCTGCTACTGCTACTGCTGCTGCTCCTGCTGCTACTACTACTACTACTACTACTACTACTACTCCTACTACTGACAGCAAGCGCAAATGGAGTGATGTGGACAAAGCGTCCAATTCGACACAGTCACAAAAGAAGCCAGACGCCGGTAGCAACCGTAACTTTAGTCAGTCGTCTTCGGTTAATCAGAATCAGAGCAGCAATTCAAATCAGGGTTCTTATGCTGGGAAGCAGCCAAAGTGGAACAAGTGTAACTTTCATCATCGTGGGCCGTGTACCCGAGTCTGTCACAGGTGCAACAAAGTGGGTCACATGGCTAGAGATTGTAGGGCTCCACTCCCAAGACAGCAGTAGCAGCAACCCCCACAACAACAGCAGCCACAGCAACAGGATAGGCAGCAACCTCAGCAGAATCAGGGTAATCGTAAGGGTTGTTTTCAGTGTGGTGATGAGGGTCATTTCAGGCGGGATTGCCCTCAGTTGAATCAGAATGCGGGGAATAATAATAACAACACTGGGAATAACAACAATGGGAATAATGGTGGGAACGGTGCACGTGGGAGGATGTTTACTACTGGTGCTGGGGAAGCTAGGAATGATGGCAACGTGGTGACCGGTATGTTTTCAGTGAACAATCTATTTGCTTCTGTTTTATTTGACTCTGGCGCCGATTAGAGTTATGTATCTTTGGGGTTCAATCGTCAGTTAGGGTTGAGTCCTATACCTCTTGTAACCAAACATGTAGTAGAACTAGCTGATGGTAAATCGATTGAAGCTTCACATGTCCTCGTTAGGTGTAAACTCGATCTTATGGGTTAATTGTTTGACATTGACCTACTCCCCGTTACTCTTGGAAGTTTTGATGTGGTCGTTGGCATGGATTGGTTGTCTAAGCATCAGGCAGAAATTCTCTGTAAAGAGAAGATTGTGCGTATTCCTCTCCCTAGCGGAGAATCTTTGTCGGTTCAAGGTCATCGTAGTGGTGCAATGGTTGGTATTATCTCAGCTATGAAGGCTCAGAAGTGTCTTCGTAAGGGCTACCCCACTATTTTAGCTCTTGTTACTGATTCTTAACCTGATGAGAGAAGGATTGAACACCTTCCAGTTGTTCGTGAGTTTCCTGTTGTGTTCCCTGAAGAGCTTCCTGGTTTACCTCCACATCGTCAGGTGGAATTTCAGATTGATCTCACGCCAGGAGCAGCCCCGATTGCTCGTACTCCTTACCGTCTTGCGCCAGGAGAGTTGCAGGAGTTATCAAATCAACTCCAAGAGCTCTTGGACAGAGGTTTTATTCGACCCAGTTCTTCGCCTTGGGGAGCCCCAGTTCTGTTTGTGAAGAAGAAGGATGGGTCCTTCCGAATGTGTATAGATTATCGTGAACTCGACAAGGTGACTGTCAAGAACCGTTACCCTTTACCACGTGTCAACGATCTGTTTGACCAGTTGCAAGGGTCAAGTTTTTATTCGAAGATCGACTTAAGATCGGGCTATCACCAGGTGCGAGTCCGAGAGGAGGATGTTCCCAGAACGGCTTTTCGAATGCGGTATGGCCACTACGAGATTTTGGTTATGCCATTTGGGTTGACTAACGCACCAGCGGTTTTCATGGATTTCATGAACCGCGTGTGCAAACCATATCTCAATGATTTTGTTATTGTGTTCATCGACGACATCTTGATCTACTCCAAGAGCAAGGAAGACCACGAGCGACACTTACGTCTCACCTTGGAGCTCCTGCGGAAGGAGCAACTCTACGTGAAGTTCTCTAAGTTTGATTTCTGGATTCGGGAAGTACACTTTCTTAGTCACATTGTTAATGAAATGGGGATACACGTGGATCCTGCTAAGATCGATGCTATTAGGAATTGGGCTGCACCGAAGAATCCTTCGGAGGTACGATAATTTCTTGGTCTCGCTGGATACTATCACCAGTTTATCAAGGACTTCTCAAAGATCGCTCAACCTCTCACCTCATTAACACAGAAGAACGTTGTTTACTCTGGGGAACGAAGCAAGAAGACGCGTTCCAACTCTTGAAGAAAAAGCTTTGCAGCGCACCGATCTTGTCTCTACCTGAAGGTACCGAGGATTTTGTGGTATATTGTGATGCTTCTATCCAGGGTCTCGGTTGCGTGCTGATGCAACGCGAGAAGGTAATAGCCTATGCTTCTCGACAGCTGAAGGTTCATGAGAAGAACTATACGACTCACGACTTGGAGTTAGGGGGTGTGATTTTCGCGCTGAAGATTTAGAGGCATTATCTGTACGGTACCAAATGCACTATCTACACCGATCACAGGAGCCTCCAGCACATCTTCGATCAGAAGTTATTGAATACGCGACAGCGTCGTTGGATAGAACTTTTGAACGACTACGAATATGCCATCAAGTATCACCCGGGTAAAGCTAACGTTGTAGCTGATGCACTTAGCCGAAAGGAGACGAAGCCTAAGCGTGTTCGCTCTCTGCAACTTACTATTCACTCTAGCTTACCTGATCAGATTCGTTCCGCTCAGACCGAAGCATTGAAAGAAGAAAACTATAAAGCTGAGTATTTGCGGGGCATGGAAAAGCGACTGGTAGAGAGATCTGATGATATTCTCTACTTCATGGAGCGAATATGGGTTCCGTTGTATGGTAATCTTAGAGAGCTTGTGATGGATGAAGCGCACAAGTCTCGATATTCTGTTCACCCGGGTTCGGATAAAATGTATCAAGATCTGAAATTCATGTATTGGTGGCCAAAGATGAAAGCTCACATAGCGACATATGTGAGTAAGTGTTTGACTTGTGCTAAAGTCAAAGTGGAGTACCAGAAACCTTCAGGCCTGCTTCAGCAACAAGAGATACCTACGTGGAAATGGGAGCAAATTGCTATGGACTTCGTCACCGGTTTGCAAAGAACTCAAAGCGGGAACAATACTATTTGGGTGATCGTTGACTGTCTCACGAAGTCAGCACATTTTCTAGCAATCAAGGAAACGGATAAGTTCTCACAGTTTGCAGCGGTTTATCTTAAGGAAGTGGTTTCTAGTCACGGGGTGCCAACCTCCATTATCTCAGATCGAGACCCACGTTTCATATCCGATTTATGGCAGTTGATGCATAAGTCGTTCGGTTCACGTCTCGATATGAGTACTGCTTATCACCCACCGATGGATGGTGATGTGTGCAAAATGCAACATATAAATTACATCAAATGTGGCATTAAACTAACCCTTTTTTAGTACTAATGTTGGAAAAAGTGTGTTTTTGTCTTCCTTTTGTATTTTCAGGATTAAATGAGCTCAAATGAACAAAAGAAGCAAAAAGCCAGCTAAATCTAACATAAATACAAGAAAAGGGATAAACGTGGCATGCCCGATCCCTCGACAGCATCTTCCCAAGGAAAACAAGAGAACAGAAGGCTGAACACGGCTCGTGCTCAATGAGCACGGGGGCGTGCCCAAGTGTCTGCAGAAAAGACAAAGCTGTAGAAGCTTCTATCACCCACCACGGGGGCATGCCCAGCGGACATGGAACCGTGGTCAACTCTAAGATTCGCAGAATCTGAGGAAATCTTGATAGTACAGATACGCTTCTGCACACGGGGTCGTGCCCAGCGGACACGGGGGCGTGGTCAACTAATGCAGACAAACTGCAATTAATGAAGAAAGAGAAGACAGGTGGACACGGGGCCGTGCCCAATGGACACGGGGCCATGTCCGGGCTTCTGTACAGGCTATAAATAGGGGTGCTTGGCTCATTTACAAACCATCCATTGGCAAACCACCTCTCTCACACTTCACCCGCCCACCACCACCATCACAACCCACATCCACCACCATCATCCATCATAGAGTGTGTGAGTAGTCTCGGGATCCAAGATTGATCGTAAGAGTTCTTGACAATCAAAGGCCATGTTTGCCTAAGTCTCTTACATCACTTAGTGAAGACAAGTGTCTAGTGTAATACTTTTTATTTTTAATCTTTTCGCACTTTTTATTTGGTTATGTATTAATAACTTTAATAACTAGTTTCTTATGTTGAAGGTGAGTCTTCCTTATCGTTTGTCCGTGGTGTTTTGGCATTATTTTACTGTCTATATAAAATAAAAGATTTTCACCATTCATATCTCCACGGTCTATATGGAGGTATGTTGGCTACCTGGTCGGGGGTTAAGGGAACGGTTTGGTAAGATCCTGCAAGGACCTGGGTCAACTTTAGTAGGACCTCCTTCAATACCCACTGGTATTGGATGGCGGGGGTCCGAACTCGTTGATCCCCTCATATGTAAACTACTATTAAAACAATAACCCGACTACTTAGGACTGTATCCCTGCTGACTCAGACTACTTACCCGAGGGTAACGTCACCTCCAGAAGAGGGGCCTACCACAATAATCCAACCCTTTAGGATTGTATCCTTGCTGACTCAAACTGCTAGTTTGAGGGTAACGTCACCTTCAGAAGAGGGGCCTACTACAATAACTAAGATAATCTCTTTAAAAGTGCAAAAGTGCGGAAATAATCAAAGGTTACACTAAACACGAGTCGGATCCAAGTGATTCATCTTGTCTATCTGTTTTTATTTTTATTTTATTTTTCAGCATTTTAGTTAGTTTTATTTTTCTTGTTTAGAAACCTTTTTCTAAACTTTTGATTTGATTAGACGTTGAGGATAAACCGGTACTAAAAGCTCTTGTGTCCTTGGATGACCTCGGTATCTTACCAACACTATACTACGCTCACGATGGGTGCACTTGCCCACATGTGTGTTTGGTGTTAGTAAAATATCATGTTTTATAAATTTAAAACTTGACTAACGTGTAAAAAGTGCTAAAAATATACATAAAAATATAGAACACCAGACGCGCATCAATTTTTTGGCGCCGTTGCGGGGGACCCAAGGATTTTAAGAAAGTTATGAATCAACGACCTAATCGTTTTTTCTTAGTTTTCTTATTTTTAGGATTTTTCTTAATTTTTCTAGCTTCTGCAGAACTCAGCACGGGGCGTGCCCGCTGAACACGCCCCCGTGCCCAATCTTTGGTACTGGCAATCATGTTTTAAGTCAGACAGTAAGCTGAACACGGGGCCGTGCCCACTCAACACGCCCCGTGCCCAAGTTTCAGTTACTGAAAAAAGAACCGTGAGATCCCGACGGTTTGTAATTTCTGACACAAACATGAGTGATACTGATATTTTTTACTTTCGGCACTCTTATGGTAAGTGGTGTCAAATATGTGGTGGCCCTCATAAAGATTTAGGATGTTATTTTCTAAATTATAAGCCCCATTATATAGACCCATTGTTTTCCTGTAGCCTTAAGAGGGGCGAAAGTAAAAGTAATCCCTATCTCTCCCTCGAATGCTCCCAATCGAATCTTCTAGGAGAAATGCTTCTTGACGAATTTTTTCAAATGGAGGATTTAATTCTTAATTGGGTAAAGGAACTTGAAATGGATTTCATAAATTCACCTCAAGAAGATACCAAAGAAGAATTATTGGGATCGCATTCGAATAAAAATAACTTCGTTGTTCCCGAAATCACCTCTAACTCTAGCGAAGACTTGAGCGATAGTCGTCCCTGTGTCGATTGTGCCGTGAAGGACTCCCCATCGACTTTGTTCGGTGCATACATAGACCTGAGCGATTCGGCATACACCTTCTTTAACGAGAGCCCAGGAAAGGGTTGGACTTGTCCACCTACATTTAGCATAGGAATCACCCTTACCGACAACCTCTTGCGTTCTCGTCTTAGTCTAGAACAATTAAGGTATCTCAGGCACTTTGGGGTTGTTCCATCCAGTAAGGAACCACCCGATCCGGATGAATTCCTTAGGAATAGACGAAACTTCATAAACAGCCTCTCGACACGGGGCCGTGTCCAGGTCAACACGCCCCCGTGTCCACCAAAAGATTCCTTTCTGACTTTTTGTCAGAATACGGACAAAATGTGTCAGGGCTTCGTCTGCACACGGGGCCGTGTCCAGCGTGCTATCGTTTTCTATAAATGCAGCCAAGAATCCTGCACGTTTGGACCATTCCAGGGACAGAGATTTGGTGGGATCTTCACACATACCATCCTAGGTATTTTCTAAAAGAAGGTTCTCAACAACCATCTTGTCCTTTCCTCTCTTGTCTATTCCCTTCTTCATTTTTCACCTCAACACCTCCATTAGAGCTTGAGATCACAATGATTCCAAGCTTTATTGTGATATTTGTTAGGTTTTTGTTCAAGGAATCTTGTTATAAATAAGTGTTACAACATTGTTTTAAGTTATTTCTGCTAAAAAACGCTTTCTAAGTTGGAAAAATAATTTAAAACTCCAAGATTCCTTGTTTCAAAAATCTGCAGAAAGGTGAACACGGGGCCGTGCTCACTGAGCACGAGGCCGTGCTCACTGAGCACGAGGCCGTGTCCGAGGCTACTGTTTCATTAAAATGAACTTTTTTTCAGTTTATTTTCGTAGAATGTCAAGCCAAAACAGTGGAACTTCTTCTGCACATTCCAGAAACAGTCGGAGGGAAAGGAGGTCTTCGATTGAAGCAACTCTCGTACGCTACGTGATGGCATTACGTGAAGCTCTTGATGAGATGACTTCGGTAGAGGAGGTCCTCATTTACCGTATAAATTATCTTACGGTGGGGATGGAAAACAGTTTTCAAGAAATCAACCTCTTGCACCAGAGGTTGAACATTCTTGTGACACCTCCCATGGAGCCAATCCTCCCTCAAGAGGATTGGAACCTAGCACTTGGAGTCAATAATCCCACCGGGTGGGATGACATCCCCGCGGAGCCTCCTCTTGAAGATTTGCAAGAAGTCCCGTTGGAGATTGCACCCCCTCAAACTGACGCAAATGAGCTCGCCTTTCTTCTCCCAAGGGAGATAGAGGAATGGCTCGCCGATGTATGAGGAACCCATTTCCGGAGGATGAAGTTCTTCGAGCCACATCCAACTGAGAGAATTATCTTTTCGGAAATTTTGCTAATAGAATAATCTTTAGGCTAGAACTTCTTGGTTTAGACTCCTTGTGTCTCTTTTGACCTATTTATCTAGAATTTTTTAGGAATATTATGTAACTTTCTCTATTTGAATAAATGATGGTTTTAATTAATTTGGTGTTTGGATGATGATGTAATGGAATAAAACACACTCGGGATGGTGAAGGATACCAAGGGAAACTTGCACCAGCACCCCATGCACAAAAACAGAGCCTCCCGCCGATTTTTCTTCATTACAGCAAGTTCAGCACGAGGCCGTGCTCAGCCAACACGCCCCGTGCTCAACCATCTGCAGAAAAATGCCTAGTTCAGGTACCTGGACACGGGGCGTGCTCACTGAACACGCCCCCGTGTCCAGCCTTCTGTTACTTTACTTTCTTTTCTGTTACTGGCGATCTGAACATGGGGCCGTGCCCGGACACCACGGGGCCGTGTCCAGACGCCCAGTAACATAAAATTTTGCTTTTTCACATCTTTTTACACATGCAATCAACCTAAAAACTTATTTTTGGGACATATTGAGGACAATGTGTAATTTAAGTATGGGGGATGCTAAAACCTTGAATTTTGCAAGTCTTAATTACAAGCCTTACACAAAACTCTATTGGAACCGCTAAACACCCCAAATTTTTTCTAAATTTTTTCATTTTTTTTTCTTGTCTAGGTTTAATTTGGGAAATTCAAATTCTAAAAAGGTTATATTTTTACAAATTTACAACCGATAGCGTAGTGATAAAAAGAACCAACATAAGAAAATTATGAAACGGCATGATAAATCTAGTTAAAATTTGATTATATATACTTGATCACATAAAAACCCATTCCCATAAAAAGTGAGCTTCGAGCCTTTATTAAGCATACAAATACACATCTTTAAACTAAATGTTCATTTTTCGTTTCTTGTGTGAATAGTCGCTTGGTTCTTACGACTCTAGAACTTGCCACAACGATACATTCCCGGTCCTTACCAACTTAAACCCGAGTAAGTAAATGATGGATGCATTAGGACTAACCCTTTTTATTTCTACACCATTTTTTTTACCACCTACCCAAAATCCCCCTAGTTAACCCCTTTAAGCCTAAGCCTTTTCATTTCTTAACCCAAATCAAACACCCTTTTACCCACCAAAACCCTTTTTCATTTTAAACCCTTTATTTTAGTAACAAAGCTCGGTTTTTCTTATGACTTCTTCAAAAAAACAAAAAAAATGATGATGAAGCCAAAATGTAAGGACCTTCAAATATGTCCCAACACGACCCGTAAGTGAAAACCCGGACCCCTGAAACCCTAACGTACATAGAAAAGTGAGAAAACAAGAAATCTGGTTTTCAGGCGGGCCGCGTAAAGGTTAAGCATGGCCTTACGCGGACCGCGTCAACCTTAAGTTGACCAGATAAGTGTTACAGTCCAGGTGGCATTCAAGTGGCAGACCTACTGATGACCCAGCAACCCTACACGTAGACCAGGTGGCCACGCGGGCCGTGTAAGGGTCAAGCTAGGGTTTACGCGGGTCGCGTAAACCCCAAAAATCAGCTATAAATAGGGCAGGCTACGAGCAGTTCACTGGTGTCGAAAACTTTTCACAAAAACGAAGTGTCACTGCTCAAATTCGAAAATTAAGGTAGCAAGGCGCTGCTACGATACAGGGTATTAACTCGATCGCTGCTACGATTCAATGTCCGATCGATTGAAACTATCCGATAGATGTTTAAGTGATGCCCACATTAGGGCCATACTTTGTCATTCGTCGTGAATTCGATGGATGTTTAAGTATTGCACTTTGTCATTCATTGTGAGGGTTTTAATCTCGTGAGTTATCGTAAATGTTGTATTAGTTACTGACCTAGTTCGTGTGCATTATTATTTAAATTAGGTTACAAGGCTAATCGGTAGGCTAAACTCTGCCCGTTTAAATTTGCAATGTGAGTCATTCTCTTTTATCAAAAGTGTTTTACAATACTCCAATTATTTTCAAAGGTTATAATTACAGGGATTAAGTCGTGCGTATCTTGAATCACTGGCCAGTGGGGTATTGTGCACATTACTAATTTCTCACGGTTAGGCTAATAAATCCTAACAGTGATAATCATCACTACTTGGGTGAAAGGACCCAATAGTGGTATGACCATCGTCACCAGGAAGTGACACGGCGCCAGATAAAAATAAGATAGAAGCCATTGTAATCGCTCTTATGCTGTAATTTATAACTATGTGTCGTATCAAATTTGAGTGACTCGCCAGTATTTCCCCGCTGATAAAATATTTTCAAAACATGTTTCAGGTGACTACTGTGAACCAAGGAAAAGTGCTACCGAGCACTAACAAAGCTTGAAGTAGTGGCTCAGTTAAACAAATAAACATGTTTTGTAACTCAGGGAATTTCCTTGTGAAATTCCTCTATTGTAAATTACGGGGTTTATCCCGAATTATGAAATAAAATAATCAGGCATTTCAAGTTTTAAAAAATCCTGTAAAATCTTCCGCTGCTAACTCAATTAATAAATACCACGGGTTTCTGTCCCGCGGCTCCTGGAACCGGTAAAACCGGGGCGGGGGCCGTGACAGAAAAAGGTGGTATCAGAGCCACTGATTTAAGCCAATTAAGTATTTAGAAATACTTAATTTTCCTGATTTCCATCTTGTGATTATGTGTTTTTGTTAACTGACTACTTGTTAGTTATAGTATGGGTAAACAAAGAATTTCGGACATCTATCGTCACAAAAGATAAGGGAACCTCATCCCAATCAAATTCATCAAGATACTCAGCAGATACTGAGGAAGGAATATTTGTTCGTAAGGCACAGTTTGAAAAACCACTCACCATTAAGGAAAGAAATTGGATTATTAGAAAAAGTCAAGAGAAAATAAAGAAGTCACAAACAAAAGGAGTAATAATTAATAAGGAAACTCAGGAAACAGGTAATAATCCACCATGAGAAGATGAATTAGATGAACAATGGTTAAATCTCTATATGTTAGCCACTACAGCAGTAAATGCTAACCTATAGTTGTATCGCCAAACTAGTACCAGCTCCCATATCATCTATAAGCCAGAAACTTTGCTCATTAAATAAACAACTTAGTAAGAAAAGACAGACTAAAATAAATTATTCCCTTGTATATTTTAAATTTCAGTTGTAATTTGTAATAAATATATATGTAAAATCCGCAGTATTTTATTTTAAACAATCTGGTTGTATAAATACTTAATTTTTCTGATTGCCTTTCTGTGATTAGGTGAAAATTCAATTTACAAAAATTTTAACCTAGAATTTTGTGTGTTTCTTCATATCTACTAAACAGCATGAATGAGTTGTCTGAAGCTCTTCAGAATCTCAATCTCTATTCTGTTAATGTGGAAGTTTCCAAAGACTTTACTGGTTATTGTGCTGACATTGAGGAACCTATGGAATTTCAAGCCCAGCCACCGGAGAAACCCAAGCCAAAGAAAAGAAGAAGAATTGTGGGCTGGAGGCGTGTGCGCAGAAGGAAACCAGTAACTCGGAAAGTTGCCAAGATGGAGGACCCAATGGATAAAGGGGAATGAATAGAAATTGGAGAAAGCTCCAAGCAAGCCGAGGAAATGCCGTTGCAGGAAGAGCTAGATTGCATACTAGCAAGTTGTGATATCCTTAAGCCTGTTAATGAAAACCTTTTCACTTATCCTGCCGAAACCCAGCTTCTAGTAAACTTGGAACCAGCCATCCCAGATCCCCTTGTCAACACCCGACCTCTAGGAGAAATGGAAGAATGGTGGACCAACGACTGGCAGTTTCAGAACCTCCTCAATAACCCTTATACATTTTTCCCTCAATTCGACCCAGAGCCTGCACCAAACCCACCAATGAGCAATGAGAATTTGGCTGAACTTCGCCATTTTGGCGAGGAGCTGGTGGATGCAGGGAATAGAATCCGAGAGGTGGGAGAATAGATCTCCTGGAAGTGGACGAGAGGGAACGTCGCTTCTGAGATGCCAGCTGACGGGGATGGTGTGACGGCATGGTTGTGGTTGTATAATAATAACAGTAGTAAAATATAATCCTGTAAAATAACCTAAAAATAAAACTTTTGTAAGATAACAAGTGTATACGGACGCATAATATAATATATAAAAATGGAAGTCGAAAAATCAACAATTTTGGCTATACGTGTTGACATAATTATGTGCAATTATTTTGTTATGTTTAGTTATTTATTTTATGCTAATCACTTATATATATATATTAATTACCAGATGGAACACGCTGGTAATGAAACCGTTAATGAAGTTAATCAATCTGAGAAAAACAACGAAGATAAATTTCTGAATAGGCAAGATATCGAGAATATCGTTGCTCAGGGAATAGCCAATGCTATTCCAGCAATCCTTGCTGCTGCCCGAAATCCGATTGAACCTCAACAAATTATTCCTAGCAAACGTACACACGGTGATAATTTCAGTAATAGTGTTAACGGTGGCGGCAACCATACTAATAACAACAACGATGGGATACAAGCTCCACTCCTTAAGAAAATGAAAGCTGCAACGCCTGGTTGCACTTATAAGGAGTTTCTTGCCTGTAAACCGGTTGAATTTGCAGACAACGAAGGGGCGACTGCTGCACTGCGTTGGTTAGAGAAAACCGAGGCGGTGATTAAAATAAGTAAGTGTGCAGAGGAAGACAAGGTCATGTACACGTCGCACCTTTTTAAAGAAGGGGCGCTCGAATGGTGGAATACGATACTTCAAGCCAAGGGAAGCGATGCGGTCTATGCCATGAGTTGGGAAGAATTTAAGCGACTGGTGGAAAGAAAATTCTGTCCCGAATATGAGAAGGAAGAAATGGCGAATAAGTTCCTAAACCACCGAATGGTGGATGTAGACTGTCGAGGGTATACTTCGAGATTCTTCGAGTATGCGAGAGTGGTACCAACCCTGGCTTCGCCAGAACCAGTACTTATTTCCCGCTATATTTGGGGATTGATTGGCGAAATCCGTGATATCGTTAAAGCTGCGAGACCTCGCACAATTGACGATGCAGTGGAATTAGCCAACACTTTGACTGATGGACTAGTGCGTACGTGAGAAGAAAATAGAAGGAAGGAAGTGGCCCAAAAGATTACCCAGGGATTCCATATGAGTAACCGTAGTAATTTCAAGAAAAAGGGAACTGGGCAATCTTCCACTGTTCCATTTTTCAATGCCTGTAAAAGGAAGCATTTTGGAAGATGCAAAGGATATTGCAATTTCTGCAAAATCCCGGGGCACCAAGAAGAAGATTGCAGGAAGAAGAAAGCAACAATCTGCTACAACTGCGGAGAAGCTGGACATTTTAGGCCAGATTGCCCGAAATTGGCCAAACCAGCTAACAACAAAACCAAACCCACAGAAGGAGCTACCAAGAAAAACGCAAGAGCCTTCCAGTTGACTGCTCAGGAAGCAGAACTAATCCCTGACGTGATAGCTGGTACGTTCCTAGTTCACGACGTTTATGCAAAAGTATTATTTGACTCTGGTGCAAACCAAAGTTTTATAAATACTTCATTCTGACAAGCTCTTAACTTACCTTTAACCAAGCTTAGGCAGATTTTTACAGTAAAAACGGCAGATGGGAATTCGGTTAACATAGATAAGGTTTTACGAGAAGGAAAGATAGATCTATTAGGCCATAAATTTTCTGCAAACCTGTTACCTATGAATTTAGCAGGATTCGATATAGTATTAGGAATGGATTGGTTAGTAGCCAACCATGCTTGAATTCTCTGTGATAAAAACTTAATAGAAATTCATACACCCACAGGAGAATTAGTGGTGATTACAGGAGATAAGCCACGAAAGCTACTGCAATTTATTTCAGTAATGAAGTTGGCCAGTTATTCAAGAAAACAAGAAGTGGGTATATGATTTCAGTAATCATTAACACGAAAGGTAAGGAAATTAAAGAAATTCCGGTAGTATCAGAATACCCGGATGTCTTTCCGAAAGAACTACCTGGATTACCACCCAATAGGGAAGTCGAATTTAGAATTCATCTAATTCCTGGAACTACACCGATAGCCAAGGCACCTTATCGGTTAGCACCCACCGAAATGCTAGAATTGAAAAAGCAATTAGATGAATTATTAAGTAAAGGATTCATACAACCTAGTTCATCCCCGTGGGGAGCTCTAGTGTTGTTTGTGAAGAAGAAAGATGGGTCAATGAGAATGTGTATCGATTATAGGGAACTGAATAAGGTTACAATTAAGAATCGATACCCATTACCTAGGATTGATGATCTTTTCGATCAATTGCAAGGAGCTAGATACTTTTCTAAGATAGATTTACGCTCCGGATATCATCAGTTGAAGGTGCAAGAAGAAGACATAGCTAAAACTGCTTTCAGAACTAGGTATGGTCATTACGAGTTTACAGTCATGCCCTTTGGACTAACGAATGCTCCAGCAGCATTTATGGACATGATGAATCGGATCGGTAAACCGTTCTTGGATAAATTTATAATTGTCTTCATCGACGATATACTTATTTATTCCAAGAGTCAGGAAGAGCACTATCAACACTTGCATGCACTCTTAACTCTGTTAAGAAAGGAAAAGCTTTATGCCAAATTCTCGAAGTGTGAATTTTGGCTACAAGAGGTACAAATTTTAGGACACATGGTGAATCACGAAGGTATTCATGTCTATCCCTCCAAAATAGAAGCGATCACCAAATGGAAGGTTTCGCAATCAGCTATGGAAATTAGAAGTTTTCTAGGGTTAGCTGGATATTATAGACGATTTATTAAGGATTTTTCCAAAATAGTTGTACCATTAACTAAGCTAACCTGTAAATCAGTTAAGTTTGAATGGGGACCTAGGCAAGAAGAGGCCTTTAGGATTTTGAAACAAAAGTTAACAAATGCCCCAATTCTAGCTTTGCCAGAAGGAACAGAAGATTTTGAAGTTTACTGCGATGCTTCTAAGCTAGGATTAGGATGTGTGCTAATGCAACGCAAGAAGCTAATTGCATATGCCTCAAGGCAATTGAAAAAGCACGAGGAAAATTATACGACTCATGACTTAGAATTAGGAGCCATAATTTTTGCCATTAAGATTTGGAGACACTATTTGTATGGAAGTAAGTTTACTGTCTATACAGATCACAAAAGTTTAAGATATATATTTGGGCAAAAAGAATTAAACATGAGGCAAAGAAGATGATGGAGATCCTAAGTGACTACGACTGTGATATTCAATATCACGAAGGAAAGGCAAATGTAGTTGCAGATGCCTTAAGTCGTAAGTATCATGAAAAGCAAAAGCGAGTGCGTGCTCTTAGATTAAATCTACAGTTAGATTTAATGGAACAACTGAAAAGCATTCAAGAAACAGCAATCAAGGATGATGCTGAAGGAATGAAGGGCCAAGTAAAAGAATTAAAGCAAGTAGGTGATGGAATTTGGAGATTCCATGAAAGAAGAATTTGGGTACCTAAGCAGGGAGAATTAAGAAATAAGATTTTAGAAGAAGCCCATAAATCTAGGTATACCATGCATCCTGGTAACAATAAAATGTACCAAGATTTAAGAAATAATTTCTGGTGGATAGGAGTGAAAAAGGACATAGCTAGATATGTATCTAAGTGTTTAACTTGTTCACAAGTTAAGGCTGAACACCAGAAACCTTCAGGACTACTTCAACAATTAGAAATGCCTGTATGGAAATGGGAACTCATAACAATGGATTTTGTTACTAAGTTTCCCAAAACCAGAAAAGGTAATGATGCGATTTGGGTAATTGTGGATCGATTAACCAAGTCAGCTCACTTTCTACCCATGAAAGAAACCTTTAGCATGGAAAGGTTAGCAAAGTTGTATGTAGACGAGGTAGTATCCTTACATGGAGTTCCGCTCTCCATTGTATCGGATAGGGATAGTCATTTCACTTCCCACTTCTGGACAAGTTTTCAAGAAGCAATGGGAATCCGACTAAATCTAAGCACTGCATACCATCCTCAAACAGACGGACAAAGTGAAAGGACGATCCAAACCCTGGAGGACATGCTTAGGGCATGTGTGATAGATTTTGGTGGAAATTGGGATGACCGCCTACCCTTAATTGAATTCTCCTATAACAATAGTTATCATACAAGTATTGAAGCTGCCCCATTTGAAGCACTGTATGGACGAAAGTGTAGAACTCCAGTTTGTTGGGCAGAAATAGGAGAAAGCCAATTGTCAGGTCCTGAAATAGTGCAAGAAACCACCGATAAGATTACTCAAATCAAGGAAAGATTAAAGACGGCTTGAGATCGTCAGAAGAGCTATGCCGATAATCGACGCAAGCCACTAGAGTTTCAAGTTGGAGACAAGGTACTCTTAAAAGTTTCTCCTTGGAAAGGAGTAGTTCGGTTTGGTAAGAAAGGAAAACTAAGTCCAAGATATGTAGGACCATTCCCAGTAATACAGCGAATTGGGCCAGTCGCCTATCGCTTGCAGCTACCAGAGGAACTAGTTGGAGTACATGACGTATTTCATGTATCCAATCTCAAGAAATGTTTATCTGACGAATCATTGGTAGTACCTCTTCAGGATATAGAGGTAAATGAAAAATTAAAATTTGTTGAGAAGCCACTGCAAATAGAAGACAGAAAAATCAAGTTTCTCAAACACAAGCGACTAGTGCTAGTCAAAGTCAAGTGGGATTCAAAGAGAGGACCTGAATACACTTGGGAGCTGGAATCGGAGATGAAGCGAAAGTATCCTCACTTATTTCAGTAAATCTCGAGGGCGAGATTTTAAATAAGGTGGGGAGGATGTAAGGACCTTCAAATATGTCCCAACACGGCCCGTAAGTGAAAACCCGGACCCCTGAAACCCTAACGTGCATAGAGAACTGAGAAAACAAGAAATCTGGTCTTCAGGCGGGCCGCGTAAAGGTTAAGCATGGCCTTACGCGGGTCGCGTCAACCTTAAGTTGACCAGATAAGCGTTACAGTCCACGTGGCATCCAAGTGGCAGACCTACTGATGACCCAGCAACCCTACACGTAGACTAGGTGGCCATGCGGGCCGCGTAAGGGTCAAGCTAGGGTTTACACAGGCCGCGTAAACCCCAAAAATCAGCTATCAATAGGGCAGGCTGTGAGCAGTTCACTGGTGTCGAAAACTTTTCACAAAAACGAAGTTTCACTGCTCAAATTCGAAAATTAAGGTAGCAAGGCGCTGCTACGATACAGGGTATTAACTCGATCGCTGCTACGATTCAATGTCCGATCAATTGAAACTATCCGATGGATGTTTAAGTGCTGCCCACATTAGGGCCATAATTTGTCATTCGTCGTGAATTCGATGGATGTTTAAGTATTGCACGTTTTCATTCATTGTGATGGTTTTAATCTCGTGATTTATCATAAATGTTGTATTAGTTACTGACCTAGTTCGTGTGCATTATTATTTAAATTAGGTTACAAGGCTAATCAGTAGGCTAAACTCTGCCCGTTTAAATCTGCAATGTGTGTCATTCTCTTTTATCAAAAGTGTTTTACAATACTCCAATTATTTTCAAAGGTTATAATTACAGGGATTAAGTCGTGGTTATCTTGAATCACCGGCTAGTGGGGTATTGTGCACATTACTAATTTCTCACGGTTAGGCTAAAAAATCCTAACAGTGATAATCATCACTACTTGGGTGATTGGACCCAATAGTGGTATGACCATCGTCACCAGGAGGTGACACGGCGCCAGATAAAAATAAGATAGAAGCCATTGTAGTCGCTCTTATGCTGTAATTTATAACTATGTGTCGTTTTATCAAATTTGAGTGACTCGCCAGTAATTCCCCGCTGATAAAATATTTTCAAAACATGTTTCAGGTGACTACTGTGAACCAAGGAAAAGTGTTACAGAGCATTAACAAATCTTGAAGTAGTGGCTCAGTTAAACAAATAAACATGTTTTGTAACTCAGGGAATTTCCTTGTGAAATTCCTCTATTGTAAATTACGGGGTTTATCCCGAATTATGAAATAAAATAATCGGGCATTTCAAGTTTTAAAAGATCCTGTAAAATCTTCCGCTGCCAACTCAATTAATAAATACCACGGGTTTCTGTCCCGCAGCTCCTGGAACGGGTAAAACCGGGGCGGGGGCCGTGACACAAAAGAAATAAACAAACAAGTTTATCAAAAAGAACTTTGTTTGAAGAATTGCTTCATCAAAATAAAAAGTTACAAAAATATAAAGTCTTACAAAAACCGAAGCTTTTTACGCCTTTCGCCCTTTTCTACTAACCACTAACCCAACCACCTACCTTTAACCCAAGCCTAACCCTTCCGCCAAAGTCCTCTTGATATTTACAAAGGTATATAGTTAAAAAGGAGGAGGATTGATTGCTTGGCAAGCTTATGGTAGAAGTAAGTTCCATGCCGCTCTCGAGAGTTTTCACAAAAATACACCTTCGGCCGAGTGTTGAGTGAGCCCCCGTGAGGTATGTGAACTTGTAAATAAATGGAATTTTAAAGAGGCATGTTATGCCCTAATAAGTAATTTATCTTATGTAATGTTTTAAATAAATCATGACGAATATGATTGTAAATAAATAAAAATAAAAATTAATAAAGAATCTTGGAAATCCCGACACTCTATGACAAGCCCAAAACCTTCTCTTCTACCCATTCCATTTGGGAGTGTAAAGCCACATTATAGAGAGTTTTGCTTGAGGACAAGCAAAGATTCAAGTGTGGGGGTATTTGATGTGTGCAAAATGCAACATATAAATTACATCAAATGTGGCATTAAACTTACCCTTTTTTAGTATTAATGTTGGAAAAAGTGTGTTTTTGTCTTCCTTTTGTATTTTCAGGATTAAATGAGCTCAAATGAACAAAAGAAGCAAAAAGGCAGCTAAATCTAACATAAATACAAGAAAAGGAATAAACGTGGCATGCCCGACCCCTCAACAGCATCTTCCCAAGCAAAACAAGAGAACAGAAGGCTGAACACGCCCCGTGCTCAATGAGCACGGGGGCGTGCCCAAGTGTCTGCAGAAAAGACAAAGTTGTAGAAGCTTCTATCACCCACCACGGGGGCATGCCCAGCGGACACGGGGCCGTGGTCAACTCTAAGATTCGCAGAATCTGAGGAAATTTTGATAGTACAGATACTCTTCTACCCACGGGGTCGTGCCCAGCGGACACGGGGGCGTGGTCAACTAATGCAGACAAACTGCAATTAATGAAAAAGAAGAAGACAGGTGGACACGGGGCCGTGCCCAATGGACACGGGGCAGTGTCCAGGCTTCTGTACAGGCTATAAATAGGGGTGCTTGGCTCATTTGCAAACCATCCCTTGGCAAACCACCTCTCTCACACTTCACCCACCCACCACCACCATCACAACCCACATCCACCACCGTCATCCATCATCCATCATAGAGTATGTGAGTAGTCTCGGGATCCAAGATTGATCGTTAGAGTTATTGACAATCAAAGGCCATGTTTGCCTAAGTCTCTTACATCACTTGGTGAAGACAAGTGTCTAGTGTAATACTTTTTATTTTTAATCTTTTCGCACTTTTTATTTGGTTATGTATTAATGACTTTAATAACTAGTTTCTTATGTCGAAGGTGAGTCTTCCTTATCGTTTTTCCGTGGTGTCTTGGCATTATTTTACTGTCTATATAAAATAAAAGATTTTCACCATTCATATCTCCACGGTCTATATGGAGGTATGTTGGCTACCTGGTCGGGGGTTAAGGGAACGGTTTGGTAAGAGTCTTGCCTTGTTCAGTGTATAGATCCTGCAAGGACCTGGGTCAACTTTAGTAGGACCTCCATCAATACCCACTGGTATTGGATGGCGGGGGTCCGAACTCCTTGATCCCCTCATATGTAAACTACTATTAAAACTTTAACCCGGCTACTTAGGACTGTATCCCTGCAGACTCAGACTACTTAGCCGAGGGTAACGTCACCTCCAGAAGAGGGGCCTACCACAATATGCATTAATAACTTAATTAATTATCTTTCAATAATCCAACCCTTTAGGATTTTATTCTTGCTGACTCAAACTACTGGGCTGAGGGTAACGTCACCTTCAGAAGAGGGGCCTACTACAATAACTAAGATAATCTCTTAAAAAGTGCAAAAATGCAGAAATAATCAAAGGTTACACTAAACACGAGTCGGATCCAAGTGATTCATCTTGTCTATCTGTTTTTATTTTTATTTTATTTTTCAGCATTTTAGTTAGTTTTATTTTTCCTGTTTAAAAATCTTTTTCTAAACTTTTGATTTGATTAGACGTTGAGGATAAACCGGTACTAAAAGCTCTTGTGTCCTTGAACGACCTCGGTATCTTACCAACACTATACTACGCTCACGATGGGTGCACTTGCCCACATGTGTGTTTGGTGTTAGTAAAATATCGTGTTTTATAAATTTAAAACTTGACTAACGTGTAAAAAGGGCTAAAAATATACATAAAAATATAGAACACCACACGCGCATCAGATGGTCAGAGCGAGCGAACCTTGCAGACACTTGAAGACATGTTGCGGGCATGTGTGGTTGATTTTGGGAAAGGATGGGAGAAACATTTTCCATGGATAGAGTTCTCATACAACAACAGCTACCATACTAGCATCCAGGCAGCCCCGTTTGAAGCATTGTACAGACGAAAGTGCCGTTCTCCTCTCTGTTGGGCTGAGGTGGGTGACAGCCAGATCACAGGTCCTGAACTTGTACTTGAAACTTCAAAAAAGATTGTCCAGATCAGAAACTGTATGGCGGTAGCGCGTGACCGTCAGAAAAGCTACACTGACAAACGTAGGAAACTGTTGGAGTTCGCGGTAGGCGATCGTGTCATGTTGAAAGTTTCGTTGTGGAAGGGTGTTGTACGCTTTGGGAAGCACGACAAGTTTAATCCGCGTTGTGTTGGGCCATTTAAAATCCTGGAGCGGATCGGTAAAGTGGCTTACAAGCTCGAGTTACCTGCTGAGTTGGGTAATGTTCATGATGTCTTCCATGTTTCGCAACTAAAGAAGTGTTTGTCCGATGAAACACTAGTTGTGCCGTATCAAGAGCTCAAGATTGACGACAAGTTGCAATTTGTCGAAGAGCCTATCAAGATTATGGACCAGGAGGTCAAGGTTCGTAAGCATAGTCGAATCCCGATCGTGAGGGTTCGTTGGAACTCAAGGCGTGGACCGGAGTTCACGTGGGAGCCCGAGGATCAAATGAAACTCAAGTATCCTCAACTTTTTCCTGGTGACCAATCTATTCTGGTGCAACTGGTGAATTTCGGGACGAAATTCCACTTCAAGTTGGGGATGATGTGGCACCTGAGGAAAATCTGCAGCAATCTTGATTTATCACTTCATTTCTCTGTGCTTACTTGTCAAATTTTGGGACGAAATTTCTTTCAAGTTGGGGATGATGCGACAACCCGAACTTTCAAGGTTAGTGTCGTTTCGTTTCATGTAACACCTCGAAAATTCACGTCCTATAATGTATTGACACGTGTCATAAGCTTGAACGTGTGAAAGAATACTCTAGAGGGACTAAAGTTGACAAATAAAGAAACTATGTGAAAATGAGGGTTCAAAATGTCAACAATGGATAAATATGCCTTACAATAACCCTACAAGATGTTTATACATTCACACGAATGAATCATGGATCATACGAAGCTAAATATAAAAGAAAGTGAGAGATTACAAACTACAGGGGTGAAATGTGTCAACATGTGTAAAGTATACCTCTGAGTGACCTTTTAGCAAACCCGAAGCTTTGTAACGATTAAATATGCTCACTAGAGTACATGAAAAAAATTTCATAAAGTTTCGTTATCGTATGAGAAAGTTATGATCAAATTCGTATTCGAGTGGTTAAATGCGTCAACGATGAAAGTTATGACTTTTCGGGTAATCAAAAGTTAACCAAGGACTTAACAAAGTTAGTATAAGTCTTGGAGCCCTTATAAATCAATTTAGAGGGCTTATAATGCAAGAAATAGTGTGAAAACGACGTTTGGAAGGACCAGGGACCGAAAGTGCAAAATGAGAAACCTGATAACTAGCTTACGGACCTCAACACTATGGACCTTACGGTCCGTAAGCTAGCGCCCAGCAACAGAAAACTTCCAGCTGCCTGTTATTTCCGGTTGCACCGACTTAAAACGATGGTATTCGAATTCAGGGGCTTGTTTGATGGTTTTAAAAGGTCTATGGACACTTGGAATGATCCCATATCACTTGTAGACCTTGTTGGCATGATCAAATTGAATTTAGAAACCTATATAAAGGCCATGAAGTTGTGTTCTTCAAATTGCTCATTCACTTGGAAGTCCACAACTCAACTCCTGGAGGTTGCTGGAGCTCAAGGACATTTCCTAGTGATCTCTAATCATAATTAGGACCCTTGTAAGTGTCCTTAATCCTTTTAATTCAGTTTAAGCTTAGTTATTTAGCATAAAGTCAAACCGTCGTAATTAAGATTTGACTTCGTCATTAATCTTAATCCCTTCCATCAAAATTCAAATTGAAAGTACCTATGAGTTGGTAATTATGTGGGCATTAAACCCTTAAAAGGTCACCCTCTGATTCCCACTCTATCTAGGTCAATTGTCGAGTCAAACTTGATATTAAAAAGTCAACAGGAAGCTTAATTTTAAATTAATGCATAATTAGCAATGTAAAGGCTATGCAACCTGTTTTGTCATTAATATAACTTGGTAATTAATATAAGAACATGTCTAAACATGTTCAACTCGGCAATTTTCAGTTTAGGCTCGGTTCGAGACCGAAAGTCGCATAGTTTGACTTATGCTTTGACTTTCAGTTCTGACCCGTTTAAGCATAGTTTAGAAATGCCTTAGAGCTTTATTAGGACCAAGTTACCTATAAGTGTAACCCTCTGTGATTATACAACTTGGTTCATTAGTTATCCGATTCATATGCATGATTCCGTTAAATGCTTAAATGTTGACTATTATGCCCTTTTGATCTTAAAACGTGATTTTTGAAAAAGTAAAAGAGTAGAAACCTTAATTACTGAATTATAAACTTGCACCTAAAATTTGACATAGGTTTGAGGTCTAGATTAAGAGTTATGCTCATTAGCGTAATTTGAAAGCTTTATGTTAATTAAATGGCGTATTTAGCGTATAGCCTATTTAAACCCACTTTTTGATACCAATCTTTTTACCCAGTGATATAAAATAATATTTTAATATTTTTGAAGATTTTTATTTATTTTTAGGCTGAGCATAACTTAGAGTTCTAAGTATGATTCGGTTAATGCTGGTTTTACCCTTTTAAGCCATAAAATGAGTTTTACAAATCCTTTTGACCCCAAACCTTTTTCTACTGATCTAATATAATAAATAAAGTATGTTGAGCCTTCTGGAATTATAAAAATATCAGCTTTCCTTTGAAAACCCGGAAATGGCTCCAAATCGCCTTTTTAAGCGTTTTTGACGCATAGTGTGTGCTAAAACCATATTAAACATATAAGGTTGATACCTACTGATATTTTTAGTATATTTTTATATATTAACAGTAAGTAAAAGTTTTTAAACACAGGTTTCCAGTTTTGACCTTTTAGGCCTATGTGAAATTACCAAAATACCCTTAAGAGGCATAGTTTGGTTATAAAGGATAGATTTCACATATATATGATACCCTACTGATATAACCTAGTAAATTGAGTAATTTTACTGATTACATCAGACCCGAAACTCAGGTTCATATTTAAACTCTTTTATAACCTTTTTAATGACCAAAATACCCCTACGGGGCGTAATGTGAGTCTAAATCCGTTTTGGGCATAATATAAGATATCTTTCTGATGTCACAACATAATTAAAGCATAATAACTTAGGAAACTTACATATGACTCATTTGGTTACTCGTTACGCACTTTTCGCGTTCGGATCGGCGTATGTTACTAGTTTGCATATATTAGCCGAAATGGGTCAAACCATATCCTTTTTGTCTCAAAATCCAGAATGTGTTTAGATTACCCATATTATACAAGTCTTCAAACTTGTCGGGTCAAAACCACATTCTAATCCGGTCTTCGCCTTATCATGCGTTTGAACCGTATCTTTCTGTAAGACTAACCGGTCTAAGCTTAGGCTTAATTAAAGACCCGTTAGCATTCTAATTGGTTATTTATACCATCATTCAAGACTAGAGCCTTCCGGTAAATGGTACCTACGCTTACTTAAGTGAATACGGCTGAGTTATTAAATTCTTGCTATTTAAGTCAGGAGCTAGCTCAGGTAAATACTCTTAGCTTATTTTCCCTATACGGGCTTGGGATACGGTATTATAATAATACCGATTGGTCGGGTATTGAATATTTAATCTTATTATGGTTAAATTATTGAGGTAACCCGGTTTAATCTGTATTGTTTGAAATAAAGACCTTTAGGGGTTAATGACCATGTCCCGGATATCCTTGACATCATTGTGTTATAAAATGGCCACGCCTTATACACGGGGTGTAGGCATACACCTGACAGTTGTTTAAGGAAAAACGGTATCTCACTCTCTTGTGGGCCTATACTTGTGGCGTGTCTGTTAATCTGACTCGGTTTCTACATCGGGCCCTGAACGTATAACGAACATGTAAATCTGTATACAAGATTATAACTATAATTGTCCCAAGTTATAAAGAGTTTATGCCTTGTGCATTCAAATCAATTTTATTAAACCTTTTCAAAATGAGTCGGTTGAGTGTATTTACCAGTGAAAACTGACGTATTTTCCAAAAGGGTTAAGTGGCAGGTACTGAACGTAATTGGCTGGAAGCTCAGGGCGGTTATAAGGAATCTTGCAAATTCTAGGCGCCTACAATCTGTTGAACAATGTTTATGTTTTAAGATCCGCCTGTGGATCCTTTACTTTTCGTTGTAATACTGGATATTACCTTATATTCGGATTGTAATATATTTATCTTTTGCTTCCGCTGTGCATTCATATATATTGTGTTGTTTGACTATGATGATATCAACTACGTCACGATACTCCCCTACCGGGCCCACCGGTGAAACGTGGAAATATCGGGGTGTGACATTTCATGATTCTAATTTCTCATTATTCCTCCCCAACGCTTCCTCTTATGTTAAACTTGTAAACGAAACTTGTTGAATGTAAACGCTATTGGGTATGTTGTATGTAAATGTTATTGGGTTATTAATTAGTGGGCCGCAATCACCTTTAAAGAACATCTCGGCCCACACTCACAAGGCCCGAATCACATGAGGAAAACCCTTTATGGGTCGCATGCACGTAGATATAGGGGTACTGGTCTTGTGTTTTGGGAAAGCAAGGAAACCCTAGTTCTTTCTCCCCTCTTGCGAACGAAGGCAGTCCCCAGATCATCATCACCCGAAGCCTCTCCTTCTCCCTTAGCCTAGTTATCGGTTAGTATGTTATTGTGATTTTCTTTGATTGTTTCTGGTCATGGTGCATGCGTAGAATTAGGACATGAGTTAGGGTATTGCTTGCAAACTATTTGGACATGAATGATTCATTAACATGTTGTAATCGGCTAGACTAATGTTCATATATTAATCATTAGATGTTGGTTAGGGTCATATGAGTTTAACATGAGTGATCTGATCATGCATGCTTTAATGTGGAACTGATGTTGTGACTTAATTAGATGTTAAACTAAGGATTGTAAGACTTAAGAATGTGTATGCTACTTGGTCCGATTGATTGCTAGTGTTCTTATTAATGTTAAAAACGTTGGTTAAGGGAACATAGAAAACCATAGCAAGTACTTGATGAGATTGGGTAAGGTTGGAGGATTACTGGGCTGCGTATGTCCTTGGGCCGCACCTTAAACACTGGGCCACAAGCCCAACTGGTTTCACAGTTGGGATCTGGCCGTATACTTTGTTGGGTCGAGATACGTTAATGGGCCACCCACACACACACACTTGTTGAGTAACACACTTTTGGTTGGGCCGAGCTACGTAACGGATCAGGATGCGGTTGGGCTGCCCAACGTCAACTGGGCCGCACAATTACCATGAGCACCGTAATAGGCTGCCAAATGTTTGTGGTTTAATAAACATGTGACACAAAACTGATTGTAACCCAAATGCTTGTTGTGTATTATGTGAGCTTGCATGTTTGCGTGGGTGTACACCGAACTGTTAACATGTGACGTTGGGAAATACGAACCTGTGATGTGGATATACTTATGGCCCGAACACTAGTTATAACATGAGTGATGATATGTGCCATATTTGCTTACTACTTGTGGAATTTGTACAAAGAATATGTGATTTATGTGTAAACGAAACTGACTGTCATTGGAACCATATTAGGATTTGGGTGTCCAACGGTAAACAAGTAATTAATCTTACCGAGCAAACCAAATGTGAGTTCATTTCTCCTGAGCATGCGTCTCGGTGGGTGGGACAGTCACATGGGTATCCATGAGAGGGATAAATCTTTTGGGTAAAACGGGAATGTTAGATAATACACTCTTCCTATCATTTTAAGTCCCATCTTATACCGAATAGTTACCTGAGAGGTAACGGGGTATTAGTTGATAGCGCTATTAGGCTTGGCAACCTCACACCGTACCTGAGAGGACTGGCGTGAACTAATGACCTTAAATCATGACCATTGCTTAGGTAGGGGGCAGTGGGGACGGGCAAAACAATCTGGTAGCCATCTTGTACGGTACTTGAGTTATTATCAACATTATATTCAATGAACTGAACTAAACACTTGGTAACTAACGTTTTCGTAAAACTATGAACTCACCAGCGTTGTCTGATATACTTGTTGCATGCTCGCAGGTCGTTAGATTTCTTGGATTTGGAACTTGCTATCTGGAGTGGCTGGGGTGGTCATGGGTCGTACTGATTGGATACATGGGATGGAATTATTGATATTACACATTTGCTTCGAAACATTTAAACTATGATTTATTTATCGCTTCCGCTGAACTTGTTGGATTTTTATTAAACTTATTGTTGGTACATTTCATTAATAATTGGCAATTTCATTTGAAAACTTGTTATGAGTTCAACATGATTAGTGGCTCGTTATTGGTACGTCACACGCCTAGCGGGGTTTCCATAGGTGGTACTTTGGGGGTGTGACAAATGGGTGGTCCAGTCGCACGAAGGTGACTCCTTTCTTGCGAATGGACTGGCCATTCGTGCAAGAGGCTCTGTTTTGAGGCGAAAACAGTTTGGTTTTGTTTGAATTATTCACCTTCTTGGTTGGAATCGACCATAACACTAACCCACAGCAATGAACTTAGCTTGTGAGCTTGGTGAGTCCTGATTTGGCCAAGTTCAATAACAGAAGGTTTATTTTATAAAAAGTTTGAAAGAAAATATTCAGTCTTTAACTTGGTCCTCAATATATTTGAGTGTTATTGTCAGATTACCAAGGCAAATCTGAGAAACCAAGTGTTAAGATCAAAGAAATGTAGAAAGGTAGTAAAAAGTAGAAGAATTTAGGTGAAATTAATATGTTAGTGAGTTGCAAACTCACTTAGGATGGTTCTGGAAGTAGATAGTAGCAAGTGTGCGATTTCAGATATTGAGAGAGAATTTCGGAGTTGTGGAAGTTGAGAAATAAGGATGGTGGTGCGTATTTATAGGGTTAGGGGAGTTTGGGATGACTGGGATTTCGGGCGAATGGGGTCCTTTTGAACGGAAGGGGAGCCCTTCGCACGAAAGGGTTAATCCCTTATGCACGAAGATGCAAGTTTGTTGTTTTCGCGTGTTTTTTCGATTTAAGTGTTTTAAACATGTAAGTGCAATGCATAAGTGTGATGTATGAATAAATGAATTTTGCATGTATAAACAAGTATGGATTTACGTATAATTGTATCAAGTATGCACGTATAATGAATGTATAACAAGTATTCATGAATTATGTATAACAAGATGTATAAAAAGATCGAGTTAAATATGTTTCAAGCCTCGGATTACAATGCTTGGAAATGAAAGACGAATATAAAGAGAATACAAGTTCCCAAAACTAGAAAATACAAACAACCTTCTAAATAAGGAAAGTTACAAAAAGCGAGGTGTTACAGTCTCCCCTCCTTTATGAAATTTCGTCCCGAAACTTATTCAAGAGGAAGGTGTAACGAACAGGTGTGGATACCTAGTCTTCATTTCACTTTCGAGTTCCCACGTAAACTCAGCGCCACGTTTTCATTCCCATCATACCTTAACTATGGGAATTCGGTTACGCCTCAATTGCTTGACTCCTCGGTCCATGATCTCGAGAGGTTTCTCCATGAAGCGCAGAGTCTCGTTCATTTGAAGATCTTCAAGTGGGACTTGAAGTCCTTCTTCAGCTAAACATTTCTTCAAGTTTGAGACATGAAAAGTTGGGTGGACATTGTTGAGCTCTTAAGGTAGGTCCATTCGATAAGATACCTTGCCAATCCTTTCGAGAATCTTGAAAGGACCTACGTAGCGAGGAGCGAGTTTTTCTTTCTTATCAAATCGAACTACACCCTTTCAAGGGGATACCTTGAGAAGTACAAAGTCACCAACGTTGAATTCCTGAGGCTTGCGTCGCTTATCGGCATAACTCTTTTGTCGGCTCCTGGCTATAAGCAAGTTGTCTCGAATCTGTAGGATCTTGTCCGTCGTCTCTTGTATAAGCTCGGGATCGGTGATTTGAGCTTCTCCGATCTCGTGCCAACAAATAGTAAAACGACACTTACGACCATAAAATACCTCAAAAGGTGCCATTTGAATACTCGCGTGGTAACTGTTGCTGTACGAGAATTCAATCAAAGGCAAGTGCATAACCCAGTTGCCACAAAAATCGATTATGCATGAACAAAGCATATCCTCTAGAGTTTAGATAGTGCGCTCGGTTTGACCATCAAATTGAGGATGAAAAGCCGCACTAAGATTAAAATGAGTACCAAGAGTGGATTGAAACATTTGCCAAAGACGAGAGGTGCAACGACCATCACTGTCTGAGATGATGTCAATGGGGATACCATGATAACAGATGACTTCATCTGTGAAGATACGAACCAATTTCTCAACTTTGTAATCTTCACGAATAGGGAGAAAGTGAGCAGACTTGGTCAATCGGTCAATGATTACCTAAATACTGTCATGACCAGAGGATATACGAGGAAGCTTAGTGATAAAGTCCATTGCAATACTCTCCCATTTCCAGATAGAAATTTCTGGTTGTTCGAGTAAACCAGAGGGACGTTGATGTTCAGCTTCCACTTTAGAACAAGTGAGACACTTGGAAACGAAGTGGCGATATCTTTCTTCATGCCAGGCCACTAATAAGACGAACGCATATCGTGGTACATCTTGTTAGCGCTAGGATGAATAGAATATTGAGACTTGTGTGCCTCCTTCATTAAGGGTTCACGAAGATTATCACGATTAGGAACCTATACGCGATTGAGATAGTGTAGAATACCATCGGACTTGGCTACAAGACTTTCTTCAGCACCGCATTTCATCTCGTTATAGAGGTTACCCTCATTAACAGATGAATATTGAGCTTCTCGAATGCGGTTTCGAAGATCGTCTACGAGTTGAAAGCAACGAACACTCTTGACATGAGTTTTACGACTAAGAGCGTCGGCCAAGATATTCGCTTTACCTGGATGGTAGGGAATCTCGTAGTCATAGTCGTTTAACAATTCTACCCAGCGACGTTGACGCATGTTGAGTTCCTTTTGATTGAAAATGTGCTGAAGGCTCTTATGGTCGGTGAAGACCACACACTTAGGTGGTGTTTGTTTTTTGGCTAAAAGCTCTTATGAGCACTTATGTCTGCGTCGCGCAGACGCGCGCAGATATAAGGGTCCTGCAGCTTGTTTGTTTTCTTGAAGATCTGCAGACCTTTTACCTCTGCCTCACCTCTTCACCAAGCAGACTTATACCCATGTCTTCAAACCTCTTCAAACTTCTTCTCTCCTCTCCTCTCCTCTTCAACCTCCACCACCCAGATCCACCACATCAAGGTCACCCGAAACCTCTCCCTCTCCTATCAATCGAGTTTCCAGCGACCAAGAACCGACCTCCGGCGACCATCTCCGGCTACCACTATACACACCCAAACAAACCCCTATTCTCCTCCCTTCTCCGATATCTTCTCCGATATCCTGAACGACAGCCTTACCACACCCACCTCCTCCCTTGTTCAACAAAACGGCCGACCACCACCACTGTCTGGTGGCGGCGGCGATGGGACATAGAGACGAGAGAGAGAGAGAGACGATGGAAGAGAAGGGGACCGAGGAGAGAGAGAAAGAGCAGCAGCTGGTTCGAGGTTCATGGCAGCGGCTCAACGTCAGCAGCGGGAGATGGTCGCCGGAGGTCGGATCTTGCAAGAATGGCAGCAGGGATGAAGGCAGAGAGAGAGAGAGAGAGGAGTGTTGTGTGTTGTGTGTTGTGTGTTGTGTGTGTGTGTGTTGTGAGAAGAGGTTTTTGTATAAGTAAAAAAACAAACACTCTTCTCCTTGCAGACTGCAGACCTTTGGTCCACCTCTTCTTCTTCAAATGCCTGCAGATGTGGTCCGCAGACTGCAAACATTTTACCTCTTCAAAAACAAACAACACCTTAGTACCATAAAGGTAATGTCGCCATATCTTCAAGCAAAAACAACTGCAACAAGTTCAAGATCGTGCATGGTTTAATTTTTCTCATGGATTTTGAGTTGCCTTGACGCGTAAGCGATAACCTTGTCCCGTAGCATAAGAACGCAACCAAGACCTTGGTTTGATGCATCGCAATACACGGCCTAACCCCAACCCGCTAGCTTCTACCCCCACCACCAACGATGGTGTGTAAGTTGCAAATAGGGGTACCCGCCCAACTTAACCCTTACTCCCTGTGTTCCCTTGTGCAATATAAATTTGTAAAGAAAATATAAAAAAGCTTATGACATTATAGCCTAATGACATTTTGAGGGTGAGATAAAGTTTAGAGACAAGTAGGTCTTTGGTTCGACCGGGCTCGAGCTCGAGCTCGATTAACTTATGAGAGCTCGGGCCCGAGCTCGGGTCGTTGGTATTTTCTCAAGCTCGAGCTTGGCTCGGGCTCAGCTCGTTTATTATCTACTAATTGATATATTAAATAAAAATAATATAAATAATAGACTTTTTAGGTTCGCGATCTCGATAAGTGAAGCTCGGGTTCGTTTACTAAATAAGCTTATTTTTAGGTTCAAGTTCGGCTTGTAAATAAGTTTAAATAAGCTCGGCTTGACTCGGCTCGTTTATACTAAGGCTCGATAAGGCTCGACGAGCCTAACGAGCTTCACATGCGAGGCTCGAGCTCGGGCTCGATAAACAAACGAGCTTTATTTTAGGCTCAAGCTCAGCTTATTTCGAGCTTTTTTTCGAGTAGCTCGTGAGTCGTTTGCACCCCTGCTCACAGAGGGGTTTTCTCAGATTTATTGGGTTTCCTCCTAAATTGGTGTATAAGCATTATAGCCTAGTGAAGATGGATATGATCAGGTGGTTTCATTAGTGACACAATAATACTTCAATGGTCTGTCAATGATCCAAATTTGACGTTAAAAACAACAATTTTGGTCAAACATATAATAGATATATGTAATCGAAGGCATATTCATTATAGCTGAACAACACATGAACCATTTTTAAAATTGATTTGTCATCCTCAACTTTGACTGACTGTCATTTATGCCTCACTTTCATGAATCTTTTTCTGTTTGGCCTCATTGTTAGAAACAGATATATCATGCATCATGCATGCATAGACAGCGATGTGATCACGGTCATTTAATCATCTTTATACTTTTCATCGTCTGACTAATACACGCTCCTTTTGTTCTAAATCTACATTTTTGTTCACTGTGAAAGTGAACGAAGCGAGTTAAGAGATAGGGGATCAAGCACGGTTCAATCGGTTTGGTTTTTGGGTAACACTAAAACCATAACTAAAAGTTCGGTTTTCGGTTTTTGAAAACCGTTCGGTTTCGGTTTTTTCTGTTATTTATGTTTTAGCAATGGTTCAGTTCGATTTTTGAAACAAATTACTTAAGATTCAAAAATTATAATTCAAAGTTTAAGAATCTTTATTAAATGTTTACATTTAAGTTAATATATTTAGTCTTTTTAATTAATATTGTTCAAATAAACATAGTCTTTAAGCCATTTTAATGTTTCTCCAAAGTTTTTATTAAAATGTTTTCTGTTATAGTACTTTGAAGATCATTTAATTTATATGTTAAATTTTGTTATTTCTTGTAAAAGTGGATAAATCGTTTCATTGATAAATAAACATGTTAATAATCTTATTAGAGCATACGTTATGGGGCGGCATGTGAGGGCGGTATGCCCCATAGCGCCGCATAGCGCCGGTGAACACCGAAACGCGCGGCGTTATGGGCCAAAAAAGAAGATCCGGCGCGATGTGGGTAGCGGCGTGATGTGTGGTTTGTTTGAATTTTTTTTTTTTCTGGTTTTCCCCCTCATATAGTTAATGCTCTGTTTTTTTTTTTTTTTTGTTGCAGGTATATATCGAAGAAGAAGGAAGAAAAGAATTTTAGGGTTTTTAATTTATGGGGCTTTGAGCTGGTTTTTTAATTTATGGGCTTTGGGCTGATTGGTGTAAGGTTTTTTGAAGTGTTGTTTTTTTATTTTTTCAGTCCAACTTTTTTTTAGTGGAACCGTTTTTTTTTTTTTTTTTTTTTTGTGTGTTACTGTAATGTTTTTTTTAAGTGTAATGTTTTTATTTTATTTTAGTGTAATGTTTTTTTTTTTGTTACTGTAATGTTTTTTTAAGTGTAATGTTTTTTTTTATTTTAGTGTAATGTTTTTTTAATTTAATGAAATGAATTTTAATTTTATAAAGTTAGAAAATAATTATAAAAAAATTAGAAATTAATAATTGAGTAATGATTAGGCGGGGGCTTTATGACTACGCGCTTAAATGTATAACGCCCCATAACGCCCACCCGCACACGTGGCGCGCCACGTGTCGCATAACGCCCACAAATGGGCGTTATGACTACACATGGCCTTATAAATATTTCACAATCAAGAATGAAATCAATAATCTTAGTAGTATGGGTTAAACACTTACACAACTTAAACATAAATATATATATGGATTTCACCTACTATTATAACTTATCAGTTCGGTTCGGTTATTGAAAATGGTTATCCGAAAACCGAACCAAAATTTGCAGTTATTACAAATCTGAAAACCAAACCGTTGGTTTTTGTTTGATTTGGTTATTTTGGGTTACGGTTCGATTATTTCAGTTTGTTGCTTACCCCTAATCGAGAGAGAAAAGGTGCTAAGGTGGCAGGTGAGTGGGGAAAATGGATGAAATCTGGAAGTACTTCATGATTTTGAGAGATACGAAAGTGAAACAAAAAAAAGAACATAAAGGAGCGAAAGGTCAAAGCGGATCAACAACAAGTGAGTTAGGGAATACTACCTCGTCCAATTTGGGGCTAAAATATAAAAGCTCGAAACAAGGCAAGCTTAAACGAGCTTGAGCTTGAGCCCATGCCTAAAAGCAAACTTATTTATAAACGAGTCAGAGCTTCACTTATCGAGCTTAAGCCGGATCGAGACCTTAAACGAGCCTATTTTTTTATGTAATTTTAATTTATATATTACATATATCTATATAATAATAATAACAATAATAAGAATTAATATTTATAAAATAAGGATAAAATAAACTATATATATATATAAATTTATAAAAAAATAATTTTAAATTAATTAGTAAATAATAAACAAACTGAGCCAACCCTGAAAACTGCTCATGAGCCAAACTCAAATTTTATAAAAGAAGTATAAGTTTAATGAGCTCAAACTCTCATAAATTAAACAAGCTCGAGTCCGAGCCTAGTAAACTTAGCTCGACTTGTTTGCATCCCTGGTCTAAATACCACCTATCCTTGCACTAATAACAATTTGAAACTACACCACTTTTATAAACTAGTATATATTAGAAAAAGTCCAATCTAAATATATGATTCCTGCTCACTTGAAACCACTAAACTAGTATATATTAGAAAATCTAATATATGATTCCTGCTCACTTGAAAAAGTCCAATCTAAATAATTAATGCGTACTTACCCTATATTTGATCCAATGCAAAACCGGTAAACTTAAGAAAAAGTCCGCCCAAAAGAAAACACCAACTAGATATTCATTAGATTTATCCAATGTGGTGTAACTCTTATTCACATGTGGTGTAAAAGAGCATTCACATCCAATCCATCAAATTATACATACATTCCACTAAAAAACAACTCCTATATCAATATATTTCCACTAAAAACAAATATTTTTTCTCTCTCCCTTCAATTAAATAATATTATCATTACATTTTTCTCTCACTTCCACTCACAACCACTTTCAAAATATATTAAAAAATTATAACGGGTGAACAGTGTCCCCCCAAATATACAGATGAACAGTAACATTTTCTCTCTCCTCTACTCACAACCACTTTTTATACCCTTTATAATATAAAAACCCCTCCTCACATAACATGACAGAAAAATCACTAAATTAAATAGTGATGATTTTATCATTATCATTTACAAACAAAATATCACCTGAATATATCTACTGATTTTGTTCAAGAATACACTAATCCACTTCAAAAATTAAAGACAATCTGATATCAAAATTAAAAGTTAAAACCAGCGCTGCAAACGAACCAAAAGTTCGGCGAATAATTCGTAAACGTTCAGCGAGAAGTTCGTTTGTGTCCGTTCATTTATTAAATAAATGAACACGAACAATAAATTTCGTTCGTTTAATTAAATGAACAAACATGAACAGAGGTCGTGTTCGTTCGTTTATGTTCGCGAACGTTCGGTAACGTGTTTGTTTGTGTTCGATAATTCATTAGTGTTTTCAGTTTTTATATCTATTTAAATACTTTAAAATTCGACAAGTTAAATATCTAATAAGTGTCAGTGTATTATATCTATTATGTTAATGAACGGTTGTTTGTGTTCGTTTGTTTCCATTTGTGTTCATGAACATTAGTTTGTGCTCCTTTGTGTTCGTCAACGTTCATTTTTGTTCGTTGCCTAAAATTAACAAACAAACACGAACAAGTTCATTTCCTTAACAAACAGACACAAACATAAAATATCATTCGATCAGTGCTCATGAACGATTCGTAAACACATAAATTTTTTAACAAACAAACGTAAATAAGGTCTTTTTTGTGTTCGTTCGATTCGTTTGGCACGCTGGTTAAAACTGTTGGAAGTAACTCTTTAAATTATATATATATATATATATTCATAGATCTGAGATTAAAAGAAACGGGGGGGAATTGAAGCAGTGGGCAAAGTAGCTTTATGGAAGTTTGAATGGGAAAGGCCAAACTGAGGAATACTGATTCTGACCGACCCCTTCAGACTTCGAAATGGACAAGAATGGAGTCAATGCCCTCCTCTAATCTGACACCCACTGCCACCCGTGCTCTCTCGATATTCGTGAATATTATTATTTTTATTATAAACAAATTATTATTTTTTTATTGTGACAATTTGGTTTTGCTTTTGGGATGTAATTTGACTTTGTTGTGTGGTTTAATAAATTTGTTTCATTTGGTTGTTAAAAAAACAAAATTTAAATTGTATCAAATCCATAAAAAAAATGAAACACGTTTTCTTAATAACCATTTTCTAGTTAGCTTATTTATTCATCTAAGATTTTGATTTTTTTTAGCAACCCATTCCACCTATTACATTGCTTCTTTTTATTATACAGATGTGTCCAATATATATCTAATATATAAGACGAGTTTACATAAACGGGTAACAAACTGTGTCGCTGCCACTTTCTGAATAACAAAACAAAGTCTTTTAAAAACTACGTCCAGAGATCTTTTTTAAAACGTTTGGATCAATCTTGCTCTTATCGAAAACCATATATATGGAGACACTATATAGGATGATTTGATTTGTACGTTTGGTGGCTTATAAATGTTCAAACCGGACTACTTGATTTTATTTATGGTTTAGAGAAAAGCAGACCTATAAAATCTATACTCGACTGGATATATGATATGCATAAAATTGTTTTTGAATAATTCTTTTTAGCAATAGTCAATAATTCCTTGTTCATTTATACATTTGTTCAATTAATTTAGGTGGACCGGATTATTTTTGTTTCAAGAACTACATTTTCGTGTGTGTTCATGTATTTTTGGGTTCATTGAATTTGCTCAATGGCATAAAATCTAAGTGTTTTTAAGCGATGATAAGTGTTGGTTATACCCTTAAGTATATAATAAAATTAAGTTAATTAGAGAGTTGAAAAATCTATAGCTCAAACTAATCATGCAACAGTTTGCTTCTAGCGGTTTGTTGTAGTTTTAACTTCTAATCATGCAACAGTTTGCTTCCAGTTTAAAACGTTGAAAAGTTATTATTAATAGTTTATCCTTTTTGTCTCGCCTAAGGTTGAAGCATGAACCTCTTAGTTTGTTGTTAAAACTTAAAACAATTCATATTGGACTTGTGCTCAACGTATGTTAGACCTCTTAACATTCGTGAATAATTCACACTTTTAAAAAAAACTAGCTATGACTGTTTATAAGATGTACAAAATGTTATTAGAAAAACAAACTAGAATGACAATTTGTTCAAAACCTTACTAGAAAAACAAACTAGAGTCAAAATTTACATTCACATTCACATTTACATTTATATTTATATTCCATTAATTATCAATATTTTTGTGTATAAGGGTGTTATACCTTATGTTTCGGGGATTTTCTTCAAAAATGATTTTTTACTTTTAACTTGTAAGTTTTTCATCTTTTGCATTTTTAACCCCACAATTTTTTTTTTTTAATTTAACCCAAAACTTTTCATTACTTGCAATTTAACATTACAACTTTTTTACTTTCAACTTTGGTCTTCTATACTTTTTATCTTTCGCAAATTTTCGATTTACATTTCCTTATTAAATTTGCGAGTTAAAATGGCTAAACATTTGTGTGTGGTCCAACAATTTTACGTTTCGTTTAGAAAATTGCAAGTTAACATGATGCAACTACATGTGTAGTTCAGTGTTTTTACGTCTATTTTTCCAGTTTGACAGGTTCGTCGCAACGTGCAGTTTTTCGATCGATTCATTGTTGGTGGTCGCTGACGGTGGTGTGGGATTGGTGCTATTTGGCACGGTTATACCCCTGTCGCAACACGTGGATCTTAATTTTAGTTTTAATCAAAATTGTACAACGGTGAGTCAATAACCATGCCAAAAGTCCTGAGATGTTGGTTCAGTAGTCAAAAGGGATGCACTCATTAGTGGAGACGCAGGTCTGATTCCTGTTTAGGCAATTTTCGAGGGACATCTGGATGAAGTGGCGAATCAGGGCTTTAATCCCGAGTTCAAACCTGACCAGGGGGGGGGGGTATGGATTCCATGGGGTTCTCGCGGATCGGGGGCACGGTCTCATGGAGGTTGAGGAGTCAACCTTGCACTAGGGATGGCAAAAAAAGCCCGAGCCCGACGGGTATACCCGAAACATATGGGTCGGGTATACCCAAAGCCCGACGGATATGGGCCGGGTATGGGAATAAAAATATAAGAAAAACTCAAGTACGGGTACGGGTATGAGATTTAGTGATACCCGCACGATACCCGGTTCGTTTACCCGAATAACACCCGAAAAATATATTAATTTTAATTTAGTTTTCCATTTATATAAACTTTAGCACATACACTTGTTCATTATTCATAGATTTTGCCCTGTTGTTTATCTTCGAATTTTAAAATCACATACAAGATTTTATGTTTAGTTATGTTGTTTCTATGTAGATTAAATATGTGTGTTAGTTTTGGGATTTTCTAAATACATTTCAAGTTGTTAGGACGATTACTTGCGTCCTGATTAATGCTACTATTTTTCATGTTTCGGTGTTTGATTAAATGCAAAATACATAAACTGACATTATGTGTTCCATAGTAGTAGTGCCTTAATTAGTTAATTATGTAGATCTATGTTTCAAATATGCATTTTAATATGTATTTATATATCTATGTTATTGGTCATATTTGCTTTATTGTAGTTATTAAATAGGTAAATTATATAAATACATTAGAGTAAACAATGAACATAGTAGTCTCAATGGTATTTTTAACAAATTAACGGGTATATCCAAGACGCGTGGACATACCCAATGGGTAATTACCTAACTAATATCCGACGAGTAACGGTCCGGGTAAGAGACAAATAATCACAACCAGGTACGGGTTTTAGATTACCGATACCCAGCCCATTTTCATTCCTACCTTGTACATAGCCTCAAGCAAGATGAGTTTACAATTGAGATTCTTAGCCGTTAAAAAAATATAACAATGCAAAAAAACTAATTTATCTATACTTTCTATAAAAGGAGAAATCCCAATGACATAAGAAAAGCTGATGTGTCAGCTGGAGAGGCTGTCCAACAAGCCTTTTCTTATGTCATTTTTACATCATAAACCTTAATATTAAAAGACTTTAAAATTCAAAGATGGCCCACATTCACCTTTTCAAACCACTGCCCCTCCTACATTCACCTTTTCAAACCACCGCCCCTCCAAACCTCCAAACATCTGTTATAAATTCAAACCTCTGCATCAAACCACTGCCCATTCAAAATTTTAGCTCCAGTTTCAAAATTTAAACATGGCTTCAGATTCAAAATTTAAACAACAGACGTATAAAAAGGGTAATATATGTTTCTCTATGCTTTATCAACTCTCAACTCTCTCTCTAAAATTCACTTTCGCTCTCTCAAATCCAGATCACACCAGAAAAAGTTCATAATCAACACTTTCAACAGCATCAAACAAGAAATCCGAGTTGTACCGTCTTCTTTTTGTCAATCGATCGTCTTCAACAGCATCCAATGGTAGATTCCATCTCAATCACCTTTCGTTTATCTGTTGTTAACGTCCTATTGTTTCATTATCAAATCGTTCTAATATTTGTATGATGATTGAATTGAGATGTAGGCATCAGAAAGGAAGCAAGCGAATCCATTGAATTGATTTCGTTTATCTGTTATTAACCCCTGTTCTGGCACGCCTCTTCTTCTTCTTTGAACTCTGCCCCATGTTTTCTTATTTTTGACTTTTGATTCACTCGCAGTAAAGGATGAATCATGCCAATCAAAACAAATAAGGTATGTATGACCTAACGAATGAATAAACAGATTTCAAATTGATTTGTTGGTTTTTAATTTTCATTAATGATTGTTATCACATAATTACAGTGAACTTACACTAGAGAGATAGGGTTTATAAAGTTGTATGTGTTTTTTTGAGGTTTTGAATTGAACTAAGAGATTCATATAGCATTTAGCATCTTGTGTATGTGTTTGTTTTCACCTAATTTTTTGGGGGTTTTGATTGTTTATTTGCAGTGAACGGCCTCCATTATTGTCAAAAGTCGAGCAAGATATTCATGAACTCGTCGTCACAAGCTAAAAGTTTCCAAGCAGAATCTCAAGTTGAGTCGTTTACATCCTGTGTATGTTTTTGTTTTCACATGTGTATCTGTTTGTTTCCAAGAAGACTATGATGATTAGACATGCATATTGCATAATGCAAACACTTAAAACTTATTTTAGCATGAAATGAGCTTTCGGGCGACATTCATGAATCGTGAGTCTTCTGTTTATTACCATGTTCATTTCTGATTCTCCAAGGATATTTGAATATTGGTTGTCAATATTGATATCATTATAAATATTAAGGTTTTGTTATCTGAAATAAATACCATTAATAATAACTTGTTCATATTTATGTGTAGCATCTTCATTGAATAAAGACTGGAATGATTAACTAAATGTATCAATAAGTTAGAAGTGGAATCAGTGTATGACAATGAAGTATATTGAATATAGTTGATTATTTGTTTGTTACAGCTACAGGAGAGATGTTGATGTCTATGGCTTATCAGAGTTATAAATCTGGAGATTTTAGATAGGCGTTAGATCATAGTAAGGTTGTTTATGATAGGAATCCTATGAGATTGGATAATCTGCTTCTCCTTGGTGCGATATATTATCAGGTTAGGTGATTTTTTTTGCTGCATAGTGGGTTAATTTCTGTATTTAGACGTTGGCATAGTTCTGATGACAGAAAGGAAATGTGTTATGCACTCCAGGTGTTTGCTTAAATGCCCCCCTTTGCTTAAATGATACCGAGTTCACCATCTCAGACTTCGAGATCTGTTGAGAAGTCAGTAAGAGATATTCGACATGTAGAAGGAGATATGAGTGGTAAACATGATAAAGAAAAAAAAGGGTAAATGCTGATTTCATCTTCATCAATTTCATCTTGATTCTGGTATGTTGGTTTATCGTTTGTATTCAATCTACATAAAGTTTTGGTTTTTTAGTTTCCGTTTAATCATAATTTGAAATTTGATGTTAGTTTGATTAAATTCCCCAATTTTTCTTGATTTTTTCTAATTAAATTTGAGATCTTTTTCAGTTGAAGGATTGTGATTCTGGAATCTCAATCATACCCATGTGAAAATGACTGGAGGAAATGAAGAAATGAAAAAGGTTTGAATTATGGATATTTTTTATTAATTTAATTCATATTTTGTTCAATAATTTTCTCTAATTATGTTATTCCTCTGCTTTTGCTTAAACTTTCCAAAATATTCTCCTGGCATAATGCAGATCATATGGGCCACTAAAGTGGATGGTTATTCAGTAGATCTTCTGACTTAAGAGATAATGCAGAAGTTGTGAGGGTTGATGCTGACAACATTAAAGAAAGTTTGGATAATAGCTTAAAGCATCTGAATATTGATAACATCGATTTAACTACAGTTCATTGGTGAGTTTTAAATCCTTGAAATTTAATCACTTAACCATATAACAACCATCTATTATGAGTTTTAAATCAATCTGTCATAAAGAAATCGCCTTCGACTCCTCCCTTCCAGATTGAGACTGCGCTTAGGCTTTGGAATTGGATATGACAGCCCATTGAGCCCGTATATTAATTTTGGTATTGTTTATGGTTTCTTGAATTCGGTTATACATTTTTTACTCTTTCTTTTAAAATTATGTAGATCAATTTAATCATAATAATTTAATAAAAATATGTAGATCAATTTAATCATAATAATTTCAAACCTATTGAGTCTTGGAGCTACACTCAATGTAAACTGCTGCACCTATAGTCTTCTTCAGTTCTTCACCCTGCATAAATTTGTTTTTTCAACCATTATTAACTGAACGATTCTTGAAACCTTTAAACATGGTATAATTTGTATGTGTTATATTCAAAAATCATCTTTACTATTTCCAAATATTTAGTACAAACCAACAATTTAAACAAAAAAAAGGTGGGTCAAGCCGCTAAAACTGACCGTTCTGGCTGACCCACCCAACCTGGTTAGTTTCGTTTGCCGTTTTCAAAAACTATAGGCAGCAGTTTGTCTTATACATCACATTTTATGCAAATTCTACGAGAATGTGTTGTGGATTTTAGAAACCAAAGGGGTGAAGTGAATTTCTTAACGACTTAGCTGAGAAGTTGTGATCGGTGTAACATTTGGATGATCACTCAGGTATTGTTTGTCTTCATGAAGATCTAAGAGATTTCAAAAGCTAAACAAATGGTTATTTGTAATATAACTTACATCCAAACAACTTAATAACATCATATACCGGACATGTACAAATTAAACTTTAAGACTAAAATTATATTCCAAGGGATGTTAAACAAGTTGTTTGCACGTTGAGAAATAAAACACGATTTCTTTTTACATATTAATACTTCATTTAAAAAATGAGAAGAAAGCGAGTAAATGTATGAATAAGAGTTAATCTACCATGAGGTGAGGTAATCATTTTTTTTCCTTGTATTTCAAAGACAAAAAATGGTTAGGAATCAAATTGTATTTTATGTTTGTATGAAATTGTTGAAAGAAATGATGTTACCTAATTTGGTCCAACCAGCACAATGGGGATAGTTGGGGCATAGTGCGGTAGCTCTGAGATCCACCGAATGAATGAATGAATGAGAAGATATGTAGTTGATTAGTGAAAATGAATACCTTCTTGGAGATGTTTTCATAGCTGGGTCTGCTAATGAGAAAAAAAGCCATTAAAAAGACATTTGCACCTCTGTAACTGAGTGGCCTGAGTCTGTTATAATCCTCCTGACCTGCAGTATCCCAAAGGCCGAGATTAACAGTGTTGTCTCCGACGACAACACTGGCACTGAAATTATCAAAGACTGTGAGCACACAATCCTACACACAAAAGAAAGCAATTTGCCTGTACAACAGAGTCATAGAAGATAATTTGCTTGGAGGACCACTTCCTCGAAATCTTGGCCGTTTGTCCCACGTGAGAAGATTGTATGATTAACTGACCTTGCTCCAAAAACTTGATTCATCTTTTGTTCATTTTTAAAATAAATTATTTATCATTTTTTTTCATGCAGCCTTGCTTCTGCAAATAACTTTACAGGAACCATACAAGAATCGTATGGCAGACTGAACTATTTAGAAGACTTGTAAGTCATGCTTTGTTTCTTTTAACCAATAAGTGAATCAGTGATTCAACATATATTTATCAAAATTTTGAAACATTTGTATTCTTCTAGTAGTAGGATAGACGAGAGTTCATTACGTTACTATAAATTTTTAGATGAGTCAAAACTGGTTAGAGTTTTTGTATATGACTAAGATGAATATGATTAAGTGCATCAAACAGAACTGGTTGAACTGAAAAGATATTGTTTGCTCTTTTTGATTTGTGCATGTTAACGCTACCATTCTAATATTTTATGATGTACAAGGGTTATTCCTGCTGCATAAAGGTAGTTATAATATATTAATTAGCATATGAAAGGGTTTTATAGGTTAATTATACATTTTGAATCTATTTTGTTATGGTAATTTAAAGTTTGTATTAACAAATTTGTCAAAGGTATGTTTTATGTTTTGAAACCTCTGTTTGTTGTGAACAGATGTTAGAAAATAAAACAGTGGTTGATACATCTGTTGACTTTGGTCAACAGATGGATTGAAACAGATGTTTCAAACCAATGTTGGGTTAAAACAGTGTTTTGTGGAGAAAACAGTGGTTGAACCCACTGTTGGGTTAAAACGGTGGTTTGAAACCACTGTTAGGTTAAAACAGTGTTTTGTGGAGATAACAGTGGTTAAAACAACTGTTGGGTTAAAACAGTGGTTTGAAACCACTGTTGGGTTAAAACAAATGATTTTAAGACTTGTATCGATTCAAATCATATATATACTTTTTTGATCTGAACTAATCTTGTTTTTTGCGTTTCATTGCAACAGATTGCAGTCAGAACTGATGGATCTAATGGTAAGTCAGTCAACACATACATACATACATACATACATACATACATACATACATACATACATACATACATACATACATACATACATACATACATACATACATACATACATACATACATACATACATACATACATACATACATACATACATATTAAGATTAACTATTGTTAATTGGATTGATCAAATTCTTTTTGCACCACAACAATGATAAATCAAACAAGGCAGCTATAGGTATCATCGTTTAGAGAGTCAAGTTTAGGTGTCGGAGTTATGGTTTGAGCTGGGATGATAGCAGTTGGAACATTATTGGCTGAAGCTATATGTTCCGTTACCCCTATGGAATGTCTTTTTTTTCCTTTTCATTTCAGCTTTTCATGTGGTTTTTCTCATGTTGTTTTGGATTTCAGATTGCAAAGCTACAGGATGACAAAAAAGTGTTAAGACTGTTTGACCAAGTCAAAAGAGGTTGCTTTACTTGAAGCCGAGAGGACCGTGCAAGTTGCATTGGTCAAGGCATCCATGGTAGATGATCTCCAGAATAAGAATCAGGAATTGATGAAGCAGATAGAAATTTGCCAGGTCAGCAATAATTTATGAATGACTTCACTTGATGATTCATATTTTTTCGAAATGTAAATCCATGTTTTCTCTCAGGAGGAAAATCAAATATTGGATAAAATGCATCATCAAAAAGTTGATGAGGTGGAAAAGCTTACACAAACTGTACGCGAGCTTGAAGAAGTTGTTATTGCTGGTGGTGCAGCTGCAAACGCTGTTCGGGACTATCAACATAATGTTCAAGAAATTGAATGTAAAATAGATACTTCTATTCTTTAGTTGATCAAAGTTTCTTCATGTTCCTGCTGGTGGAAAATTTCACCCGTTTACTTATAAATGGGTCCAGTGGGATATGCTTTGGTCAAACGTTATAACTAACTGATTTGGTGTCAGTTATCAATAGGAGGAAAAAAAGACTCTAGACAGAGAGCTAGCGCATGCAAAAGTTCCAGCCAATAGAGTGGCAACGGTTCTAGCTAACGATTGGAAAGATTCTAATGATAAAATGATGCCATTTAAACAATGGCTCAAAGAAAGACGGTTCTTGCAGGTATAGTCTTCTATAATTCCATACACATATTGTTTAGAGTAAGGTATACGGATGGACCCTGTGCTTTCCAAAGGTACACAGATGGTCCCCGACTGTTTCCAAAAGTACAAGGATGGTCCCTGAGATTTACACTTTGTACGAAATGAAAGCTACTGCACAGGAGGCACTGAACATAATGGAGGAAAAGCTTCGAAGATTGAGGATGAGACAAGCAAATGTAGAGTCCATGATCCAAAACCAGAATCCACTTCAGAAACTTCTTTGTCTATCTTTATTTGTTTTCACTTAGATGCATAACTAAATAAATGTACCTGCTTCTATTGTGCCTAAACATTTTGTTAATTTTGCCAAATACAACTCATTGGGTGATTGTTTATATTATTGATTTTAATGTTGTTTCTTGAATGCCATCACTAACATTTGATTAGTAAAGAATTATAATTTACATAAAAATGACACTAATAAATTATTTCATATTATTGATTTTAAAGAGTACCCGTGTTTTTACATGGGTTTTACACTCGCTTCTAAAAACCACCCGTGTTTGCACACGGGTCGTACCGCTAGTTAGCTATAATAAATGAAAATAAGTATGGGACACGTGTCAGTATATTAGGGCATCTTAGGCTTCGTTTTGTCGGGAAATGATGGGTCCCTTCAATTAATATCATTAGTTTCCTACCATATGTTTCTTATACACCTTATGCTTTGACCAAATTTGAATTTTAAAATTTGAAGTTTACGTTTTAAGGAAATAATTGCTGACTTAAATTTTTCAAATTTAAAAGTCGCCAACTTTTTAATTTTCGCTTAGATTTACAATATTTTTTTTTTAATTTTCGTTTACAACTTTTCATTTCAATTAGTTTTTGATATCATTTGTATAATTCTAGTTAAAGTATTATATTTTCCCTATATGATTTTTTTATTTATGTTATAACTCATTTTTATCTTTGAAATTTAGATTGTGGCCGTTTTTTAATCAATTTCCCAACTATACTTTCATTTATTCACATACAATCGATTACACACTAATTAAGAAATATGTCTATATAATGTATTCAAAATTAAAACCAAAATTGTTAATAAAAATATAAAGTTTCCTTGATTATATTTACATTTCTAAAAATACAACTTCATTTTGCTATGCCTGTATAAAATCATGAACAACTATTTTTTTCAGTATACTAATCTACTACAAAGTCAAGTTTTAAAAAATGTATCAAAGGTTCTCATCCGATTGTGACTCTTCTTCTTAATATTTTCTTTACTATTTTTTGTTATTGCTTTATTGATTTTAGATTTTACTTTCCATTCGTTTTGTGTAGACTTGATATAACAACTCTCCTAAAACCCTTAAAACACCCTAAACGTCCAAATATACACCCCGTATGTGAGAAACGGACCCGAATAACCTTTATATTAATAAAAAACAAATAAAACAAATAATTATAATCCCTCGCGGCTCGCGATGGATGAGGCTTAGGTCGGTTGCGGGGCGCGACGGAGTGACACCAGGCGACTCCTCAGGCCGCCACGTGTCCCCCTCCGTGTCGAGTTTACCTGGTGAGTACCCAAGCCTAGGCCCTTGCCTAGGGTCCTCGCGGCCCGCGAAGGACGGAGCACAAGGGCGTCACGGGGCGCGGCGGACTTCGAGAACAGCTATAAATTGAGCAGCAGTGGCACAGTTTACAGCCGCTCAAATCTCTTTCTCTCTCAACACATATAGTGCGAAATTTCGAGTATAATACCCCCTAAAAAGCAAAGCTCTGCCTCGTTGTAAGTATTATAACCCCGGTTACGTATTAGTTACTCTGCCCGATTGATCTAGAGCTCCGTAACGCATGTCAAGGCTCTGCCTGACTAAGTCGTTGGAGTTCTATCTCGGGGGCATGACTAATGTAAATTGGGTTATCTTACTAACACGTGTGCATTGTTTAATTTTAATAGATTATAACCAGGAAGTCACCAAAAGCAGTAGTGTTATCTAAAATAGCAATGTGAGTCATTCTCTTTTTATAACAAACTGTTTTAACAAAACCTCAATTATTTTAAATTATAATAGCAGTGATTGAGTCTATGCATTCTACAATTACTGTCGGTATGTTGGAGTTCTGTAGACATTACTTGTTACTACACTGTGAGTAGTAGCATGACCACAAGTCAGGATTGACGGTACCGTGGGTGGTAATTGGGTAGATATAAACATTGTAATCGCGCTCAATACTGTAAAGATATAAAATATTGTTTTGATTAAACTGGGATGCACTCGCCAGTATTTCTTGCTTATAAAACTTTTTAAACGTGTTTCAGGTAACAAAATGTGAAAGCCAAATAAAAGCCAGCTGGAGAGTACTGAAAGCTTGGAAAAGTGGCTATAAAAGTTACATAAACAAGAAAGAAGTTTTATTTTAATAAATTAGGGTTTATCCCTATAAATATATTATAATGGAAACTTGGGTTTTTCCCATGTATTTATTATTTATAAAAAGTGTGGTGTTTTACTCTGATAAACTATTTCCTATCTACGGTCCTGATGTAAATTTCCGCTGCCAAATTAATAAACACTGATACCACCCATCTGAACTCGCGGCCGCCCGCTCCCGGGGTAGGGATCGGGGGTTGCGACAGAGAGTAGTATCAGAGCTACAGCCACTGATTTAAGCCACAGAAGTGTTCTGCTGACACCAAGATTTTATCAATTATGTTCCGAAATAATCTATGTGACTATGTGTATATATGTATATTATTGTTTTGTATTATTTGACAATCTGTTAGTTTACAGTATGAGTGAGCAAGCTACGTCTGACGCCTACCGTCATCTAGATAGTTCTCCCAAGAGTGAAGAAACTTCATCACAGCCTACTCCTTTGGGGTATTCTACTGATACTGAAGAAGAAATCTTCATATTTAAGGCACAATCCGAGGAACCATTCCCTTCGAAAAAGAGAGGATGGTTTAGTAGGGGAGCACACGAGAGGAGAAAGCGAATGAGAAAGTTACAGCAACAAAGAGCATTAACAGCAGCCAATAGGGAGGTGAATGCCCAAACACAACAAGTAGTTAATAGACGATTGGCAAACTTTGATATACTAGGCACCACTACCGCAGATTCAAACCTTGACCGAATTTTTGCACCACAACCCTTGCCACTATTTCCAACCTAACCAATGGAGATAGAACCTAACCTAGGAAACCAATTTCCCATACCAGTCTTTGACCCTAACGAAATACCTAGAATCCCAACACCTAATTCTCTAGCGTATGATCCATGGGAAGATGACCTTAGGGATTATAGGGAGCTTTATTCGTAGGAAGAACCAATACCAAATCCCATAGCACAATATACCAACCTTAATCCTTTAGATCCGTATTGGGATAACGATCAATATGTTCAGGAGATATTAAACAATCCGCACCGATATGGAGAACCGATACCTCAGTACCCTGACCCAGTACCCGCACCACGACCACCCATGAGTGACGAGAATGTGCAGGAACTCCGCATATATGGTGAGGAATTGATAGAAAGAGGAGAGAGAGGATAAGACAGATAGGAGAAAAGCTCGTGTGGAAATACGACGAGCGAGAAATGCAGTTTTGGAGAAATAACATAATAATAATAATAATATATGTATGTGTGTGTATATATACACACACACACACACACATATATATATATATATATGGATGCATAACTAGTAGTGTGTTTAAATTCCAGTTGTAGGTTGTAATATATATATATATATATATGAAAAGAGTAAAAGTGGCAATGTTCGACGTTTTTGATCAATCTGTTTGTGTGATTGTTTGCATTAAATTTTTTTCTGTGATATTAATACCTGATAAATGTTTCTAAATCCACATGGACGACGAAGTTAAACAGGAAAACCAGAATAATGATAATAATGGAAACCAAATAGATAACAGTGCCATCCAACATATAGTAGCACAAGGAATTATAGATGCTATGCCATATATTATCAAGTCTGTTAAAGAAGCAGAAAATAATAAAAGTGGAAGTAAACGACCACCTAGTGAACCAAGTCACAGTGTGAATAATGGACCGCTACTTCAATTACCTATTCAAAAAGAAGAAGAACCATGTCATATGGTTGTTCTTACAAAGAATTCTGGTCTTGCAAACCAATAGAATTCTCTGGCAATGAAGGAGCCATTGCAGCTTTACGTTGGATAGAAAAGACATAGGCAATCTTAAAAATAAGCAAATGTGCTGATGAAGATAACATTATGTTTGCTTCTAATATTTTTAAGAATGCAGCCTTAGAATGGTGGAATACTATTCTCCAGTCTAGAGGAAGTGATAAAATTTATAATATGGAATGGACTGACTTTAAGGACATAGTTGAAAGAAAATTTTTTCCTCCTCATGAAAAAGAACAAATTGCTAATAAGTTCTCAAATCTAAAAATGTCTGGAATAGACTGCAAGGGTTACACTACCATATTCTTCGAATATGTTAGGATAGTGCCAACCCTGGCCTCATCAGAACCATTATTAATCTCCCGTTACATCTGGGGATTAATTAGTGAAATCAGACACGTAGTCAAGGCAGCTAGACCACAAACCATAGAAGAAGCAGTAGAATTAGCCAATACCTTGACTGATAAATTAGTACGTACGCAAGAATAGAACCAAAGAAAGAACCTAGCCCAGAAACTTACCCAAGAATTTCGTTATGGAAATAACTACCATGGGAAAAGTACAGGTTCTACTTCTGCACCTTATTGTAAGTACTGCAAGAAGAAGCATTCAGGAAAATGCTCAATATACTACAACTTTTGCAAAATGTCTGGACACAAGGAAGAAGACTGCAGGAGGAAACCCAACAATAAGCTATGCTTCAACTGTGGAGAGACGGGACATATCAAACCGAACTGTCTGAAACTAGCTCCAGCAACAAACAACAAAACTACCAAGAATGCCCGAGCATTTATTCTGACAGCTGAAGAAGCCAAGATGATTCTGGATGTGATTGCCGGTACGTTTTTAGTTAATAATATTTTTGCTAAAGTATTATTTGAATCTGGTGCAAACCAAAGTTTTATTAATACTTCGTTCTGCAAACTTCTCAATCAACCATCAACTAAACTTCAACAAGAATGTCTGGTAGAAACGGCGAATGGAGAATCCATTAAGATTACTGAATTCTTGCAGGGAGCAAAAATAGAAATTTTAAACCATAATTTTATTGCTAACCTTTACCCGATGAATCTGGCTGGATTTGATATCGTATTAGGAATGGACTGGTTAGTAGCCAACCATGCCAGTATTCTATGTGATCAAAAGTCAGTACAAGTAAATTCACCAAAGGATGAAAAGATCACAATTAAAGGAGATAAGCCAACTAAATCCACAAAATTCATCTCTGTGATGAAAAGAGCAAGTTATGCAAGGAAATGATCACTAGTGTATATGATTTCCATAATCAATAACACTAAAGGAAAAGAATTAAAAGATATTCCCGTAGTATCTAAATTCTCAGATGTTTTCCCAAAAGAGTTACCTGGATTACCGCCAGATAGAGAGGTTGAATTTAGAATTCTCCTAATACCAGGGACAACACCGATTGCCAAGGCACCTTACCGTTTAGCACCAGCAGAGATGCAGGAACTAGAGAAACAATTGGACGAACTTCTGGAGAAAGGTTTCATAGATCCTAGTTCATCGCCATGGAGAGCACCAATCTTGTTTGTCAAGAAGAAGGACCGATCAATTCGTATGTGCATTGATTACCGAGAATTGAACAAGGTTACGATTAAAAATCTGTACCCACTACCGAGAATCGATGATCTGTTCGATCAACTGCAAGTACAGGAAGAGGACATTCCTAAAACTGCTTTCAGAACAAGGTATGGTCATTATGAGTTTACAGTCATGCCATTTGGTTTAACCAATGCCCCAGCCGCATTTATGGACATGATGAACAGAATATGTAAACCATATCTGGATAAATTCATAATTGTCTTTATAGATGATACTCTTATTTACTCTAAGAGTAAAGAGGATCATGCTGAGCATTTATTTATACTTTTAAATTTGCTGAGAAAAGAAAAGCTTTAAGCTAAATTTCAAAATGTGAATTTTGGTTATAAGAAGTACAATTCCTTGGACACCTGGATAATCATGAAGGAATTCACGTAGATCCCACAAAAATCGAGGCAATTACTAAATGGAAATTCCATGAATCACCAATGGATGTGAGAAGTTTTCTCGGACTAGCAGGTTATTATAGACGTTTTATTCAAGATTTTTCTAGAATAGCCATTCCCTTAACAAAGTTAACCTGCAAATCAGTTAAGCTTGAAAGGGGACCAAAATAGGAGGAAGCTTTCAGGATTCTGAGGCAAAAGTTAACCAACGCACCTCTACTAGCATTACCAGAAGGAACTGAAGACTTTATAGTCTATTGTGATGCGTCTAAGTTAGGTTATGGATGTGTGTTGATGCAGCATCAAAAGGATATAGCTTATGCCTCTAGACAACTTAAGAATCATGAATAGAATTATACGACCCATGATCTAGAGTTAGGAGCTATAATTTTTGCCCTTAAAATTTGGAGACACTATCTTTATGGTAGTAAGTTTACTGTTTTCACTAATCATAAGAGTTTAAGATATGTTTTTGGGCAAAAGAAGTTAAATATGAGACAGAGACGCTGGATGGAGATTCTTAGTGATTATGATTGTAATATCAGGTATCATGCAGGAAATACTAATATAGTAGCTGATGCTTTAAGTCAAAAGTATCATGAGAAGTCAAGACGAGTACGTTCTCTTAAGTTAAATCTGCAGATAGTTTTAAATAAACAAATTAGATAAACACAAGAAACAGTAATCAAGGACGATACTGAAAAATTAAAAAGAATGATTAAGGAATTAGAACAAGGGACATATGGAATTTGGAGATTCCATAAGAAAAGAATCTGGATACCCAAACAAGGAAACCTACGCCATCGAATTTTAGAAGAAGCCCATAAGTCTAAATATACGATACATCTTGGTAATGATAAAATGTATCAAGACTTAAGAAAGAATTTCTGGTGGATAGGAATGAAAAAGGATATAGCAGCCTATGTTGCTTATAACAACCCTCAATAAAACCGACACCCTCATAATATTTCCAACACCCCAAAATATTTTAAAATATCCCAATATGTCCCAAAATACACCCCATACGAGAAAATGGACACCGAATACCCTAAATATTAATAAAAATAATTAAAAATTGAAATTTTGGGCTGAGGCGGGCCACGTAAGCCCCACCCCAACCCTGACGCGGGCCGCGTCAACTTAAAACATGGCACGACCCTGGGCCGCCACGTGGCCCAACACTTGTCGAGTCTAGTTCCTGATCTGGATGGGCTACACGTTGACCCGGGTTTGACGCGGGCCGCGTAAACCCTGGGCTTGTGTTACGCGGGCAGCGAGAAAACCAGACTCAGCAACTATATAAGCAGGCCATCGGATTTCATTCGAATTCGTTCAAAGTTTCTTTCTCAATCTCAATTTCTGATAATAGGCTTTATACTCGGGTATAATACCCCCTTAAATAGCGAAGTTCTGCTCCGTTGTAAGTATTATAACCCCTGGATACACATTAGATACGCTGCCCGATTGATCTAGGGTTCCGTAACGGCTGTCGTGGTTCTGCCCGACGTAGTCGTTAGAATGCCGTCTCGGGGAGGGTATTACTAATGTTAAAATGGGTTATTATACTAACGCGTGTGCATTTGTGTAAATTATAGATTGTCACCAGGAAACCCTTTTGGGAAATCTAAGACAGCAATGTGAGTTGATCCACTTTTTGTTAACTGTTTTTACAAAACCTCACTTAATTAATTATATATTAAACAGTTATTGAATATTTGTAAGAATACAATTATCACGAGTATGTTGGGGTTTTGTATACAAAATTTGTTACCACCTGGTCAAGGAGTAACATTTCCACAAGTCAGGTTTGACAGTACCATGGATGTTAATTGTGATGTCTTGGAAACAAATATAATTGCGGGATCGCCCTCAATACTGTACAATGATTTTTATTGAAACTTGATTAAACTGGGATTCACTCACCAGTATTTCCCACTGACAAATGTTTTTAAAACGCGTTTCAGGTAACAAAATGTGAAAGCCAAATAGAAGCCAGCTGGACAGCACTGGAGGCTTGGAAAAGTGGCAATAAAGTTACCTAAAATAAAATAGATGTTTTTAATAAATAAAATAGGATTTATTCCTATGAAAACGTGTGTACTTGGGTTTTAACCCATTTGTTTAATGTTATAAAAATGTGGTATTTGACTCTGATCCAATATTTCCTAACTACGGTCCTGAAGAAAATTTCCGCTGCCAAATTAGACGATACGAGATACCACCGAAACTGGCTCGCGGCAGCCCGTTCCCGGGGATGTGGGATTGGGAGTTGCGACAGAAGGTGGTATCAGAGCCAGGTCACTGATTCAGCCACAGAAGTGTTCTGCTGACATCAAAATTCAATCTGTTAGGAAATGAATTACGGAAATACGTGCGTAATTGTATTTAATTGTTATGTGTTATTTGACTATTTGGTAGTTTACAGTATGAGCGACCAAGGACCATCTGACGCGTACCGTCAATTTTCTGGTTCGCCTAGAAGCGAAGGCACCTCCTCTTCTCAGCCTGCCCTCTCAGGGTACTCTGCTGATATGGAAGAAGGAATCTTTGTGTTTAAGGCTCAGTCAGAAGAGCCATTTCCTCAGAAAAAGAGGGGATGGTTTAGTAGAGGGGCACACGAGCGTAGAAAACGTATGAAAAAGTTACAAGACCAGAGGGTACTAGCAGCAGCCAAGAGAGAAATCGATGCCTATGCCCATTATATGATAAACAGGGGTATAGCCAACATCCACATCCTAGCAACCACTGCAGCTGACCCTAATCTGGAACAGATAAAAGCACCCCAACCACAATTACCAATCCCTGACCAACCCATGGAGATAGAAAACCCTGAAAACCAAGTAGAAATGCATGACTTCAATCCTACAAATACCTAGGGTACCAGCACCAAATACCCTAGACCCAAATTACGATCCCTGGTGGGATGAAGTTAGGGACTATGTGCAACGCTACCCGATACATGAAGACACACCCATGCAGAACTTAGGAGCCTATCCAGGTATGGACCCTTTAGATCCCTATTACCACGACGAATACATTAGGGAAATTTTAGAAGATCCTTACCGATTTCAGGCACCTACACCCCCATACCAGGAAACTGCACCCCAGATTCCGAACCTAGTCCTAGAACCTGCACCCCCAATGAGTGTAGAAAACGTACAAGAACTTAGGACATTTGGTGAGGAAATTCTAGAAAGTAGTGAGAGAATGCGACAGGTGGGAGAGCGACTCGTCTGGAAGTATGACGAGCGCAATATGGATTTCTGGATGAATCCATATCCATGAATGTGTTGGTAAAGACGGTAATAATAATAATAATAAAATAAATAATAAAATAATAATAAAATATGTGTGTACGGATGCCTACTATTATTAGTGTAATTTTACTTCAGTCGGTATTATAATTTTTTTTCCAGTACTGGTGTGTAATAGACGCATAGTATATGAATAGAGTAAAGTCGCAATGATCGACGCTTTTGGCTAAATTGCGTGTCATGTGATTGACTATATTAAAATACTATTTTGTGACATTAATATGTGGTAAATGTCTAAAATTCAGATGGCCGACGAAGGAAATCAAGGAAATCTGAATAACGATAACCAGAGTAACATTAACTTGGTTAATGAGAATCCAAGCGTCAATAATAATGGAAACCAAGTGGATAATAGTGCTATCCAACATATAGTGACACAAGGAATCATAGATGCAATGCCATTTATTATTCAAACGGTTCAAGAAGCGAATAATAAAAGTAAGCATAGCAGTAAGCGACCAACTGAACCAGAAAACATCATAAACAATGGACCTGTACTTCAAGTGCCCATTCCCAAAAGAAGAAGAACCATGCCTTATGGTTGTTCTTACAAAGAATTCTGGTCCTGTAAACCAATAGAATTCTCGGGCTATGAAGAACCTATTGCAGCTCTACGCTGGATAGAAAAGGCTGAGGCTGTTCTGAAAATAAGCAAGTGTGCTGAAGAAGACAAGATAATGTTTGCTTCTAATCTATTTAAGAATTCAGCCTTAGAATGGTGGAACACTATTCTTCAATCTAGAGGAAGTGATAGGGTTTATAATATGGAATGGGAAGAATTTAGGAACATGGTAGAAAGGAAATTCTGCCCTCCTAATGAAAAAGAACAAATAGCAAACAAATTCCTAAACCTTAGAATGAATGGAGTAGATAGTAAAGGGTACACAAAGTTGTTCTTTGAATATGCTAGAATAGTACTAACCCTTGCATCACCAGAGCCGGTATTAATCTCCCGTTATATCTGGGGATTAATTGGAGAGATTAGACATGTAGTCAAGGCAGCTAGACCTCAAACTATAGAAGAAGCTGTAGAATTAGCTAACATCTTGACTGATGAATTAATACGTATAAGAGAAGAAGACCAGAGGAGAAACCTAGCCCAGAGGCTTACCCAAGAATTCCGTTCTGACAATTACAATCGTAGAAATATAGGTTCTACCTCTACACCATACTGCAAAGTCCGCAAAAAGAAGCATTCGGAAAAATGCTCCACTCTTTGCAATTTCTGCAAGATGCCAGGACACAAGGAAGAAGATTGCAGGAGGAAATCCAGTAATGGACTATGCTTCAACTGTGGAGAAAAAGGTCATATCAGGCCAAATTGTCCGAAATTGGCTCCAGCTGCGAACAACAACAGGAACACTAAAAATGCTAGAGCTTTTATTCTAACTGCAGATGAAGCCAAGATGATTCCAGACGTGATAGCTGGTACGTTTTTAGTTAATGATGTTTTTGCTAAAGTATTATTTGACTTTGGTGCAAACCAAAGTTTTATTAATACTTCATTTTGCAAACTTCTAAATCAGTCATTAACTAAACTACCACAAGAATGTCTCGTAGAGACAGCTAATGGAGAAACTGTTAGGATTTCTGAAATCTTACAGGGAGCAAGAATAGAAATTTTAAATCAAAAATTTATGGCAAACCTCTATCCCATGAATCTGACAGGATTTGATGTTGTTTTAGGAATGGATTGGTTAACAGCCAATAAAGCCAGTATTTTATGTGATCAAAAGTTAATCCAAGTAAATTCACCAAAAGGTAAAAAGACCACAATTAAAGGAGACAAGTCCTCTAGGTCCACAAAATTCATCTATGTGTTGAAAACTACAAGTTATATAAGAAAAGGTTCTAGAGTGTATTTGATTTCCATAATCACTAACACTAAAGGAAAATAACTAAAAGACATTCTAGTAGTGTCTCAGTTTTCTAATGTATTTCCAGAAGAATTACCAGGACTACCTCCAGACAGAGAAGTTGAATTCCGAATTCATCTACTGCCAGGAATAACACCGATTGCCAAAGCACCCTACCGTTTGGCACCAGCAGAGATGCAAGAACTGAGGAAACAGTTAGATGAATTATTAAAGAAAGGATTTATTCAGCCAAGTTCGTCGCCATGGGGAGCGCCGATACTGTTCGTTAAAAAGAAGGACGGATCAATGCGTATGTGCATTGACTATCGTGAATTGAACAAGGTCACAATTAAGAATCGGTACCCATTACCAAGAATCGATGATCTGTTCGATCAACTGCAAGGAGCTCGATTTTTCTCTAAAATCGATTTAGGATCAGGATATCACCAATTAAAGGTACAGGAAGAGGATATTCCTAAAACCGCATTTAGAACAAGGTATGGTCATTATGAATTTACGGTCATGCCATTTGGTTTAACCAATGCCCCAGCCGCATTATGGACATGATGAACCGAATATGTAAGCCATATTTGGATAAATTCATAATTGTCTTCATAGATGAAATTCTAATTTACTCTAAGAGTAAAGAGGATCATGCAAAGCATTTGCACGCACTTTTAAGTCTATTACGAAAGGAAAAGCTTTACGATAAATTTTCAAAGTGTGAATTTTGGTTAGAACAAGTACAGTTTCTTGGACACTTAGTAAACCATGAAGGAATTCATGTGGATCCCACAAAATCGAGGCGATTACTAAATGGAAAACCCCTGAGTCACCAACCAAGGTTAGAAGTTTCTTAGGATTGGCCGGTTATTATAGAAGATTTATTCGAGATTTTTCTAGAATAACCATTCCTTTAACTAAGTTAACCTGTAAATCCATTAAGTTTGAATGGGGATCAAAGCAAGAAGAAGCTTTTAGAATTCTTAAGCAAAAATTAACCCATACACCCATATTAGCGTTACCAGAAGGAACTGAAGACTTTGTAGTCTATTGTGACGCTTCTAAATTAGGTTATGGATGTGTGTTGATGCAACGCCAAAAGGTTATAGCATATGCATCTAGACAACTTAAGAATCATGAAGAGAATTATTCAACCCATGATTTAGAGTTAGGAGCTATAATTTTTTCCCTTAAGATTTGGAGACATTATCTTTATGGTAGTAAGTTTACCATATTCACAGATCATAAAAGTTTAAGGTATGTTTTTGGGCAAAAAGAATTGAATATGAGACAAAGACGCTGGATGGAGATGCTCAGTGATTATGATTGTGATATCCAGTATCATGAAGGAAAAGCAAATGTAGTGGCAGATGCTTTAAGCCGAAAGTATCATGAAAAGCCAAAAAGAGTACGTTCTCTTAAATTAAATCTACAAGTAGATTTAAATGATCAGATAAGAGAAGCACAAGAATCAGTAATCAAGGAGGATACTGAAAAATTAAAAGGTATGATTAAGGAATTAGAACAAGGAACAGATGGAGTTTGGAGATTCCATAAGAAAAGAATGTGGATACCTAAATTAGGAAACTTACAACATCGTATCTTAGAAGAAGCCCATAAGTCCAAATATACGATGCATCCAGAAAATGATAAAATGTACCAGGATTTAAGAAAAAATTTCTGGTGGATAGGAATGAAAAAGGACATAGCAACCTATGTTTCTAAATGTTTAACTTGTTCACAAGTCAAAGCTGAACACTAGAAACCTTCAGGGCTATTGCAACAGCTAGAAATGCCAGTATGGAAATGGGAATTGATAACAATGGATTTTGTTACTAAATTACCCAAAACAAGGAAAGGTAATGATACAATCTGGGTGATCGTAGATAGACTAACCAAGTCAGCTCATTTCCTACCAATGAAAGAAACCTACAGTATGGAACAGTTAGCTAAATTATATGTAAATGAAATTGTTTCATTACATGGAATTCCTTTATCAATTGTATCTGATAGAGATAGCCGTTTTACTTCTCATTTTTGGTAAAGTTTCCAAAAGGCAATGGGAACCAAGTTAAATCTAAGCACAACCTATCATCCTCAAACGAACGGACAAAGCGAAAGAACGATTCAAACAATGGAAGACATGCTTAGAGCTTGTGTAATTGATTTCGGAGGTAATTGGGACAATCATTTACCTTTAATAGAATTTTCTTATAATAATAGTTATCACACAAGTATCAATGTGCACCATTCGAAGCACTTTATGGACGAAAGTGCCGAACCCCAGTCTGTTGGGCAGAAATTGGGGAAAAGCAACTATCTGGACCTGAGATAGTGCAAGAAACAACCGACAAGATTATTCAAGTCAAGGAACGACTGAAAGCAGCACGTGATCGACAGAAAAGCTACGCTGATAACACACGTAAGCCATTGGAATTTCAAGTAGGAGATAAGGTATTGTTAAAAGTCTCTCCTTGGAAAGGAGTGGTAAGATTTTTTCAAACGGGGAAAGCTAAGTCCCAGGTATGTTAGACCTTTTGAGATTATTAGAAGAATGGGACTTGTAGCTTTTCAGCTACAACTGCCAGAGGAAATGGCAGGAATACATGATGTATTTCATGTATCTAATCTCAAGAAATGCCTAGCCGATGAATCACTGGTAGTACCTCTTAAAGATATAGAGGTAAATGAACAACTCAAGTTTGTAGAAAGGCCTCTACAGATTGAAGACAGGAAAGTCAAGAATCTCAAGCATAAGAGACTAGTTCTGGTCAAAGTGAAGTGGGACTCCAAAAGAGGACCTGAGTATACATGGGAGTTTGAATCTGAAATGCAAAGGAAATATCCACACTTGTTCCAGTAAGATCTCGAGGACGAGCTCTAAAATAAGGTGGGGAGGATATAACAACCCTCAATAAAACCGACACCCTCATAATATTTCCGACACCCCAAAATATTTTAAAATATCCCAATATGTCCCAAAATACACCCCATACGAGAAAACGAACCCCGAATACCCTAAATATTAATAAAAATAATTAAAAATTGAAATTTTGGGCTGGGGCGGGCCACGTAAGCCCCACCCCAACCTTAACGCGGGCCGCGTCAACTTAAAACATGGCACGACCCTGGGCCGCCACGTGGCCCAACACTTGTCGAGTCTAGTTGCTGATCTGAATGGGCTACACGTTGACCCGGGTTTGACGCGGGCCGCGTAAACCCTGGGCTTGTGTTACGCGGGCCGCGAGAAAACTAGACTCAACAACTATATAAGCAGGCCATCGGATTTCATTCGAATTCGTTCAAAGTTTCTTTCTCAATCTCAATTTCTGATAATAGGCTTTATACTCGGGTATAATACCCCCCTAAATAGCGAAGTTCTGCTCCGTTGTAAGTATTATAACCCCTGGATACGCATTAGATACGCTGCCCGATTGATCTAGGGTTCCGTAACGGCTGTCGTGGTTCTGCCCAACGTAGTCGTTGGAATGCCGTCTCGGGGAGGGTATTACTAATGTTAAAATGGGTTATTATACTAATGCGTGTGCATTTGTGTAAATTATAGATTGTCACCAGGAAACCCTTACGGAAAATCTAAGACAACAATGTGAGTTGATCCACTTTTTGTTAACTGTTTTTACAAAACCTCACTTAATTAATTATATATTAAATAGTTATTGAGTATTTGTAAGAATACCATTATCATGAGTATGTTGGGGTTTTGTATACAAAATTTGTTACCACCTGGTCAAGGAGTAACATTTCCACAAGTCAGTTTTGACAGTACCATGGATGTTAATTGTGATGTCTTGGAAACAAATATAATTGCGGGATCGCCCTCAATACTGTACAATGGTTTTTATTGAAACTTGATTAAACTGGGATTCACTCACCAGTATTTCCCACTGACAAATGTTTTTAAAACGCGTTTCAGGTAACAAAATGTGAAAGCCAAATAGAAGCCAACTGGACAGCACTGGAGGCTTGGAAAAGTGGTAATAAAGTTACCTAAAATAAAATAGATGTTTTTAATAAATAAAATAAGATTTATTCCTATGAAAACATGTGTACTATGAACTTGGGTTTTAACCCATTTGTTTAATGTTATAAAAATGTGGTATTTTACTCTGATTCAATATTTCCTAACTACGGTCCTGAAGAAAATTTCCGCTGCCAAATTAGACAATACGAGATAACACTGAAACTGGCCCGCGGCCGCCCGTTCCCGGGGATGTGGGATCGGGGGTTGCGACATTGCTAAATGTTTAACCTGCTCCCAGGTTAAAGCTGAACATCAGAAACCTTCAGGTTTACTACAATAATTAGAAATGCCAATATGGAAATGGGAATTGATAACAATGGATTTTGTTACTAAATTATCCAAGACACGAAAAGGTAATGATGCAATCTCAGTGATTGTAGGCAGATTAACCAAATTTGCTCATTTCTAACCTATGAAGGAAACTTCCAGTATGGAACAATTAGCCAAGTTATAAGTAAATGAAATAGTTTCATTATATGGAATTCCTTTGTCTATTGTTTCTGATAGAGATAGTCGTTTTACTTCTCATTTTTGGACTAGTTTCTAGAAAGCAATGGGAACCAAGCTAAAACTAGGCACAGCTTATCATCCTCAAATGGATGGACAAAGCGAAAGAAGAATTCAGACAATGGAAGTTATGCTTAGAGCTTGTGTAATTGATTTCAGAGGAAATTGGGACGATTATTTACCATTAATAGATTTTTCCTACAATAACAGCTATCATACCAGTATCAATGCTGCACCATTTGAAGCACTCTATAGACGAAGGTGCTGAACTCCAGTATGTTGGACTTAAATTGGAGAAAAACAACTGTCTTGACCAGAGATAGTACAAGAACAGTGGTCAAGATTATTCAAGTCAAAGAACAATTAAAGACAACACGAGATCGTCAAAAGAATTATGCTGATATCAGACAAAAACCATTGGAATTTCAGGTAGGAGATAAGGTGTTATTAAAAGTTTCTCCATGGAAAGGAGTGGTCAGATTTGTCAAAAGGGGAAAGCTAAACCCCAGGTATGTTGGACCTTTTAAGATTATTAGAAGAATAGGACCAGTAGCCTACCAGTTACAACTGCCAGAGGAAATGGCAGGAATACATGATGTATTTCATGTATGTAATCTCAAGAAGTGTTTAGCAGATGAAACATTGAAGGTACCTCTTAAGGACATAGAGGTAAATGAGAAACTTAAGTTTGTGGAGAACCCGCTACAGATTGAAGATAGAAAGATCAATAATCTCAAACACAAGAGATTAGTTTTGGTCAAAGTGAAATGGGATTCCAAGAGAGGACCAGAATACACTTGGGAGCTCGAGTCCCACACCTGTTCCAGTAGACCTCGAGGACGACATCTAAAACAAGGTGGGGAGGATATAAGAACTCTCCTAAAACCCTTAAAACATCCTAAACGTCCAAATATACATCCCGTATGTGAGAAATGGACCCAAATAACCTTAATATTAATAAAAAAAAATAAAACAAATAATTATTGTGCCTCGCGGGCCGCGACGGATGAGGCTTAGGTCGGTCGTGGGACGCGACGGAGTGACACCAGGCGACTCCTCAGGCCGCCACGTGTCCCCCCTCCGTGTCGAGTATACCTGGTGAGTCGCCAAGCCTAGGCCCTAGCCTAGGGTCCTCGCGGCCCGCGAAAGACAGAGCACAAGGGCGTCGCGGGGCCCGACGGACTTCGAGAACAACTATAAATTGAGCAGCAGTGACACAGTTTACAACCGCTCAAATCTCTTTCTCTCTCAACACATATAGTGCGAAAATTTCGAGTATAATACCCCCTAAAAAGCGAAGCTCTGCGACGTTGTAAGTATTATAACCCCCGGTTATGTATTAGTTACTCTGCCCGATTGATCTAGAGCTCCGTAACGCATGTCAAGGCTCTGCCTGACTAAGTCTTTGGAGTTCTATCTCGGGGGTATGACTAATGTAAATTGGGTTATCTTACTAACACATATACATTTTTTTAATTTTAATAGATTATAACCAGGAAGTCACTAGAAAGCAGTAGTGTTATCTAAAATAGCAATGTGAATCATTCTCTTTTTATAACAAAATGCTTTAACAAAACCTCAATTATTTTAAATTATAATAGCAGTGATTGAGTCTATGTATTCTAAAATTACTATCGGTATGTTGGGGTTTTGTATACGTTACTTGTTACTACAATGTGAGTAGTAGCATGACCACAAGTCAGGATTGACAGTACCGTGGGTGGTAATTGGGTAGATATAAACATTGTAATCGCGCTCAATATTGTAAAGATATAAAATATTGTTTTGATTAAACTGGGATGCACTTGCCAGTATTTCTTGCTGATAAAACCTTTTAAAACGCGTTTCAGGTAACAAAATGTGAAAGCCAAATAGAAACCAGCTGGAGAGCACTGAAGGCTTGGAAAAGTGGCTATAAAAGTTACCTAAACAAGAAAGAAGTTTAATTTCAATAAGTTAGGGTTTATCCATATAAACATATTATAATGGAAACTTGGGTTTTTTCCCGTGTATTTATTATTTATAAAAAGTGTGGTGTTTTACTCTGATAAACTATTTTCTAACTACGGTCCTGATGTAAATTTCCGCTGCCAAATTAATAAACACTGATACCACCTATCTGAACTCACGGCCGCCCGCTCCCGGTGTAGGGGTCGGGGGTTGCGACACTTAATATGGAAATTAAAAAGGTTAGCATGCTGAACGATCTCAATATTTTTTCAAAACTATACCATTAAGGTGAAGATTGTTAGTCTCTAGCGGTAATAATGAATGACAAGAAGAATGAAACGTATCGTATAGACATGATATTTATGGATGAGATGGTATATTTAACCTTCTTTCTCAATTTTTGATTACTTCCTTAAATCCATATTAACCTTACGTTGTGTTTGTGTGTTTACATTTATTTTATTTTCTTGTAGGGTACCAAAATATAAATAAGGTGTTTGCACAAGATGTTTGAAAAGTTAGAAGATTTTTTAAACCTTGATGAATGTCTTCTTATAACAATATATTAATATATTGAATTACGAAGTATATTATGAAAATATTAACCAATGACAATAAAACAAAGATACATCAAACACATTTCACTTAATAGTATATTATGTCATTATAGCCCGTGTAAGCCAACCGTGGACCAAATAATTTTAATTCATTATTATTTTAAACGAGTATAAATAGAAATTAAACGATTATACAATGTTTATCTATAAAAGATGAAGTACACTTTTGCTCAAAATATACAGTATCACATTATTATTTTATGAATTCTAGATCATTTATTATATTTGTTAAATTCCTTAATTTACTTAACAATATTAAACGGCATTTTATACCATTTGTGTCATTTAGTTTCAGTTACATACAATTTGAAATTCATCCTCCAAATCTTTCTTTAATTTCAAAAGAAATTTTCATAAAAACGTTAGTGATGTATTGTATATAACAATTCCTAAATCATGACACAATCAAAAACTTAACTTTTAAATTAAAAGATTTGTTTAATATTTCTGCATTATGTTATTATATGCAATTTCTGTCCTCGTTAAACAATACAGAACTAATGTTCGAACTACTCGTGTTGTTCTTTACTAATCCGATTGTAACACACTCAAAATCCACAAGCGGAGTATCACCGCGAGGTATGTGACTGACCAGGATCATACCACTAATCATACTGAACGATAAATAAGATAAAGTAAAACCATCACAATCCAAACGTTTAGTGTTTATGAAAAACAATATCCCAAACCAAGTTTAAGTGTTAGCGGAAGCATAAAGTTTAAACCCCATTAAGCACATTAAAAGTCATAATGTTTAATAGTAGGAATCCAAAAGTTAGTTCCTAGCCACAACGTCCACTCCTCGTGCAAGCTCCAGCCATGCACCTAACGACCTGCAAAGAATGCAGTAGTGTGTCAACATAAAGTTGGCGAGTTCACAGTTGTTTTGTTTAGTGTTGTTCCAAAAACCATAAGTTGTTAAGTTCCTTTGTTCTTTATAAAAACATGCCATGGGGAGCTACCCCACTGTTTTAAACCACTAGAACCGTACCATACCGACTACTGGCTGTAGTTATGTTAAGTGTCCCGAGTCAATGTCTATCATCATTGACTAAGTGCCCAGGTATATTAGTCCACGTCCGTCCTCTACAGCATGGTGTGAGGCTTGTCAAACCTAATAGCGCTATTTAACTAATAACCCGTTTGCCATTGGCCTGGCGATTAAGTCGGTATAAAAATGAGTGGGGACCTTCAGATAGAGTTGTTGCCTAGTATGCTTAAGACATGTGTTATAACGGTTGTCGTCCTTCAGCAGGAGGACGGGTTGTACGTATTATAGCCAATGAGAATACGCATGTTACATCCCACCCAAGGGGGATAGTTGTTGTTTGACCCATTCCCAAAACACCGGGAATTACATGCTTTTAAGAAAAGTGTGAATTCACATTAGGTTAGCTTAGCAGATAAAGGTCACTTGAGCTAATGTGGTCAACCACAACCTATGATGGTTACCATATAAGTCAGGTTCATATTCAAGTAGTAAACACGTAGTTCTACACGTATTTTAACACGTTGCACATAAGCAAGGTTAATGAAATAACACATATCGCATGGCAGTTAACTGTAACGTGCACGTTTAAAGCCCAAGTGTGTGGCCCAAGTTTATGGGCATGTTGACAGTGTGCAAGTTCCAATTTAGTGCGGCAGTTAAGTTAAATGTCGAGACTATGAGGTCTCGAGTAGTAACTAGAGATCTCGAGTCAAGATCATGCGGTCTCGAGTTGTAGTCAAGAGGGTCTCGAGTCGAGATTAGGGGGGTTTCGAGTCATGCAATGCAAGTCGAGACCATGAGGTCTCGAGTCGAAACTGGACCCGCAACCATGGTCTCGAGTTCTCTTGTTTTTGTGAAGGTGTGGTCTCGAGTCGAAACCAAGGGATTTCGACTCGCAACCTCTGTCGAGACCCGGAAGATGTAACTAATTTCCTTTTTTGTCGCCCCATATCTCCTTAACAACAGTTAGCAAATTATGGCATATCTCAATCAGATCAATCAACAACTTTTAGCAACAATCATGTACATTCATAAAACCCTAATCATCATCTCATCATGAACAACGACCAATCAACATCCCTAACATCCTAATCATCAATCAAATCTTAATCAAAACTTCACAACAAAACAATTTCGACATCCCAAACAACCCATCTACTATATTGCATACAAAACCATAAACTATCATGAAATCATTTGACCAAATTTGTAAACATCAACATTCGAACATCATCAATACGTTTACAACACACAATATAACATGTAACCCCTATGTTTCGTATGTTATCATATAATAATATAATCATATATACACACATCATGCAAGAATCATTCGAACACATTGCTCATGCATCAATTCATCAAGTCATCATCCAAGATTATAACAATCACAATATCAAGTATCACGTATCAAACAAGCTAACAATAATGAGACACTAACCGGAATGTAGAATGAGTTGGTTTGATCGAGATGCAAGGCTTCGAACGAAGGGAGGCTGCCGTCGAGTGAGAGAGAGGGGAGGAGAGTCTAGGGTTTGTGTGTTTTTGTGTTTTGCTAAATTATGAGGATTACACACCAATCCTTAAGTTGTATGCACACAAGGGGAATGGACTGGACCCATCTTTGGGTTCGAATGGATTAGGCCGAGAACAAGTTAACACAAGAATTAGAGGAGTGAGCGGTTGTGGGTGAGTGTTCGACCCGAAGGGCGTTGTGCGAATAGAACCTTATAAAAAAATTAACACATTATATTTAACAACAATTCACACATTTAAGCAATCCAATTCATTCATACTAACACGTATACAACTTAACACAAAACAGGAAAGAACTAGTAAAAAAGACTCTTGAAAGTGCGAGTTGTCACATCATCCCCAAGTTGAAAGAAATTTTGTCCTGAAATTTAGCACGTAGTCACTAAGGAAGCTAGTTGTGTTGTGTGTTTTCCTGGGGTATCACATCATCCCCCCGTTGGTTTGGAATTTCGTCCTGAAATTCCGTAGTAGCTTCAGTATTGGACTCATCTTTCTTAAAAAACTGGGGATACTTGCGTTTCATTTGGTCTTCTCATTCTCAGGTAAACTCTAGGCCATGACGGGAGTTCCAACGAACTCAAACAATAGGTATCTTGCTACATTTGAGAGTCTTGATTTCCCGGTCCATAATTTCCACCTGTTCCTTGACGAAGCGCAACTGGTCATCAATAGTGAGTTCCTTAAAAGGAATAATGAGGGTCTCATTTGACAGACACCTGTTCGGATTCAACACGTTAAAGACGTTGTGAACACCACTGAGTTCCTCGGGCAAATTAAGTCTGTACGCCACCTTGCCGATTTTCTCAGTGATTTCGAAGGGTTCGACATAACGCGGATTAAGTTTGCCCCGTTTGCCAAAGCGAACCACACCTTTCCAAGGTGAGACTTTAAGTAGTACTCGATCCCCAACCTGGAACTCGAGATGTTTCCTACGCTTATCAGCGTAGCTTTTCTGACGGTCACGAGCTGCTGCCATTCGTTGTCGGATTTGGGCAATCTTTTCCGTTGTGTCGAGAACGAGTTCTGGGCCAGTGATTTTGGCTGTCGCCAACTTCTGCCCAGCATAGAGGTGATCGGCATTTCCGTCCGTACAAAGCCTCGAACGGAGCAGCCTTGATGTTGGTTTGGTAACTATTGTTGTATGAAAACTCCACCAAAGGCAGATGTCTTTCCCAGCCGTTACCAAAGTCAATAGCACATGCTTGAAGCATGTCTTAAAGAGTCTGGATAGTGCATTCAGTCTGCCCATCCATTTGCGGGTGATAAGCTGTGCTCATGTCTAGACATGAGGCAAAGGATTTGTGCATCACCTGCCATAAATCAGATGCAAAACGTGGGTCATGATCAGAAATGATGGAGGTTGGCACTCCGTGCCTAACAACTATTTCCTTCAAGTAGATGTCTGTGAGTGTAGAGAACTTGTCAGTTTCCTTAATTGCCAGAAAGTGTGCAGACTTGGTCAGTCGATCCACGATCACCTAGATGGTGTTGTTTCCTCACTGAGATCTAGGTTAGCCAGTGACAAAATCCATGGAAATTTGCTCGCATTTCCATGTTGGGATCTCGGGTTGTTGTAGTAGTCCCGATGGCTTCTGGTATTCAATCTTAACCCTAGCACAGGTCAAGCATTTACTAACATAGGTCGCTGTGTTAGCTTTCATGTGGGGGCACCCGTATAGAGTTTTGAGATCCTGGTACATCTTGTCAGAACCAGGATGCATCGAGTAACGAGACTTGTGTGCTTCGTCCATCACAAGCTCTCGTAGGTTCCCATAGAATGGAAGCCATATACGCTCCATGAAATAGTAAGTGCCGTCTTCCTTGAGTTCAAGTCGCTTTTCCATGCCTCGTAGGGACTTAACTTTGAGGTTCTCTTCCTTCAATGCTTTAACCTTTGCGTCACGGATTTGGGTAAGAAGATTAGAGTGGATAGTAAGCTGTAACATACGTATATGCTTAGGTTTGGTTTCCTTCCGACTGAGGGCATTAACCACAACTTTGGGCTTGCCTGGATGATACTTGATCGCGCACTCGTAGTCGTTAAGGAGTTCGACCCATCGACGTTGTCGCATGTTCAACTCCTTCTGATCGAAGATATGCTGAGACTCTTGTGATCGGTGTAGATGGTGCACTTGGTACCGTACAAGTAATGTCTCCATATCTTGAGTGCAAACACTACTGCTCCCAACTTCAAATTGTGGGTAGTGTAGTTCTTTTTGTGAACCTTGAGTTGGCGTGATGCGTAAGCAATGACTTTCTCACGTTGCATCAACAAACACCCAAGTCCTTAGATAGACGCGTCACAATAAGCAACGAAATCATATGTTCCTTCTGGTAACGAAAGAATGGGTGCGCTACAGAGCTTCACCTTCAACTGCTGAAACGCGGAATCATGAGCATCACCCCACCTGTCGGTGACACCCTTCTGAGTTAGAATAGTAAGAGGATGCGCGATCTTCGAGAAATCCTTGATAAACCTTCGGTAGTAGCCTGCCAAACCCAAGAAATGACGAACTTCAGTTGGAGTTCGAGGTGCAAGTCAGTTCTTAATCGAGTCAATCTTGGATGGATCGATGTGAATCCCATCTTCATTGACTACGTGGCCTAGGAAATGGACTTCACGAAGCCAAAAGTCGCATTTCGAAAACTTCGTGTAAAGTTGTTCTGTTCGAAGAAGTTCAAGAATAAGACGCAGATGTTGCTCGTGTTCTTCCTGACTCTTAGAATAAATCAGGATGTCGTCGATGAAAACTATAACGAACTTATCCAAGTATGGTTTGCACACTCGGTTCATGAGGTCCATGAAAACCACAGGTGCATTTGTCAACCCGAAAGGCATAACCAGAAACTCGTAGTGTCCATAACGAGTCCTGAATATTGTTTTGGAGATGTATTCGTCTCGGACTATCAACTGATGATAGCCCGATCATAGATCAATCTTAGAATAGAAGCTCGACCCTTGCAACTGGTCGAACAGGTCGTCAATGCGAGGAAAAGGATAACGATTCTTCACGATCACCTTGTTGAGTTCACGGTAGTCTATGCACATACGGAAGGTACCATCTTTCTTCTTGATAAACACGACTGGGGCTCCCCAGGGCGAAGAGCTAGGATGAATAAAACCCTTGTCCAAAAGTTCCTGTAATTGCGTGGATAATTCTTCCAATTCAGCTGGGGCTAAACAATAAGGTGCGCGAGCTATAGGCGCTGCTCCAGGAGCTAGCTCCATTTGAAACTCGACTTGGTGATGAGGCAGAACACCAGGTAATTCCTCAGGAAATACCTCAGGAAAGTCTCGTACGATCGGAATGTCTTTAATCTTCTTCTCCTTAGCTGAGGTGTCGGTAAAAAGAGCTAGAATGGCAGTGTGGCCCTTTCGCAAACACTTATGGGCCTTAAGGAACGAGATGATGCTCAAAACAGCACCGCTCTTGTCACCACGAATGGTGAGAGGTTCACTATTAGGGCGAGGGATGCGGACAATCTTCTCCTAGAAGAGTATTTCCGCTTGATGTTGGGATAACCAGTCCATCCCAATGATAACGTCGAAACTACCAAGAACGATGGGGATAAGATCGATAGAGAAGGCCTGACCAGCTAAAGCGAGTTTACAACCCTTGACAATGTGTGTGGCCTCAACGTTTTTATCGTTCGCTACTTCTACATCATGCTTGGAGTTCAAAAGGATTGGGGTACGCTTGAGCATCTGACTAACCCTTAAGGAGACATAACTAGTATCAGCTCCTGAGTCAAATAAAACAGAAACAAAGTAGTCGTCCAGTAGAAACTTACCCGTCACAACATTGGGATCGTTCCTGGCTTCACCTTGACAATCACAAACACACGCCCTTTGGCACCCTTGTCATCGTTGTTGTTCCTGTTGTTGTTCCCATTGCCCTGGTTGTTGTTGTTGTTGCGGTTCTGATTCTGCTGAGGGTAGTTTCTTTTAAAGTGGCCTTTGGCTCCACACTGGTAACACCCCCTGCTGTTGCTGCTGCTGCTGTTGGTTCTGTGGGGGCTTGTTGCTATTGCTGTCGATTTTGATTCGCGGGATATGGACTACTGCAATCCTTTGCTGCATGGCCTGGCTTGTTGCATCTTCGATAGTGACCCTTTTTGCACGGCCCGCTGTGGTGCAAGTTACAACGGTTGCACTTGGGGTGATTTCCTCTGTACCCACCCTGACTTTGACTGGTAGCAGACTGCTGATTGGGGCTCTTGTAGTCATCGGTCTTTCGCTGCTGAGATTGAGGCTGTGTAGAGCTCGAACCCTTGCTAGGGTTTCCATCCCACTTACGTTTATTGTCACTTGGAGCATCAGTGGTAGCACGAACCCGCTTTGGCAGCCTTTTCTGCTCGACTGCCTGATCAGTGAGACGGTGCGATAGTCGTATAATCTGCTGGATCATAGGGAGGTTCGCTGCAGTTACCATGCTTTGAATCTCTGGTTCTAAACCCTTGATGTAGAGCTCAATGCGCTTGTAAGCAGGATTCGCAATGTTGGGACATAAAGCGGCCAAATCATTCGATCTTTTCATGTAAGCTTCAATCTCAGACCCTACCATCTTGAGGTTGTAGAACTCCACCTCAAGCTTGTGAATATCATCCCTGTTAGGATCTGAGTTTGGATTGATTGTGTTTTACGTTTGAATTAAAATGAAAGATGAACAAGTAATGCAGCAAAATATAAATGGAAACAAACTTTACACACAATCAAACAGGAGAATTTCTTTTCACACACATTTTCACATAGAACCGAATGATTGAATTTATTTCAACTACGATTACAATGCATGCATGTAACAGACTCCCCCTCAGCCTGAGCTCACAGTGTTTGTTCATACAGGAAGAAGAGTGATGAAGAGCTAATAGAACAGTACAGGGTACTTTTCTATTTATAGGCACGTACAAACCACTGTGGCATCTTTGCTGACGTCACCATGAAAGTGACACCTAACCTCTTAACAAACTCTAACAACTGATCTAATATAAACACTACTATGCTAACTACTGATTACAATACATTACATAAGAAGAACTAAACTACTGCTTTATCCTTCCACTGTTGTGACTCTAGCAGTACTTGATATCTTTAGCAGTGCTTGACCCATAGCAGTAGATTGATCAACTAGGCTTTAGTCTTCATTAGTCTTTAACATGATCAGCAGTTGTAAGTCAGCAGTTGATGTAAAGGATCAGTGGATGGAGGTCATTAGATGTTGAAACCACTTTCAAGGGGAGAGAAATATAAACATAACATCTGCTTATTTTGGATCCACTCTCTGATCCAGTTTTGGCTTTAATAAATCGTTCCTCTGGTAGGGTTCAATCCCAACAATCTCCCCCTGGAACAGATGATGCCAAAACCCTTCATTATTGTGGAACTTTATTGCCTCATCAGCAGTTTCCTTATCTGAGCTTTAAGTTGCAACGCAAAGTCTAAGGCGTCTGTATCATCTTCATCCCTGTAAAGTGGAAGATCAAGGAGATCCTGTAGATCTTCAACACTTAGGCCTAGTGCTTGTTCCCTTGATATTTTCTTCACTTCTCCACTGGACTTGATCACAGTCAGTACATGGGTCTGTTTGTCAGTTTTCCACTTTAGTACTTTTGAGTCCATTGGGTTTCTTGGGAGATTTTTATTAGATGATGAGTTTGGTGAAGGTGGCCTGTTGATGACTGGCTGAGCAGTGCTTTGAGCTTGAGCAAGTTCAGCATTTTCAGCCATCGTCTGCTTAATGACTGATTTTATAATATCATCACTAGCAGCTACATCTTCTGGTGTTTCTGCTTCCATATCTTTTTGTCTTCTTCTTTGATAAATGAAAGCACCAGGTGGAGCAGTGGCTTTCCTGACTTGCAGCTTTGGTGGTCTTGTTGAAACCTCTGCTTAAGGATAGTCAGGTTTTTGTGGAATCTTTGGATTTTTCTTCCTTAGTTCCTCCAACTTTTTGTAAGTGGCCCTGACCTTGTCTTCTTTCCACCTCATCACTTGGTTTCTTGACCCAAAATCAGTAGTGATTAATTCCTCTTTCATTCTCTTCAGCTCCAGTACCTTATCAGGTACATTTTTCTTGTATTTTGCCCAATCAGGAGGAGTATGCTTAACCTTGTTTTTTATCATGTCTTGGATCCTGGCTGCTTCACTTTCAAGCTCAGGAACGGTCCATTCTTTATACATGTATTTTTCTCCCTTGTATTTCTTATAAGCAATGATATTTTCAATGTAGTCTTTTCTCAAGGATTCATCTGCACTTTCAGATATTTGTTGACATACATTCTTTGCAAACTGCTCCAAAGATCTGACTTGTGTGAGCAGAAATTGATAATGCCTTTGAATTTCTTTGTCAGATTTTCCTTATGAGTTTCTTCTAGAGATATCCTCTGCTTGTTAAGCCTTAACTTTCAAGTATTCTTCAATGTTGTTTGGCCTAGGATATCCTTCAACTGATGGCAAACTCCTTTTAGCAGGATCATCCTTAAAGTAGAAGGATTTGATCTCTTCTCTGACTGCTATAAGTTCTAGAGGATATTGGACACCTGCAGAAGTGATAGCAGTGATTGGTTATTTAACTTGGGCTGAAGAGAGAGGAACAGGGTTTGGAATATTGACAAGGGTGACAAAGGTTGTGAAGATGTTGGTGGTGGTGAAGAATCATCATCTTTCAGAATTAACCTTCTCCTTTTTGGTTGAGGAGAGGCTGATGATGTTTTGGTTGATTCAGTGGTGGTGATTTGAGTGGTGGTTATTGTAGTGGAAGGGGGGCAGACTAACAGTTGTTGAAACAACTGGTGTTTCAACCACTGTTGTCATTTCAACAGATGTTGTAACATCTGATGTCTTCTGCTTTTAGCAAGAGGTGATGGTGGTGATGATGATGTTTTTGGTGATGAGGTGATTTTTGGTGGTGGTGGTAAGGCAGTGGTTGTGGTGTGTGTTGAAGTGGTGGCAGCTGTTTGGCTAGCAGTTGTTGAAACCAGTGAGGTATCAACAACTGTTGATACAACAGAAGTCTTAACAACTGCAGGGTTTGGGAGATTGATTTTTGAAGCCTTTGGTGGGTTTGGAAGCATGCTTTATTTTTCTGGAATGTTTGGTTTTGGGTTGCCTCACATTTCTTGTGGGCTGCTTTCTTTTTGGCTCAAGATTTTCATCATCCTTAGGCTCAGAAGTACCCTGCTCATTCATCACAATAAAAGCTCTTTTCTCCTGTTCCCACCTGGCTTTATCCTTAACTTCTTTATCCTTTTTAACATCAGCTTTTGCATCAGCTATGGCATTTGTGGTAATATCAATCTTTTTAGAACCATCTGGTAAGGGTATGTCTGCAAGCATGCTAGAATTGTCTGGAGCAATATATAAGCCATCCTCATAACCCTTTTTCTTCCACTGCTTTATTTTCTCCCCCTTTTTGGCATCAACTGGTGGAGGTTCATCCACAAAGATGATAGTGGGAGGAGTAGTGCCAGTGGTACTCAGTAAATGGGACTTTATTGCCTTGATATCTGCTTGGGTGTTTTTAAACCTTGCTTCCATGAGATTTCTGATCTTTTGAACTTATATCTCATGTTGCTGATCAGCTAATTCTCTTTGATGACGGAGCAGTGGTTGAAATAAATTCCAAAGCTCATTTTCAGCAGGTGCAGGTTGTGGTGCAGGTTCTTGAGCTGGAGCAGCAGTGGTTGGTACCTTTTAAGCTTTCAACAACTGTTGCGGCATATCTTTAATTTCTGCAACAGTTGTATCTAGTTTATCAATTCTTCCCGTCAATTCTTAGTACATTAAACCGTCACCCAACTTAATGGGATCATCTGATTTCCCACTAGCAGTGGTTGTAACAGTGGTTTACCCAGGAAATGTATCCCAAAAATCATCCACTGATGCCCCTTTGTCTTGGTACTGGGGACCTCTTCCTTCAAATTGAGAAACACTTTTTAGTGAACCAGTAAAAACCGGATACACAAATTTTCCCAGAGAAGAAATTGCCTTCAAGGAAGTCTCATTGATGAAACCACTGTCCAAATGCAAACCAGTGGGTTTAGCACTTGTAGTGGCTGCTTCACTTGAACTACCACCAAGAGTTACTTGTAACTCAAGGGGTGTAACCTCCTCAGGTCTTGTTGGTGGGTTAGCAATGATTGATACATCAGACCCAGTCACTTGTTGAGGCATATTCTCAGGAACAGGTGATTGAGAAGGACTGGTTTGTGTCTAGTTCAAATCAAGAGCATCCAACAATAATTTTGTTTGTGGGGGAATTGTGGAGGTGAGGTTGGGTGTAGAAAGCGAATTTGCCCCGGGCATTGGGCTGTGGATGATGGATTCGAGTGATTCCAAAGCATCATATTGTGGTGTCCCTATGTGTACAACCTGTTCTTTTTGAGAAGAAGCAGGAGGAGTTTGAGGCATGGGTTGAGATATTTCTACCATCTGTTGTGAGGAAGTAGCAGCAGTGGTTTCTTGTGACTTTTGTGCTGTCACTGGCAGTTGCTCTGGTATCTCATCCTCCAGAGTTGCCTTTGATTTGGGTTTGGGGGGTTTTTGAGTTTTATTTTGTCGTGGCTTTCTGGTGGTTTTAGGTGTGGGTTTCACAGCAGTTGTTTTGCTGCTGTGATCACCTAGAGCAGTGGGCTCAGCAGCAGATACCTGAGGAGCAGTGGTAGCTGCTAAATTATGCTCAGGGACCTCTGCTTTTGTTTTGGAAGGTGTTGATAATCTTGTAAAAGTTTCAGCTTTTAAACTGTTTATTTGAAAAGATTCACCTTGTTGAAGCAAACGAGCCTCCTTCTTTCCAAATTTCTTTTGAAAGTAAAAACTTAGAAATCTTGGAAATAGTAGGAATGGTTTTTTATCAACATTTTTAACCAAATCATTAATGAACACCTGGGAGTAGTTAAAATTTTCATTTTGTAGAATAGCATAACCCAGGTATTGTATCTTTAATGGTATTTCATTAAAAGTAGTTGTTTTATTTGAAACACACATCAAAAGGGTATGAAATAAAAATCTTGTTGCAGGAGGAAAACTACCTTTTTATAAGGTATCTTTTTTCATTTCCTCAGCATACCCCCTCTCAAGAAAATCAGTTTTATACTCGATTTTGGGAAAAGAGGATTTTCCTTGCTGATCATCTAGTTCGAATACTTCTGAAATGGATTGTGGTGTGATTTTGACTGGTTTACCCTTTATCGAGGAATTGATGGCTATGGCTGTTTTACCTTGAAGTTCAAGGGTGACATTTTTCCAAAATTCTCTCTGGGTAGCCAGGAAGATCGGAGCATCAGTAGTTAACAAAGTTTTGTACTTTGAAGCTGACATAGTATCAATAATGGAATCGTAGATATCGATGTTACGGGTTTTGTGAGTAGACCCAGATAGTTGTGAGGAGCTTTGTATGGAATTTCAATGGGTTTGGGGTCCGTTTCAGCGTCTTTTTGAGAAGACGAGGACGGTGATTTTGGAGAAGAAGACATGAGTGGTTTGTAAAATGATAAAGACGAAGAGGAATTTGAGAGGAAGAAGATGGAAACTGCTTTGAGAAAGGAATTTTGGAATTCAATTCGACAGTGTAAAACCCTGTTTGGGGTTTTGAAAGGGGTTTTATAGAGGAAAAAGTGAATGCTGACGTGGCAGTGGTTACAAAAGATCTGACCGCTATGTACAGTCCACGTGCCAACCCCTGACAAAAAATGGACGACAGTTGTTTTATGAAACTACTGATGAAGGAATAACAGTGGGTGTAACGGTAAAAATGAAAGCAGTGGGTGATTTTAACTATCAGTGGATAGCATACCAGTGGATAAAAACACTAATTTTGAACAACAGTGCTTACCAAGGAAATGAGAGAATAGGGGTTGACTTTCAGCAGTGGACAACTTTTTGTGGAACAGATGTTTGAACAAATCAGTGGTTATAGCAGACTTTTAAGGATTTAATGAAAAATTCATGTTTAGCTATTTTTAAGGATGGATTTTTGATTTTCTGAAAACATTTTAATGCTTTTATTCATAGAAAAACAAGATTTTGCTTGTTATTCCATGTTTAGCATGCCAATCCTAGAGATCAAGCTTTCAAAGGTAGATGTGTCTAATGCTTTGGTTAGCACATCTGCCAGCTGATCCTTAGTTGGTACATGGTGCAGAGAAATCAAACATTTTTCATAGCAATCCCTCACAAAGTGATGTCTGATATCTATGTGCTTGGTGGTTGAATGTGAGACTGGATTTTTGATGATATTTTCTGTTGCCTGCCTGTCCAACATGAGGGGTGTCTTTAGGGCAATGATACCAAAATCCAGCAATTGATTTTGAAGCCAAAGCAGTTGGGCTGTATAGCTTGCAGCAGCTATATACTCTGCCTCAGCAGTGGATGTGGAAACAACTGCTTGCTTTTTGCTTTGCCAAGACACTAAGCAACTGCCTAGGAGTTGGCACCCTCCTGAAGTGGACTTCCTTGTCTTGTCACATCCAGCAAAGTCACTGTCTGAGAAACCTGAAAGCTTGATATTTCCATCAGCTGGATTCCAGATACCAAGTGTGGGAGCACCTTTTAGGTATCTGAATATCCTTTTTACAGCAATTAAGTTTGACTTTCTAGGGGCTGATTGGGATCTTGCACAAACACATGTTGCAGACATGATGTCTGGCCTAGATGCAGTTAGGTACAATTAGGACCCAATCATGCTTCTATATAGAGTTTGATCAACCAAATCATCCTTTTCATCAGACATGACAATTTTATTGGTTGCAATGGGTGTACTACATGGCTTACAATTATCCATCTCAAATTTCTTTAAAAGTTCTTTGGCATATTTGCCTTGATGGATAAAAGTGCCATTTTACAGTTGCCTTACTTGGAGACCAAGAAAGCACTGGGGTTCACCCGTTGCACTCATTTCAAACTCAGCTGTCATGAGTTGCCTAAACTCTTCACACATTTTGTTACGTGTGCTTCCAAAAATGATGTCATCCATATAAATCTGGACAATCATCAAATCCTTTCCTCTCCATTTTAAAAACAGTGTTTTGTCTATTTTACCTCTTGTGAAACCAATGGATAGTAGGAAAGTGGAAATAGTTTCATACCAGGCTCTTGGTGCTTGTTTCAGGCCATACAAAGCTTTATTTAGCTTGTAGACATGATTTGGATTAAATGGATCCTCAATTCCTGGAGGTTGACAAACATCAACCTCTTCTTGAATCTTACCATAAAGGAATGCACATTTGATATCCATTTGATACACCTTGATGTTGTGGTTGACAGCAAAGGCCAGAAATAGTCTGATAGCTTCAAGTCTTGCTACAGGGGCAAATTTTTCATCATAGTCAATGCCCTCTTCTTGTCTGAACCCTTGAACCACAAGCCTGGCTTTATTCTTGACAATAATGCCCCTTTCATCAGTTTTGTTTTTGAAGACCCACTCTGGCAGTGGTACAAGTTCCCATACTTGTTGTCTTTTGAACTGTTGGAGCTCCTCTTGCATTGCTTCTACCCAACTGTTGTCTTTCAGTGCCTCTTGGTACTTGACTGGTTGATGGAGAGATAAGAAACCAGCAAAAAGACAGATGTTTTGGGATTGACTTCTTGTGAGCACCCCTTCACTGATGTTGCCAATGATTTGGTCAGGTGGATGAGATTTCAGGAAGATAAGATCTCCTTGGTATAGAACAATGGCATTAAGTAGGGAAGGCTGCAGATGTGAATCATCTGAGCTAACCACTGCTGGTGACTTTGATGATCCAGCAGTGGTTTCAAAAGGAGGTGGAGGAATAGGTGGAACTGGTGTGAAAAATGCTAACTTTTATCCACTGATGGAGGACTATCAATAGTGTTTGATGATGTGGAAGCAGGGGTTAATGGGCTACTTTGGTCAACAACTGTTGAGGTAGCAGTGGTTGAGCTTTGACAGCTCTTTTGAACATCTGCTGCTCTTCCTATTGAGACAGACTTTTGTTGAGGAATGATGACTTCATACCCATAGTCTGATAATGAAACCTCTGATGGACCTGCACTGTTAGTCTTGACAGCAGTATTTTCAAAAGTAAATTTATCAAGCTCAAATAACTCTGCAGGATTTGCTGGGATTTTCATTGATGAAAGTTCATTGAACTTTACATTCAAAGTCTCTTCCACTGTTTTGGTCCTTGTGTTAAACACTTTGTAGGCCTTAGCAGTGGTTGAGTGTCCCAGATGATAACCACAATCAATTTTGGCTGCAAACTTTGAGATAGAATCTTTTAAGTTTAAAATGAAGCATGGGCAGCCAAAAACTTTGAAATATGAAATCAATGGTTTTATTTTATACAGCAGTTCATAGGCATTCTTTTGATGCCTGGGGTTGATTAAAACTCTGTTTTGGACATAGCAAGCAGAGTTTACTACCTCTGCCCAAAAAGTTAATGGCAAACCTGAATCAGTAAGCATGGTTCTGGCAGCCTCAATCAAAGTCCTGTTCTTTCTCTCAACAACCCCATTTTGTTCTGGTGTCCTAGGAATGCTGTACTGCCTTACAATTCCTTTTGACACACAGAAATCATCTAACTCCTTATTTCTGAACTGCCATTATCACTTTTGAAGATTTTTATTGGCAAGTCAAACTGCTTTTCAACCTGTTTCACAACGTCTTGCAGAATGCCTGCAGTCTCATCTTTTGAGTGTAAAAAGTAAGTCCATGTAAACCTAGAAAAGTCATCAACAATAACCAAACAATATCTCTTTTTCTTAAGACTCATGACTTTAACTGGGCCAAACAAATCCATATGAAGCATTTGCAAACATTTGGTTGTTTTGAACTCTTCAATTGATTTGTATGAGCTTTTATGTTGTTTTCCTTTTAGGCAGGAAACACAATGCCCAGGACAGGTGAACAGTGTTTGAGGTAAACCTCTTACTAACCCCTGTTTTGAAATAGCAGTGATTGTCTAGAGATTTGTGTGCCCCAATCTCCTGTGCCATAAGTCTGTCTCTTTGTTTGAGGCAGCTGAGAACAGACAGGCATCAGTCCTGGGGCTCTCTTTTGACATAACAACAACATAAACATTGTCACTTCTTTGAGCAACAAGTTGAGTTTTTCCATTTTTTATTATTGCTTCAATCTTTTCAACCATTTCTAGTCCAACAATCCTACAACAATCCTTTGTAAAGAAAGAGCCATAGCCCTTATCACTCATTTGAGAGACACCCAGGAGGTTGAATTTTAGATTGTCTATTAGATTGACATTTTCAAACTTAAGTTTACCAGACTGCACAGTACCAGACCCCAGAACCTCCCCTTACTATTATTGCCAAAGGATATATCACCCCCTCCATGAATTTTAAAATCTTTGAGAAGGGCTCTACATCCTGTCATGTGCCTGGAGCCTCCACTATCTACATACCAAAGACTATCTAAGCATGCAGAAGCTCCCTGCACATGTAGTAAAGAATTAGTTCATTAGGGTCTCCAAAGCCAATATGGCTTTGGATGGGGTCTCAGCAGTGTCTAGGTTAAGTTCAGATGGATGGGCAGTGGTTAGGTCAGGGGTTTGGACAGTTTTGGGACAGTTTTTTCTCTAACCACTGTTGGGGGTCTTGCCCAATGATCTGCTGATAACCAAAAGGATGCCAGTTCACTCTTGGTTTAGAGGGCTTTTTGTAAGCCTCATAAACATGTGGGATCCTTTGGTATGGTGGTTGTCCCTTACCTCTTCTGTATTGATTGGCAGGGGGTGCATCAGTCACCTGGACATCTCTTTTGACAGATGTTTGGTTCAGCTGTTTTGTAACAGCTGTTTGGACTGGCACAAACAGTGGTTGGTTCTTGGTGAACTTGACAGATGAATTTGATGAACTCAAGGATGTTTTTACGGTGTACTCATTCTTTTTCACATCAAATGATTTGAGATACACACATTCTTGAGTTTTATGGTTTGATTTAACACAGATGGTGCAGCTCTTAGCAGGGACAATTTCACTTGTTTTGTTCAGATCATATGCTTTTAGATGAAAACTGTCTTTTGTTAGATGATTCTTTTTTTCACAAAAATCACAAAACAGGTTTTTGATCTTTTCTCCCTTCTTTCTCTTTTCAGACTCCTTTGCAACATAGTTTTTAACTGCTGTTGGGATGTCTTTGAGAGGAATGACTTTTGCTTTTGGAACTTTTACACCATCAGTGGTTGTGAAGTCCATTGGTTTAAAATTTTCAAGAATGTCACACTCATCAGACCATCTGGGTTTAAATTGATACTCTTCAATCTCTTCATAGGTTGAAGAGCCCAATGGTCTTTCAAGTGTGATTTTGTTGTCATTTTTATCAGTGATTTTGATTTCCTGGCCATTCTTGTTTGTTGGTGTTATTTCAACTAAACCAGCTTGTTTTGCAGCAGTGTTTTCAATTTCATCATATTTTCTAAATCCTACACCAAATTTTACATTGCTTTCAAGCTGTTTTTCAAGCATGACCTCATAACCTTTGCAAGATTCCACCAATCTTTCACAAGTGATTTGGGTGGACTCCAACTCCTTTTTACAAACTTGGTATTTTTCTACCATTGTTTGGAGTTGGTTCTTGGTTATGCTTTGCTCTTCTTTAAGACTGCCGATTTCTTTATCCTTTTCAGCCAACTTGTTTTTAAGTTCTTTTAAAGACTTCTCAAATTAGACTTCATCAGATAAAACTTTATCCCTAAGGTTTTCATTCACCTCTTTAATGCTAGCAAATGCAATAATGCACTTGTCTGAACACAGATTTTCAAGAACCTGATGTGATACCTTGGCAGCAGCCATCATGGCACAATCACATTGATGATTACTTTCTTTATCAGCTCTCTCTTCTTTCTCAACTTCCTTCTTCTTTTCTTTTTCTTCTTTGTCTACTTTGGACCAGGGGTTAAACAGTGGTTCAATCATGGTTTCTGAATTTTCTTCTAGCAGTAGTTCACCAGCAACTGCAGTAACCACTGCTTCAGCCACTTCATCCACTATTTCAGCACTTAGCTGTTCTCCTTCAGCTTCTACGCCTTTTGGTATTGACTCTAATGCCATCAGACAAAATTCATCATTAAAAGTATCATTAGAAGCATAGAGTGCAAACTTTTCATCACCAAGCTCACCAGGCATACTGCTCCAGTCAACAAAGCCTTGGGTGAAAAAGCTTTGCTGATCTGGTTGAACCACTGCTGGAGCAGCTTATTGAGGTGCAACAGGTTGCACTTGTGCCTGAGGGACAGGGGCTTGAACATACTGAATTTGTGGAACAGTGGTTTGAACATAATGCACAGGCACAAGGGTTGCAGCATAGTGAGCAGTGTTAACATGGGCTGCAGGGGTATATTGGGTATAATGCACAGTGCTTTGATGTTGTGGTCTAGGGTTTGAGCTGGGATGAGTAATAATTGGACCGGTGGTTTGACTTCTGCATTCCCTAGCAAAATGACCTAGCCTATTGCACTTATAGCACTTGATTTTTGACTTATCCAACCCCACTTTTAAATTCCCATGTAACCCTGGGAATTTTCTCCCTGTTCTTTTATAGAATTTGCTTGTTCTTACACTAAGCAATGCCAGTTGATGCAAAATGTCCATTTCTTCTAAGTCAGTGGGATCAAAGTGCTGCAAATCATTGAGTTCAAAGCAAAAATTATCAGAGTTCTGGCTTTCTCCATTTGCTGTGAAAGCAAAGTTGGATGAGTGAGGATCAGAGTTGAAATTACCTCCAGCAGTTATGTCAATAAAATGATCATAACTCTGATCCTTACTGCTGCCAGACTCTTCTTGACCCAGAAGAGCTGTGTTGCCAAATGAATAATCATCTGTAACTTTGCCAGACTCTTGCAACTTCTTTTTCTGGTTTAACTCCCTTTCATAGGTCAAGAGTCTACCATGAAGTTGGGTCAGTGTTAGATCGTTGAACTCAACATAATTTCTAGTCATAAAGGTAATTGTATCCCATTTTTCAGGTAGTGATCTAAGGAACCTGCTATTTTGTGTAGATTAAGGAAATTCAACCTTAACAAGTCTTAGCTCACTAATGAGACAACTGAATCGCTCAAACTGTTGAGTCAATGACTCACCCTTAATGTGACAAAAGGTTTCATACAGCTGATTCAGAATTTCCCTGTTATTTTCAATTACTTCTTCAGTTCCCCCAAATTGTTCCTTAAGTGCATCACATAATTCCTTGGCACTGTTACAATGTAACAGCCCAGCATAAATTTCATTGGGTAATGCAGATGCAATGATGCTGAATGCTTTGGCATCCAGTTCGAACTTTTGAATATCAGTTTCAGTATAGTTTTCATATTTTTTAGGTTCGAACTTCTTTGAATCCTCAGCACTCGGCACCATTGGAACATGGGGCCCAAAAACAACAGATCTCCAACATCCAGTGTTCTGTTGAGCAAGGATGTGACCCATCCTTCTCTCCCAGATGTTGTATTCATTACGTTTAAGCATGGGTGGTTTGAAAAGTGAACCAATGTTATTCTTATCATCTTGTGATTGTGATGTCATACTGGTTGTTTTACAGGCACTGATTAATCAACTTTGAACGTGATTAAACCTTACTATGTTTTTCAAAAAAACGAACAACTATTAGTATCAACGATTGTGAGATGAACTATTTATGTCAAAATGATTGTTAAATCAAATTTGACTGTCCGAGCTCTGATACCAATTGTTAGGATCTAAGTTTGGATTGATTGTCTTTTAGGTTTGAATTAAAATGAAAGATGAACAAGTAATGCAGCGGGATATAAATGGAAACAAAATTTGCACACAATCAAACAGGAGAATTGCTTTTCACACACATTTTCACATAGAACCGAATGATTGAATTTATTTCAACTACGATTACAATGCATGCATGTAACAGACTCCCCTCAGCCTGAGCTCATAGTGTTTGTTCGTACAGGAAGAAGAGTGATGAAGAGCTAATAGAATAGTACATGGTACTGTTCTATTTATAGGCACGGACAAACCACTGTGGCATCTTTGCCGACGTCACCATGAAAGTGACATCTAACCTCCTAACAAACTCTAATAACTGATCTAATATAAACACTGCTATGCTAACTACTGATTACAATACATTACATAAGAAGAACTAAACTACTGCTTTATCCTTCCACTGTTGTGACTCCAGCAATACTTGATATCTTCAGCAGTGCTTGACCCATAGCAGTAGATTGATCAACAGGGCTTTAGTCTTCATCAGTCTTTAACATGATCAGCAGATGTAAGTCAGCAGTTGATGTAAAGGATCAGTGGATGGAGGTCATCAGATGTTGACACCACTTTCAAGGGGAGAGAAATATAAACATAACATCTGCTTATTTTGGATCCACTGCTCTGATCCGTTTTTGGCTTTAATCAACTGTTCCTCTGGTAGGGTTCAATCCCAACAATCCCGATGACAATATTCTTCCTTAATCATCTCCTTGAAGTCGTTCCATGTGGTGGCGCTCGCAACTGCCAACCCTAGCATTTGTACTTGCGCGTCCCACCAAGAGAGTGCACTACCTTCGAGTGTTCCAATCGCAAACTTCACACGATTGTTAACAAGGCATTTACACATCTCAAACACGGACTCGATCTTCTCAAACCAGTGAAGAAGACCTATGGCTCCCTCTATGCCGCTGAAGGCACTGGGTCGGCAATCCATAAAGGTCTTGAAGGTGCATGCTCGAGGCTGAGTAGGTTGACCTGTTGCGTGAGAAAGAAAGGGGTAAGGTTAAGAACGACGGAGAGTCACGAAGGTAGGATCTAAACATCCTAGGATAAGTTGAAATGGCAGGCTTTACCACCTGGTTGGGCTGCTAAATCTCCAGCAACTCGTTCGTTGATTAAGGCCGTCAGTTGAGCCTGAGTCAAGTTGAGGCGTCCACTCATGATTTTCACATCCATAAAACACAAGTGAGAATGATGACGTAGGCGTGCGAAAAGGATGACAGAAGAGAGTAAGCACATAAAGTTCTATGTAAACAATTGAATGTCAAAGAGAGCACATTAGGGCTAATAGACACTAGGCTACTACCCTAACTAGGCATACCATAAGTAACACACCATGCAAAAGTAAACTATAAATTAGGCAATATAAACGAAAATCATACCACCTAAAGTGTCGAGCCTTGCATGTGGAGCGAAGTGTCGTTGTGGATCATTGAGCACTGAGCAGGTTATAGTCTAGTTTTTGTCAAAAAGATTTTCCCCTTTTTTAAAACCAAGTTCACTATAACCAATGGCTATGATTCCAATCTGTCACTGATGCGTGTGTAGCGTTATATATTTTTTTATGTATATTTTAAGCCCTTTTTAACACTTTAGTCAAGTTTTAAATTTATAAAACACAATATTCTACTAACACTAAACACACATATGGGCAAGTGCACCCTTCGTGAGCGTAGTATAGCGTTGGTAAGATACCGAGGTCGTCCAAAAACACAAGAGCTTTTAGTACCGGTTTATCCTCAACGTCTAATCAAATCAAAAGTTTAGAAAAAAGTTTTAAACACGAAAACAAAAGCTAAAAATGTTGAAAAATAAAAATAAAATAAAAATAGATAGACAAGATGAATCACTTGGATCCGACTCGCCTTTAGTGTAACCTTTGATGTTTTCCGCACTTTCGCACTTTTTAAGAGATTATTTTAGTTATAGTAGTAGGCCCCTCTTTTGAAGGTGGCGGTAACCTCAAACCAGTAGTTTGAGTCAACAAGGATACAATCCTAAAGGGTTGGATCATTGAAAGATAATTAATTAAGTTATTAATGCGTAATGTGGTAGGCCCCTCTTTTGAAGGTGACGTTACCCTCGGCTAAGTGGTTTGAGTCAGCAGGGATACAATGCCAAGTAGCCGGGTTAATGTATTAATAGTAGTTTACATATGAGGGGGTCAAGCTATTCGTACCCCCGCCATCCAATACCAGTGGGTATTGAAGGAGGTCCTAGTAAGGTTGACCCAGGTCCTTGTAGGATCTATACACTGAACAAGGCAAGAACCTTACCAAACCTTTCCCTTAACCCCCGGCTAGGTAGCCAACATATCTCTATAAAGACCATAGAGATATGAATGGTGTAAATCTTTTATTTTTATATAGACAGTAAAATAACACCAAGACACCACGGACAAATGATAAGGAAGTTTCTCCTTCAACATAAGAAACTAGTTATTAAAGTCATTTATACAAAACCAAATAAAAAGTGCGAAAAGATTAAAAAACAAAAGTATTACACTAAATGCTTGTCTTCACCAAGTGATGTAAGAGACTTAGGCAAACATGGCCTTTGATTGTCAAGAACTCTTACTATCAATCTTGGATCCCGAGACTACTACACACACTCTATGATGGATGATGGTGGTGGATGTGGGTGTTGTGATGGTGGTGGAGTGTGGGTGAAGTGGGAGAGAGGTGGTTTGCCAAGGGATGCCTTTGAAGTGAACCAAGCACCCCTATTTATAGCCTGCACAGAAGCCCGGACACGGCCCCGTGTCCATTGAGCACGGCTCCGTGTCCATCCACTTTCTCTTTCTTCATTAATTGCAATTTGTCTGCATTAGCTCCACACGCCCTCATGTCCGCTGGGCACGACCCCGTGTGCAGAAGCGTATCTGTACTATCAAGATTTGCTTGGATTATGCGAATCTTAGCGTTGACCACGGCCGTGTTGAGCTGGGCACGCCCCCGTGTCGGGAAATAGAAGCTTCTATGCTTTTGTCTTTTCTGTAGGCACCTGAACACGCCCCCGTGTTTGCTGGGCATGGGGGCCGTGGTCAGCCTTCTGTTCACTTGTCTTTGCTTGGGAAGATGCTGTCGAGGGGTTGGGCATGCCACGTTTATTCCTTTTCTTGTAATTATGTTAGATTTTGCTGCATTTTTGTTTCTTTTGTTCATTTACGCTCATTTAATCCTGAAAATGCAAAAGGAAGACAAAATCACACTTTTTCCAACATTAGTACTAAAAAGGGTTAGTTTTATGCCTCATTTGATGTAATTTATATGTTGCATTTTACACACATCAAATACTCCCACACTTGAATCTTTGCTTGTCCTCAAGCAAAACTCTTTATAATGTGGCTTACACTCCCAAATGGAATGGGTAGAAGAGAAGTTTTGGGCTTGTCTTGAGTGTCGGGAATCCAAGATCTTTATTAGGCTTTATTTTTATGTGATTTACAATCCTATTCGTTATGATTTATTTTGAACATTTCATAAGAAAAATTACTTACTTGGGCATAACATGCCTTTTTTTTAAAATTCCATTTATATACAAGTTCACATACCTCACGGGAGAACACTCAACACTCGACCGAAGATGTATTTTTGTGAAACACTCGAGACCGGCATGGAACTTACTTCTACCATATGCTTGCCAAGCAATCAATCCTCCTCCTTTTTGACTATACACCTTTGTAAATATCAAGAGGACTTGGGGAAGGGTTAGGCTTGGGTTAAAGGTAGGTGGTTTTGGGTTAGTGGTTAGTAGAAAGGGCGAAAGGCGTAAAAAGCGTCGGTCTTTGTAAAACTTTTTATTTTTGTGACTTTTATTGAAACAAAGCATTTTCAAACAAAGTTTTTTTTGAGTAACTTGTTTCTTTATTGGTAGACTTCATATATATATATATATATATATATATATATATATTGTTTTTATTTTTATGTTTTTTATAAGGAATGTCACATGAAGACCGAGCTTTCTAATAAAATAAAGGGTTTAAAATAAAAAGGTTTTTGGTGGGTGAAGGGTGTTTGTTTTGTGGGTTTAGAAAAGAAAAGGTTTAGGCTCAAAGGGGTTAACTAGGGGGATTTTGGGTAGGTGATAAAAAAATGAAAAATAATGGTGTTGAAAAGAAAATGGGTTAGTCCTAATGCCTCCATCATTTACTTACTTGGGTTTAAGTTGGTAAGGACCAGGAATGTATCGTCATGGCAAGTTCTTGAGTCGTAAGAAACAAAGCGGCTATTCACATAAGAAACGAAAGATGAGCACGGGCCGTGTTGGCTGAGCACGGCCTCGTGCTGAACTTGCTGTAATGAAGAAAAATTGTCGTGAGGCTCTGTTTTTGTGCATGAGGTATAGGTTCAAATTTCCCTTAGTGACCTCCATCATCTCGAGTGTGTTTTACCCATTAGAACATCATCCAAGCACCATTTAATAACTAGAAACCATCATTTCATTAAAGAGTGAATTACATAAGATCCTAGAAAATAAAAAGCGTAAACTAAATCTTAGATAAGTAGGTCAGGAAACGCAAGAAATCTAAAACCGCAAACAAGTCCTAGCCTATAGTTTATTTTAAGAGCAAAATTTCCGAGAAAAATAATTCTCGGTTGAATGCGGCATGAAGAACTTCTTTTCCAGGACTGGCCCCTCATACATCGTTGAGCCATTCCTCTATTTCCCGAGAGAGAAGAAAGGCGGGCTCATTGGCGTCCTCCTTTTGAGGGGGTGTGACTTCCACCGGAACTACTTGTAGATTTTCAAGAGGAGGCTCTGCTGGGATGTTATCCCACCCAGTGGGGTTAACGACTCCAAGCGTTAGGTTCCAATCTTCTTGAGGAAGGATTGGTTCCATGGGAGGTGTTACAAGAATGTTCAACCTCTGGTGCAAGATGTTGATTTCTTGAAAACTGTTTCTAGCCCCACCGTGAGATAACTAATACGGTCGATTAGGACCTCTTCTATGGATGTCATTTCATCGAGAGCTTCCCGTAGTGCCATCACATAGCGCACAAGAGTTTCTTCGATGGAAGGCCTTCGTTCCCTACGACTGTTTCTTGAATGCGCGGAAGAGGTTCCACTGTTCTGGCTTGACATTCTACGAAAAACAAGTCGAAAAGTTCAATTTAAATGAACCAGCACCTTGGACACGGCCCCGTGCTCACTGAACACGGCCCCGTGTTCACCTCTCTGCAGATTTTTGGAACAAGGAATCTTGGAGCTTTAAATTATTTTTCTGACTTTTGAAGCATTTTTTAGCAGAAATAACTTAAAACAGTGTTGTAAAACTTATTTTTAACAAGATTCCTTGAATAAAAACCTAACAATTATCATAATAAAGCTTGAAAACATTGAGATTTCAAACTTTAATGGAGGTTTTGAGGAGAAATGAAGAAGAAGGCAAATGACAAAAGTAGAACAGACAAGATGGTTGTTGAGAACCTTCTTTAGAATATACCTAGTATGGTATACGTGAAGATCCCACCAAATCTCTGTCTTTGGAATGGGTCCAAGAGTGCAGGAATCTTGCTGCATTTATAGAAAACGACAGCACGCTGGACACGGCCCCGTGTCGGCTAGACACGGCCCTGTGTGCAGACAAAATCCTGACACTTTTTGTCCGTATTCTGACCAAAAGTCAGACGGGAATCTTTGGGTGGACACGGGGGCGTGCTGACCTGGACACGGCCCCGTGGCTAGAAGTTGTTTATGAAGTTTTGTCAATTTTCAAGGAATTTATCCGGATCGGGTGGTTCTTTACTAGATGGAATAACACCGAAGTGCCTGAGATACCTAAGTTTCCCTAGTTTTAGACAAGAATGTAAGAGGTTATCGGAAAGGGTGATCCCTAAGCTAAATACCGGTGGGCAAAATCAACCTATATTTCCCTTATCCGGGCTCTCGTTAAAGAAGGTATATGTCGAATCGCTCAGGTCTATGTATGCATCGGAGGACACCGATGGGGAGTCCTTCACGGCACAATCGACACAGGGACGACTATCGCTCAAGTCCTTGCAAGAGTTAGAGGTGATTTCGGGAGCAACGATGTTGTTATAATCCGAATGCAACCCTACTAATTCTCCTTGATCATCGTCTTGAGATGAATTAATTATATCCATCTCTAGTTCTTTTATCCATCGGAGAATTAGTTCTTCCATTTGAACTAACTCTTCAAGAAGCATTTCATCTCGAAGGGATGATTGAGAACACTCGAGAGAGAGATAGAGATTGTTTTTACTTTCGCCCATCTTAAGGCTACAGGAAAACAATGGGTCTATATAGTGGGGTTTGTAATTTAAAAAAAACATTTTAAATCTTCATGAGTTCCATCACATATTTGACACCACGTACCGTATGAGGATCGAAAGTAAAAATTATCAGTATCACTCTGGATTGCGTCAGAAATTACCAGCCGTAGGGATCTTAAGCTTGGGCATGGGGCGTGTTCAGTTGGCACGGCCCCGTGTTCAGCTACTGTCTGACTTAAAACAGGATTGCCAGTACCAAAGATTGGGCACAGGTCGTGTTCAGAGGGCACGGCCCCGTGCTGAGCTTCTGCAGAAATTGAAAATTTAAGAAAAATCCTAAAAAAAGGAAAATAAGAAAAATGATTAGGCCGTTGAATCCTAACTTTCTTAAAATCCTTGTGTTCCCGGAAACGACGCCAAAAATTTGATGCGTGTGTAGCGTTATATATTTTTTTATGTATATTTTAATCCCTTTTGACACTTTAGTCAAGTTTTAAATTTATAAAACACGATATTCTACTAACACTAAACACACATATGGGCAAGTGCACCCATCGTGAGCGTAGTATAGCGTTGGTAAGATCCCGAGGTCGTCCAAGGACACAAGAGCTTTTAGTACCGGTTTATTCTCAACGTCTAATCAAATCAAGAGTTTAGAAAAAAGTTTTAAACATGAAAATAAAAGCTAAAAATGCTGAAAAATAAAAATAAAATAAAAACAGATAGACAAGATGAATCACTTGGATCCGACTCGCCTTTAGTCTAACCTTTGATGTTTTTCGCACTTTTGCACTTTTTAAGAGATTATCTTAGTTATAGTAGTAGGCCCCTCTTTTGAAGGTGACGTTACCCTCAACCCGGTAGTTTGAGTCTGCAAGGATACAATCCAGAAGGGTTGGATTATTGGAAGATAATTAATTAAGTTATTAATGCGTAATGTGGTAGGCCCCTCTTTTGAAGGTGACGTTACCCTCGGCTAAGTGGTTTGAGTCAGCAGGGATACAATCCCAAGTAGCCGGGTTAATGTATTAATAGTAGTTTACATATGAGAGAGTCAAGCTATTCGAACCCCCGCCATCCAATACCAGTGGGTATTGAAGGAGGTCCTTGTAAGCTTGACCCAGGTCCTTGCAGGATCTATACACTGAACAAGGCAAGAACCTTACCAAACCATTCTCTTAACCCCCGACCAGGTAGCCAACATATCTCTATATAGACCGTAGAGATATGAATGGGGTAAATATTTTATTTTATATAGACAGTAAAATAACGCCAAGACACCACGGACAAATGATTAGGAAGTTTCACCTTCAACATAAGAAACTAGTTATTAAAGTCATTAATACAAAACCAAATAAAAAGTGCGAAAAGATTAAAAAACAAAAGTATTACACTAAATGCTTGTCTTCACCAAGTGATGTAAGAGACTTAGGCAAACATGGCCTTTGATTGTCAAGAACTCTTACTATCAATCTTGGATCCCGAGACTACTACACACACTCTATGATGGATGATAGATGATGGTGGAGGTGGTGGATGTGGGTGTTGTTATGGTGGTGGAGTGAGGGTGAAGTGGGAGAGAGGTGGTTTGCCAAGGGATGCCTTTGAAGTGAACCAAGCACCCCTATTTATAGCCTGCACAGAAGCTTGGACACGGCCCCGTGTCCATTGAGCACAGCCCCGTGTCCATCCACTTTCTCTTTCTTCATTAATTGCAATTTATCTGCATTAGCTCCACCCGCCCCCGTGTCCGCTGGGCACGACCCCGTGTGTAGAAGCTTATCTGTACTATCAAGATTTGTTTGGATTCTGTGAATGTTAGCTTTGACCATGACCGTGTTGAGCTGGGCATGCCCCCGTGTCGGGAAATAGAAGCTTCTATGCTTTTGTCTTTTCTGCAGACACCTGAACACGCCCCAATGTCTACTCGACACGGGGCCGTGGTTAGTCTTCTGTTCACTTGTCTTTGCATGGGAAGATCCTGTCGAGGGGTCGGGCATGCCACGTTTATTCCTTTTCTTGTAATTATGTTAGATTTTGCTGCATTTTTGCTTCTTTTGTTCATTTACGCTCATTTAATTCTGAAAATACAAAAGGAAGACAAAAGCACACTTTTTCCAACATTAGTACTAAAAAGGGTTAGTTTTATGCCTCATTTGATGTAATTTATATGTTGCATTTTACAAACATCAGTCACACCCCCAAAATCCATAAGCGGAGTATCACCACGAGGCGTGTGACTGACCAGGATCATGCCACTAATCATACTGAACAACAAATAAGATAAAGTAAAACCATCACAATCCAAATGTTTAGTGTATATGAAAAACAATATCCCAAAACCAAGTATAAGTGTTAGCGGAAGCATAAAGTTTAAAACCCATTAAGCTAATTAAAAGTCATAATGTTTAATAGTAGGAATCCAACAGTTGGTTCCTAGCCACAACGTCCACTCCTCGTGCAAGCTCCAACCATGTACCTAACGACCTGCAAAGCATGTAGTAGTGTGTCAACATAAAGTTGGCGAGTTCACAGTTGTTTTGTTTAGTGTTGTTCCAAAAAACATAAGTTGTTAAGTTCCTTTGTTCTTTATAAAAACATGCCATGGGGAGCTCCCCGACTGTTTTAAACCACTAGACCCGTACCATACCGACTACTGACTGTAGTTATGTTGAGTGCCCCGAGTCAATGTCTATCATCATTGAGTAAGTGCCCAAGTATATTAGTCCACGCCCGCCCTCTACGTCACGGTGTGAGGGTTGTCAAACCTAATAGCGTTGTTTAACTAATAACCCGTTCGCCATTGGCCCGACGATTAAGTCGGTATAAAAATGAGTGGGGACTTTCAGATAGAGTTGTTGTCTAGTATGCTTAAGACATGTATTATAACGGTTGGTATCCTTCACCAGGAGGACGGGTTGTACGTATTCTACCCAAGGAGAATACGCAGGTTGCATCCAACCCAAGGGGGATAATTATTGTTTGACCCATTCCCAAACCACCGGGAATTACATGCTTTTAAGAAAAGTGTGAACTCACCTTAGGTTAGCTCGGCAGATAAAGGTCACTTGAGCTAATGTGGTCAACCACGACCTATTATGGTTACCATACAATTTAGGTTCATATTCAAGTAGTAAACACGTAGTTCTACACGTATTCTAACACGTTGCACACAAGCAAGGTTCATGACTGTTGGTGCATGCGTCTGTTGACTTCGTCTTGTATCGAGTTTGTATGCTATTAGATAAATCATGGCACGGAAAACAAGAAAATGGGTTAGATGGTAATTTTGTTTGAAATGACAAACTGGTCATTTCACACGAAATTAACTTTGGTGATTTCGCTTGAAGCTGATTCCGCATGAAAATGATTCCGCTTGAGCCTGTTCAAGCTGAATTAGCTTGTCTATAAATAGCTGCCATGTTATTTCGTTTGAGTCATTCGTGTATGTGGGTTTCCGGAGCTGGAGTGCTGCCGAAGTGTCGTTTCGCTGTAGAACTTTGTCAAATCAATCAGAAAGACATTTAAAGTAAATATCTAGCTGAATCGAACTCGATATGTCTGTTTCCGCCTTTCATATTGAGTAGAACGCCTCTGAACGACTCTTTTTGGGTCAGAACACGATCCTACATGTGGTCTCAGAGCTAAGGAGGAGGAGTTCTACCGTATTCAGCTTGATTTCATCAGATTATCTAACTTCTACACCTTCTTTTCAAGATTGAATAAGTTTTAACGGATAAAATGGTTTGATTTTCACCTATAATAAGTGAAACAATGTTTTAAAGAATCCTTGAAAGAATTGGACCTTAATTCGATCTAAATTTGATAAAAATTGTAACTTCGCTTGAAAAGTTTGATCGAAATGATGATATCAGCATAATTTCGTTTGAAATTACACTTAATTCCGCACGGAATTAGTATTTCGCTTGAGTGATTCCGTTTGAAATCACTATTCCGCTCGAATTTGTTATTTCGCTTGAAGTTTTTCAAACGAAATTGGTAATTTCGCTTGAAAAAGGTATTCCGTGTGAGTTGGAAGTGTGATTCCGCTTCAGAAGGTGATTCAGTTTGGAAGGGTATTCCGCTTGAAGAGTTAATTTCGTTTAAAAGTGTCAGTTTTTTGAAACTTGTTACCGAATCATGGAAGAAGAGTTCTATAACGCATTTGCTACATCCCCAACTACTCCGGCTGATATTGCTAAGAACATGAACATGGAAAATGAAACTGGAACTTTGCAAAAACCCCCGAAGCTAATGGGAATTGAGGAGTATTATGGTTGGAAAGATCTATTTGAAAACTGGGTTCAAGCAAATCATTTGAGGTCTTCGGAATGTGTTGAAAAAAAGTATGTGTTACCACGTACAGATTTGGGAGTTGAGAAAAAGATTTATGAATTTACAGATAAAGAAGGAGACATGTATAAAGCAGAAAAGATGATGATCAGTTTACTCCAGCAAGCTATTAAAGAAGACATATTCGTATTGCTCCAACATGATTAGACTTCACGTTCAATTTGGGAAGCCCTTTGAATTAAGTTTGAGGGAAGTGAGAAAATGATCAAGAGTAAAAAAGCATTGCCGAAGAAAGAATTTGACTTGTTTACAGGTTTGCCAGGAGAAGATACAAAGAAACTGATTGAAAGATACTGTCACTTAGTACGTTCAATGTCATTGTTAGACATCACCAAAGATCGTGAAGAATGGGTCGACAAACTAGCTGATGCTTTACCTCAGAAAGAATGGGGTACATTTTTGATGATATTAAAAAATACTGGAGAATATGATGGTTTGACAATTTCCCAGTTCATTGAGAAGATTGAAGGTCAAGATCTGGAACAACAAAAGATTGCAAGAATGAACAATCCAAGTGCACAACAAGATGTTAAAATGTACTACAAAGGAAGTGTTCAGAATGTCGAAGCAAGTCCGAAAATCCAAACTGCTTTCAGTGTTGATAATTCATCTGAATCAATTAATCAAAACTCAAACAGCAGCAACAGTGGATTCTCTTCATATCCAAGTGTTAATCCGAAAGCTTCAAGCTCAAGTCATCAATTTCAAAGCTCAAACAACAACAATGGTCATGTCTTAAATTGCAACATTGCTTTACATCTTCAGAATGCTCAAAAATTTTCTGAAGAAGTTGTCAAAAGTCATATGGCGTTACTTGTTACAGCATTGGAATCATATGAAGGATTAGTTGCAGGAAGGATCGGAAATCCCATGCTGACAAAAGCGGATTACGATCAAATCGATGCTGAGGAATTGGAGCTGATGGATATCAAGTGTTTTGAGAAGAGTTGAAAAATTCAAGATGATTACAGGAATAAATGATTTTCTGGATGCTAATGTATCTACTTTGGGTTTTGATAAATCTAAAGTTACTTGTTTTCGATGCAGGGAGAAAGGACATTTCAAGAGAGAATGTAAAAATCGAGAAGCAAGTGGAGCACATAATCCGTTTGGAAAAGATGATTACTATCGGAAAGCCATTTATCAACAAGTTGCTCATCAACCGTATCAACAAAAAGAACCACAAACTGCACATGCTAAAATGATCGAAGATGCAAATAAGAAAGCTTATTATGGTATCATTGATCAAGATGATGAGAAAATGGCTGCAGGTTTTAGTTGGGACAAATACATTCCACCTGATTCAAAAGTAGCAGCTCTCATTGCACAAATAATTCAAGAGCCAGATTTAATGACGGAATGGATGAAAGTGTTTGCCAGTGATGAGAAAAATCAAGATGATGAATCTAGTTCTTCAGATGATAGTTCAGAACAGACACAAGTGTTTGATCAATCATCAACTGATGACAATGATGATGATGAAGAAATGCATATTAATATTGCAAAGATTCATTTATCTCCTGAAAGTTTTCAATTTTATTTTGCAGATAGAGTGGAAAAGCTAAAGGAGAAACGTGCAGAAAAGAATCAGAAACAATTAAAATGCGAGATTGTTGCACAGGAAGAGAAGTCTGAACAGAGTGAAAAGGATAAAGCTACTGAGCAGGCAGTTGAAGTTGAGGAATTGGTTGAATCTGAGAAAGTGGTCGAAGTTGAGAAGATAGTCGAAGTTGAAAAAATCAGTGAAGAGAAAAAGATTGTTGAAGTTATCAAACCTTGTTTAAAGTGTTCAGAATCTTGCAAACAATGTGAAGAGAAAGATGAAAAGTTGAGTGAGCAGGACAAAATGAAAGAGAATTTATTGTTCAATCTCATCTATGTGAAAGAATCGTATGATGTGCTGAACAGAACAGTAACTGGTTTACAAAAGACAAATTCTGAAAGAGAAGATGCGTTGACTATGATGAATGCTGTGATGATGACGAAGCAGAAGGAAATTAACCATTATATTGAAGAATGTGCTAAACTGAAGCAAGAGTTGGAAACAGAAAGGATTGAAAACGAAAGAATTAGACGTTTATTGCAAAGTTATTCTAGTTCTGATTATTTGATTGATCGAATTTATCCAACTGTTGCAGGTTTTGAAGTATTTCAAGACAAGAAGTCTGAAGAAAAGGACACTGGTAAGAAACAAAGTGCAAATTATAACAAGTGTCTGCCTCCGATTTGAGAAGGTTATTCTCCCAGAAAACCAAATGAGGAGCAAGTTAAAAAGGCAGTCAATATAAAGTTAAAGTCAGAAATAATTGATGATTTACCAGAAAACATTGACGTCATGTTCACATCGTCTGATACTGATCATGAGTCTGAGTTAATAAAAAAGATGGTTGATCAGGTGTTGGATAAGGATGAGGAGTCAGAGTCAAAGTTGGAGTCAAAAAGTTCGAGTTCATCATCAGTTGACAGTCCAAAGTCGTCGGTCAAACAGGTTTACAATAAAGAGTTCTTGTTATCAAAATCTAATTTGAATGATGAACCAGTCAAAGTGGCATATACTTTGAATGATTCAGACAAATTATATTCTGATGAGGAATTTCCAATAAGAGGTGTTAAACCAGAAATGATCAAAAAGGTTTTCAAACTAAGACCATGTGTAGTGGTAGTGGGTTATAATGCCCCCACCATGGGGCATTATCCGACACGTGGCGTCCCAGTCAGCATGGGGCATTATAGCATAAAGTGGTGTAGTGGGGATAATGCCCCATAATGCCCAAGTCAAACCAAGTCAAACCTCCAACAAGTGCAAAATGGCGTTTTAATTATAATGCCCAAGCAATTTTCCTCCCATAATGCCCCATAATGCCCTATGTAATGGACATGTGGGCGTTTTTTTTATTATAATGCCCCCATAATGCCCCACTACACATGGTCTAACAGAAATTAATATTTATGAAATAAAAGATGTAAATCTTACTGGAAAATCTAAAACTTACACCTCAAGAGTTCAACAACGTTTAAACAAGAAAAAGGGTTACAGTTCTGGTTCTGGTTTTTAAAAGAAACCAAACCATAACGGTAATTACAAAATGAAAGGTCTTGGTTTTATTCCACCTGAAAATCATAGAAATGAGAAAAATGATAAACCAAAAACTGTATTTGTTTCAGGGACAAGTTTGGAAGAAGAACAAAAGAGCTCATTCTAGAAGCAGACAAACAAAGAGTTCTTTGCTGAGAGACAAAAGTTTGAGAAGAATGGAGCTTACCAGAGAAAGGAGACAAAAACCTGTTATGGTTGTCAAGAAGTTGGTCACATTGCCTGGAATTGTCCAATGGCTACGAACACAAAATAGGAAGTTGTTTCTAAACTCAAAGAAAAAATTGTTGACAAAACTGAACCACCAACTGAAAAATTCAAAGTTTTCAAAAATTCAACATATGAAGTTGGTGAATGTTCAAAGAAAAGATTTTACAAGAGAAGTGTGAATCTTGACAACCAGAAGTGGGTTGTTAAGAAATTTGATGTAAAATCTAGCGATGAATCTGATTCCACAAAGTCAGAAGAGCCACAAGTTGAGCTTAAAATTGAAACTTCAGTACCACCAATGGATGATGTAAATTTTCCACCATTGCGGGCTGAAAATTTTAAACAGAAAGTTGGAAAAGTTGAAATCTCGAATCAATTCTATTCTGAGAAGAAAGAATTTGATGTCGAAAAGGTTTTCAATGGAAATATTAAAAAGATTTTTGGAAAGATGGTCGATGGGAAGGTAAAAGGGGTTAAAGAGTTTTATGAAACAAAGAAAGTATCTTACTACCCAAGTGAAGTTGAGGAGGAAACATCCAAGTTTGGTGAAGCTTGGATGTCTGTTTTTCATAAGTAAACAGATATGATTTGCCGGAGCTCCCAAGTAGGTAATTGCGGAGCATGAATATGCATCATTCTTGAATTTAAAAAACAAAAAAAGATATGACTTGCCGGAGCTTCCAGATTAGTAAGTGTGAAGCAGGTATCGGCATATTTCTTGAGAAATTCACGAAAGTGATTTCGATTTACAAGTGGTAAATCAGGGACATTAAGTTGTACTTGATTTTCTACAAGTGATGTTTGATGTTTAAACTTAAAAATGTTATATTTTTCAAGTGGTTGATAGAACAAGGTGATGAGTTGATCCCCTAACCTACAAGTGGTTTTATGAAATCAACAAAACTTATTTTCCGGAAAAACCATTTAATTAAAACAACCATAAGTGTTTTGAAGTCACAATGGGAAAATAGTTTGTTGCAAGGGGGAGTTCTGATTGTTTATGCCAAGTGGATGGCGAATTGAAGTGATTCGATATCAGTTGTCACTTTTAGGGGGAGTAAGAATTTTCAGAAAATTCAAAAACATTTGAAAATTTGAAAAATCCAAAAACATGATAAAATCAAAAACGAGTTTTGTTGAGAAAAGAGGAAATGATAGTACATCAATGGACATTCACAGCATGCTAAAGAATTGGAAAGTCAAAATGTGATAAACGGTCTCACTGATGATGTGCCAGTAGGTTTTTACACATTTAGTAGATTGTGACGAGATATAAACCTAAATTTCAAACTTACTTATATCGTGGAGAACATCTCTCGGATATATGGGTAACCCCCGAAATCTTGTTTGAAAGGTCCCTCTTTCTGAGATACTAGGTCTTTATACTCAGTGATATCTGGGGTATTATTCCGGGACTTCTGATTTTGTGGAAGCAATGGCCTAGTCCCTGTATAATACTTTCTGCTTGCTTGAAATATAGCATCACCCTCAGTACAAAAAATGATGAAACATTACAAAATGCTAATCATGTGCTGTTGAAGAAAAGATTCTCTAAAGGGAACACACCAAAAGTCGAAGCCGTCATCTCTCTGATTTTGCGGAAGCAATAGCCTGAGCTCTCACGGCCCTCGCATTTTAACCATTTACAGATATCATCTTTGGTATACTCACCTGTAAGACTGAATATTGGGATCTGGATACGGGAGTATATTCTGAGATGGGACACGCGAATAAGTTTAAGTGCTTAAAACACTAATCTCGTATCTCGAAACAGTTGAACTTTGTGTGAAAATTTAAATGGATCAGTATACTGACAATCTAAGTGAATTGTTTAGAACTAAAATGTTTAAAGCTTAACGGTGTTAGTGTTTTGTCTCAAAAACTGATATGATTCTCTTACACAAACTCGCAAAAATATTGTTTGTAAATATTTCTTTTCTGCATTTCATTTCATTAAAATCAAAATATCCAAAAATATTTTTAGTATGTTTTAGCATAAATTTTGAAAAATACAAAAAGATTTTCGACAACTGATGTTGGAGAGCTGATTTTCAAAATTCCAAGTGCTAAACATGATGACAACTTGTGAGGGGGAGTCTGTTTGAAATTAGAAAAAGGTTTTAAAAGAAAAATGTTTTTCATACAAGTGGTTCATCAGAGATTAATATTGTAAAATCATTTATTGATTTGTGTATACAAGTGTTAAGCAGAGAATAAATTTGTTAAATTGTAAATTTTTGAAATTTATTTTTGGGTAGAGTTTGTGCAGGAATGAAGTATGGAAAAAGTCAGGTTTCGCTTCTGAGCAGAAATCAAGAGATCTGATCAAGAGAATTATAGTGAGATAAGAGCCAGATCGAGATCCTGGAGATGAAACGAGAAAGTGATTGAGGAGGTTTTACATTGTCAGATACTTCAAAGAGAGCAAAAATACTGATAAAGACTGAAGATGTTGAAGACTCGACACTGAAGACTCGTCAACATTCAAGGGGGAGTCTGTTGGTGCATGCGTCTGTCGACTTCGTCTTGTATGCTATTAGATAGATCATGGCACGGAAAACAAGAAAATGGGTTAGATGGTAATTTCGTTTGAAATGACAAACTGGTCATTTCACACGAAATTAACTTTGGTGATTTCGCTTGAAGCTGATTCCGCATGAAAATGATTCCGCTTGAGCCTGTTCAAGCGGAATTAGCTTGTCTATAAATAGCTGCCATGTTGTTCGTTTGAGTCATTCGTGCATGTGGGTTTTCGGAGCCGAAGTGCTGCCGAAGTGTCGTTTCGCTGTAAAACTTTGTCAAATCAATCAGAAAGACATTTAAAGTGAATATCTAGCTGAATCGAACTCGATATGTCTGTTTCCGCCTTTCATATTGGGTCGAACGCCTCTGAACGACTCATTTTGGGCTAGAACACGATCCTACAATGACATAGCACGTATCACGTGGCAGTTAACTGTAACATATAAGTGCACGTTTAAAGCCCAAGTGTGCGGCATAAGTTTATAGGCCTGTTGACAGTGTGCGAATTCCAATTCAGTGTGGCCCAGTTAAGTTAAGTGTCGAGACTTTGAGGTCTTGAGTCATAACTAGAGATCTCAAGTCGAGATCATGCGGTCTCGAGTTGTAGTCCAGAGGGTTTCGAGTCGAGATTAGGGGGGTTTCGAGTCATGCAATGCCAGTCGAGACCATGAGGTCTCGAGTCGAAACCGGACACGCAACCATGGTCTCGAGTTCTTTTGTTTTTGTGAAGGTGTGGTCTCGAGACGAAACCAAGGGATTCTGACTCGCAACCTCAGTCGAGACCCGGAAGATGTAACTGATTTCCTTCTTTGTCACCCAATATCTTCGTAACAACAGTTAGCAAATTATGGCATATCTCAATCAGATCAATCAACAACTTTTAGCAACAATCATATACATTCATACAACCCTAATCATCATCTCATCACGAACAACGACCAATCAACATCCCTAACATCCTAATCATCAATCAAATCTTAATCAAAACATCACAACAAAACTGTTTCGACATGCCAGACAACCCATCGACTACATTGCGTACAAAACCATAAACTATCATGAAATCATTCGACCAAATTCGTAAAACATCAACATTCCAACATCATCAATACGTTTAGAACACACAATATAACATGCAACCCCTATGTTTCATATGTTATAATATAATAATATAATCATATATACACACATCATGCAAGACTCATTCAAACACATTGCTCATGCATCAATTCATTAAGTCATCATCCAAGATTATAACAATCACAATATCAAGTATCACATATCAAACTAGCTAAGAATAATGAGACACTAACCGGAATGTAGAATGAGTTGGTTTGATCGAGATGCAAGGCTTCGAACGAAGGGAGGCTGCCCTCGAGTGAGAGAGAGGGGAGGAGAGTCTAGGGTTTGTGTGTTTTTGTGTTTTGCTAAATTACGAGGATTACACACCAATCCTTGTGTTGTATGCGCATAAGGGGAACGGGCCGGACCCATCTTTGGGTTCGAATGAATTGGGCCGAGAACAAGTTAACACAATAATTAGAGGAGTGTGCGGTTGTGGGTGAGTGTGCGACCCGAAGGGCGTTGTGCGAATAGAACCTTATAAAAAAATTAACACATAACATTTAACAACAATTCACACATTTAAGCATTCAATCCAATTCATTCACATTAGCACGTATACAACTTAACACAAAGCAGGAAAGAACTAGTACATGACTCTTGAAAGTGCGAGTTGTCACACCTATGGTCACAAATGTACGATGACTCTTAAAAAAGTTGGCAATTACTTTTGTTTCATAGGTGGTTGGAGTAATTTTGTGTATAAGCTTAAGTTGGCCTTTGGTGATACTCTGTGTTTCCAAATGTAAAACTAGACACTTTTTAATTTTTTAATAAAGATGCTTTTCAAATATTATTAAGAAATAAACCTCAGATGCCATTGATCTTAAAGATACATATGACCCATACAACTTTATTGAGCTTTCTAATTATTCAAAGTATCATGTTCTTGAAAGTTGTATAGTCGATACCTTGGTAAATGACTCTATTGCATTAATATTTTTTAAACTATTTTATTAACTTTTTAACAATTTACATTCTAATATTACTAACAATTTGTTCTTATTTAGTAGTGACTACCTGAACACATCGGAATTTTTGCTGGTTTACACAACAATTCCAAAATAATTATAAAAATGGTTGGTGGATTTGAATGAGAATTGAAAAATATCTACAGAAGAAGGACTTTTCGAAACTACAAGGTTTGTAATCAATTGATAATATACTACATTTGTTTTTTTTTTTTTTTTTCATATTTACATTTATTATAATGTTGTCGGTTGGAATGATTTGATAAACTCTGGGAAGTTCCATGGGGCAAGATGGGTATTTCCAAATGGTCAAAGAGCTAAGGAAAGCTTTTGCTTGCAATAAATCAAGCCCTTTAATGTTTTACAAATTCGTGTTATTCAAAAACATCTAGACATAACATTGTTTTTTATATTTAGTATTGTGTGTTTATTTGTTGGTTGAACTAATTGAACATTATCATTTGCCTTTTGTTTTTTTATCATAAGTCATTACTACGATTTTAACTTTGTGCTACTTGTTTAATTATACCAAAACTTTAAAAAATATAAGTAGATAACTTATTTTATTATTTTAAATTCGTCTATTTTTCCCGTTTGAAAGATTCGTCACAACGCGCGGTTCCTAGATCAACTCAGCGTTGGTGGTCGTTGGCGGTGCTGTGGCATTGATGCTCTTTAGAATGGGTTTATGCCCACATTGCAATGCAGGGGTCTTAATTTTAGTTTTAATCAAAATTATACAATGGTGATGTCAACACAATATAGGGCTAGCTCACTTGATATAGGCATATGTCTCTTAAAGAAGAGATCTCAGGTTTAATCTTCTAGGAAAGGGTGATAATATCAGTGTAATAGAGTATGAACAAATGTTGTCATTCAACAAAAAATAGTAACAAAAAATCTTCTCTGTAATTTTTGCTATCTATTAAAAGACAAATGAGCATTACATCACAATGCTGACGTGGCAGCCATCTAGTCTATCCAACAATGTCAATCTTATGTCATTATTGCATCATTAATTTTATAGTTTTCAATTTTATAATTATTATTAATATATTTATATTAATATTAAAAAGTCTAGATTGATTTGAATTCAAATTTCAAATTATACGATATTTTGAAATTCAAATTACGTGTAAAAGCGACACCTTCAAAGGAAAATTGCTCCGCTCTTTTAAACTTCTTTTATGCCCAAGTTAAAAAAAATTTAAACTTTTTCTACGCCCCGGTTGTAGAGGTAATCTGAACGATATTATAATGCATGTTAGTTAAACAAGATTTTCTATATTGTAGTATACTATGCATCCTCGCCGCTGATGTCGTCGTTCAAATCGAGCAACCAAAACACAAGCTGCAGTCGTCCTCTCACCACCTGCAACCAGTACCTACAAATCATGCTCATTCAAAAAAAAAAAAAAAAACATAACCCGTAAAAAAATTGTTGAAAAACAAATAACAAAAAGACAAACACATAAAGGGTACCTTTGACAACTTTGAACTAGAACCACCATCCCCTGCAACAAACAGCAAAATCAAACGTCGGGTTCACCTCACCATAAATTCCCAAAAAGATAAACACATACAGTGTATTATTGGAAAATAATCGAAATCGGTTTGCCAGAATAGTAAACCCTCTCGTTTTTCGATCTGAAAATCCATCTCAAAATCGAAACGAGTGTATTTTGTGTAGATCCAGATCTCATTCATTTTCTCAGGTACGTCTGTTTTTTTACATTCCTAAATTCATATTTTGCCTAATTGACCTTGTTCCTAAACATTGAACCAAAAAAACCCCAACTATGAGTTCGAACTACGAAAAATCAACTTAATCTGGATCTCTAAAAACAACTTCGAATCGGAAATGATAATAAAAACAAGGTAGTATGTTGATTTGGTTAATGCTATAATTTTTGGTATGAAAGAGTTAGGGGTTTTAATCGCGTTAACGAGGGATATAGAGATAAGATGATAACCAGATTATTTAGACTTGTGTGGTCGGAGATAAGGTTCAAGATTATTTACCTTGGTTGTCGGAATCTAGTCCACCGCCGTTCTCCGGGGGATTCCATCGAAATCCAGTGACACCTAAACCTCAGATCTAGTTTTCTTTCTTGATTATCATCAATATTCTTCTTCTGGTTTAGGGAGAGAGATAGACGTGTCTCATTGGTCAAAACCAACTGAACAAGATAATGGTTGTTGTTTTGCTTACCTCCACTAACTCTTTGATCATAAAACTAGAGAGATGAACTCGGGCTTTCATCTATTGTGGTTGTGGCCGACGGTTGCATTTGTAGAGATAGACTGATGACTTAGTTTTGAGAGAGAGTGTGTGTGTGAAGCTTAGATTTGAATATAGCAAAGAGTGATGGAAGGTTATAATTTAGAAAGGGAGAGAGAGAGAGAATGATAAAACTGACAACATGAGAGAGTTGACATGAGGAGAGCGAGTGTTATGATAAAATTACTAAATTACCCTTTAGGCTATAAAAAACAGTGTACATGTGTGATTATCTGATTAGTGGAGAGGGGTTCCTACGGTTCTCGCAACTGGGGGCGGGGGGTTTCCCTTGAACCATATCATATATATATATATTATAAAGGAGATAAAATAATCACAGGCAAGGAAATATCATCAACGACTATTTTATATCAGATTCAAGTGATTGATTACGGTATAAATGACACTACATACCCCCTAGCCTCATCACAAACAAATATGTTCGTACAAAAGAAAATATGATGCAGTGTGACAAAATAGATCTCTAACAGATGGGATCTATTTATACTAAGTACAAAGGTCTGTTCGTGATTGGCTGACATCACCCTGATAGTGACATCTAACATTCTAACAAAAAAGATTCTACAAATTTTTGCAAACATTTATGGGAATCTAACATTTGATCTAATATACTAAACATCTGTTACAAAGAAAGTACTATTACATAGATGAAACGGCTGATCTTCAAACCGCTATTGCTTCATATTGAACATCTGTTTGACCTGAACAGATGTTTGGTCTTCTTGAACATATCTTTGGTCTTGATCAGTGCTTGGCTCTTTTTCAGCAGTGGTTTCCAAGGCTTGAACATATGTTAGCATGTCTTTAATAGATGTTCGGATTAGTGTTCAAGATTCACTATCTTTGGGAGGAGTCTGGTTTAGTCTGCTATTTATTTCTTGATCAATGTGGTCATGATTTGGCCTTTGAATATCACCTGTTCTTTTCTAGGTCCAACAATTTTCCCCTAGAACAAATGATGCCAAAATTGACGTTTATTGGATCAACCTTATTCCTCATCAAATTCTCTCTGATTTAGGCTTTGAATTGCTTCTCAGATTTTATAGAGAGAGAGAGAGAGTCATCTTGATCCCTTTCAAGTGGAAGACTTAGTAAGTCTTGCAAATCTTCAATTTTCAGGCCAGAGGCACTATTCATTGAAATCTTTTTCACTTCTCCATTAGCTCTGACAAGTGTCAATTCATGGCTTGTCCTGTTAGATGACCACTGTAGAGTTTTTAAGCTAGATAGATTTCTTAGGGTAGATTTTATTGGATGAGGTGAGGGAAATTGTTTTCCCAAGACTTGCCCAAGCGGTTCTTCTGGTTTGGTATCTGGATGCCCATACATTAGTTCATTCTTGATCCCTTCTTTTCTTATTTCATCTTCATATTTCTTCAAATCTTCTGCAGACATCTCTTTTTGCATTTTGAGGTAGCAACTGATAGCTGAAGAGACATTCTTTGTAGTGGGAAGCTCTGAAGGGTCAACCAGAGATCTGATGGGTATGTTCAAGTCTTCATAATTTAGCCTTTTTGAGACTAAGGGATCTTTTCCTCTTAAAGCTTAAAGTTTCTTGTAGTTTTCTTTGATTGTTGGCTCATCCCATCTGGCTAATGATTGCATAGAGCCAAATTTAGTTGCCCCCATCTCCTCTGTTATTCTTCTAAGTTCAAGAGCCTTTTGGCCAACGGGATTTTTGCCTACTCTCCAATTAGGAGGAGTGCGTATGATATCAGGATTGAGTTATATTTGCTTAATCCTTAGAATTTCTTCTAGAAGGCCTTCTATTGACCATCCAGAGAATTGGGCTCTTGTAGCTTGATAAGGCTTATTCTTTATTATATGCTCCATGTAGTCTTCCCTTAATACTCTTTTGAGATTAGGGTCACTTACATGCCTTTTTGTTGACCTCCTTACTATAATCTTCAAGTCTATTCACTTTAGTGAATTCTTCTTATAAGATTTGTTGTGCCTCTTTGTGTCCCTCCCCTTTACTTCTTTCTGCTGCAATCTTCTCTGTCTGTTTAAGCTTTGTTTCCAAATACTCTATGACATTGGAAAGCTTTGATAGAACATGCAAAGATAGGAATGAGAGCTGGTTAGGGTTAGATGTGGAATAGAAAGACTGTATTTCTTTTGATACAACTTCTAATTCCAATGGATGAGAAAAGATGGTTAATGCTATAGTAGGGGATGGTTGGGATGTGGAAGTTATGGTAGATGGTTGAGATATGATGGATAGTGTTGTCGTGGTGGTGGAATCGAGGAATATTACATCTATTCAAATTATTAACGCGCGAATCAAGGACTATTACATTGAATTAAATAACTAGCACGCAAATCGCGAAATCTTATGTCGAATCAACATTAAAAAAAATACACTTGTATACGACCCGTATAACATCATACGGGTCGTATAGTGGGGTCGTAAAAGGCTTATACGACCACCCTAAAATCTTATTTTCACAACCTCTATACGGGTCATATGATCCCTTACGACCAGTATAGATCATGTGAAAATAAGATTTGAGGGTGTTGTTTTGTTAAATCCCTTATTAAAGCGTTGGACCATCTCACACTAGCCAGTATTTAAGTGGCTAATAAATTACTAAATAACACTTCATATTTGTTTATATACATTTTAAATCCTCACAAGTGCAAATTTAAATTGTATTTAGGTGTAAAAATTTACTGTCAAATTTTTTTAATTCTTTAAATATGTGTTATTTTGTGAGAAGAAAGCAACAAGTCGATTAAATGTTAGACCTTTTTTAAACTTCAATCTTGAGATGATATGATATAACAACCATGCCTGGAAAATACAAATGTTAGACCACTTGTTGAGGGCTAACACCCCATCCAACGTTGGTCAATAACGCCTCGATACACCCAAATACCGGCGCCAATGACAGTGGCGCCAATCCCTTGGCGGGTGTGATGGAGAGAGAGAGAGAAAGAAGGGAGGGAGAGAGAGAGAGAGTGTTTATTTTTTTAAACATGGTGTTAGGTCATACGATTTTCACCTAACTCACAACCCTCTTGTTGAAGGGTTAGTTAACTAAAGTCACACTTTTTATGTGACGATGACTTGACACTAGCTATCCTTTTTTTTTTTTAAAACCACGACATATGATTTTCCACTTTTGCAATAGCTAGATACTTTGACTAACCACTTTCCTTCCGAACACCAACCTTCCGGAGATGGTCTTAGCCATGAATAACGTCGGCGGATGGAGATATACCTTTCATGAGCAGACATTCAACTTGAAATATTAACGAAGTGATAAGGTAAGTTTACGGCCAACGGTGACCTTGGCTTTGATTCTAGTGACACACAATATTGCATGTCCATAATATGAAGTGTTGAAATGTCTGTGTGTGTCCAAATGTCATGTCATGTCTGTGTGTTTGCCATTATGCCAGTTGTATTTAAAACATGTGCCATTTTGGTTCTAAAAGCAAATTGGCAAAATAGTACTTCAATATATATCAGAAACTTGAGAGTAATATCAATAATCAACGATATTTCATGACCCAAGATTTCAAATCAAACTGTGTTGAGTGAGGGGTTTTTTTAGTTTACAATGTTTGAAATAGAACAAGCTTTTTATCCCAACACAGATATATGCATCCAAACAAGCTATAAAGATATTCATTTACAAAAACATAACAAGATTAGGACCAAGTTCAAAGTTATACATATGATGTGTTAAGTACGAGACAATACGAAATAAACCACGAGAGAAGAACAATAAAGATATGATATGATGACATTCATTTACAAATACATAACAAGATTAGGACTAAGTTCAAAGTTATGCATATGATGTCTTAAGACTTAAGATAGAAAATTATATGCAACATGAGCATGACAAGTGTATGGTAAGAACAAAATAAGATTAAAGGTATCATATACCAGGATAAGCAAGAGAGCTTTTGTATAATTTAACCATTGTAAATAAGCTTATTTTATTTTTGTAATACATGCATACTTATTTTCAGTTGCATCACGCGAGGGAAGTTCTACTAGTTCAATCTAATATGTATAGTTTAAGACGAGAAACTCAACGTTTTAACTTATAGAAATCTAATAACTATATGCTATAATTTTGTTAAAAGATGAAGAAAAAAGTTTTGTTTAGAAATATAATAATATGACAGCTTGCGTTTAAGAAGGTCGCATACATCTATATTTGCTCTTAAAAAAACAAAATATCAATTATTTAAAAAAACCATGCATCTATATATAATTAAAACAAGCTTTGTTCACATTTTGCTAGAGATGGTTGTCGGAAAAAGAAATGTTTTATAAGATTAAATTAAAAAATGAGTTCAGTTAAAACTTATTGTAAAATGAAATAAAAAGGAAATAGAAAGAATGAGACGTTTATTAAGAAAATTAGAAGTTTTTAAGATTAAATTAAAATTTGAGTTCAGTTAAAACTTATTTTGTAAAATTAAATAAAAAGGAAATAGAAAGAATGAGACTTTTATTAAGAAAATTAGAAGAAAAAAAATACATGTGAGTTTAGTAATGATTTTATAGAACTCACGATTTCATGTGAGTTTTTACAACCCTAAATTCCTAAATTCACACAAACCCATCCACTAAAACGTACATCAACAACTACTTCCATATTCAATCAGTTATCTGTTTTTTTTTTCTTTACAAACCATTAAGCCAAACACTTTGAGTGTAAGACGTAGTAACATTTTGTCAAACATGGTTTCAAGACATATAATCATCTAAAAACGCATGTTTTGACATATCCGATTGAACTCAACGTATCCTATAGTTGCATTGCGATTGGATCAAAACGTAACGTAAATCGAATTTATATCGTATAATCATAACGTATTATACGCGACCTGACTAACTCGAATTTATATCATCAAGCCAAAAACTCTTGAGGGGGTCAAAGTATGCATTTCCTAAACTTAAAGGCTAAGACAGGGTAAAGATAAAATCTGATAAAGTTTTGGGGTAAGAAGGAAACTATAACACAGTTGGGTCTGAAAAGTAAACTACCACAAAGTTAGGGTGTCAAAAGCAAACTGTTTGTAAAACGGAGTAGTAGTTTAGGGACTAAATTTGTCATTTTCTAAAACTTTGAAGTTACCAAAGTCAATGAGCTAAAATTGCAACATCGTGAAAGTATGAGAGAAGGGGAGGCAAAGCCGATGAGGTTTTCACCGACTTTATCTTTTAAGAGTATTAGTAATAACACGTCTTAATAAGCTTAAATGTTCCTTTTATACAAAAAAAAAAAAAGGAAACTATAATCATATAACTAATATTTACCAAGAGTGTTGTAATTTCTTGCAATATAGCACATGTTATTTTTTCCTTAATTCAATTTTTTTATTATTATAGTTAGTTTTGAGCATATCTTATTTTAAAGAGGTTGTTGCTAGGCATTGTGTGATATGGGTTTTGAAAATTGGTGTGGAATGAAAAGTGGATCAAATGAGAAATATACACAATAAAGAAAAGCACATACTTGGGAAACTAATATGGCAATGCCCATGAAGTACAAGATGGTATAAACGTATGAGAAACCCAATTTGGAAATAAGGTTGGGATTATCCTCCTCGTTTTCTCAAAATGTTAACCAAGCTTATAGAGAGAAACCGTGATTCAAGCTCTAGATCTCACGGGATGTGTGTTTCACCATGTGAATTGACTATATCGGGTTGGTTTATTTGTTTGAGGTCAAATATAGCATGTTTTCTCATGGTTCTTGTCACACCACAACTGATGGCGGAAACATCGGGGCGCGACACTGAGCGAAACAGATTGTCCAAGAGAAATCCATAACAACTAAAATTACCGGATATTTAACATTATGTCTCATATCATAATATATCAAATAAAAGCAGTTATTACAGACATTGTTTTCTCAAAGAAAGATAAAATTTTCTGACAACTCAAATTTTATTAGTTTGTTTCTAGACTCTCCTAAGCTCGATTCCACAAAGCAAGCATGCCACAGCATCCTAGACACCTGTCACATACGTTAAAGTAAAAGTCAATACACATAGTGTAAATGTGAGCATACAAGTTTAATAGTATAATAGTAGCGAAAGCGATTTACGCATAACCAGCATGTAACATGTATAATGTGAAGCAGGTAGGTTATCGACAATGAAATATGCACAGATGTGACTACGAGTTGTAGAATGCGCATCACATATCACCACTGTGAGACGTGAAGAAAAGCCCTTAACAACCCCTGTCCACGATAGGTGCTGAGTCCAAACTATAGTACTATCGTTGCTAAGGTGTCAGACAACAATCACTGTGTAAACATAACATACTAGCATTCATCGAATAACACATATAACATGCAGAGCGGTTAGCGTATAAAAGTGTTTGCGTTGTGTGCCGATTGTTATTGAATATAAGTAACGTATGTAACACCCAAAAGTGCTTAAAGCAATAAGGGATCGAGTATACTCACAGATCGTGTTTAACAAGTAAACACAGTCTTGGATTCAAGGGAGCGCTGGAAAGTTAGCCTAATTACAGAATGATAGCATAAGCGATGAACAGTGCGGTAAACGGTGCAAACTGAACTAAGCGACAAAGGGTCATCCGAACGGATGACAATCCGGATGGTCATCCGGTCGGAGGGCCATTCGGCCGGTTTTTCATTCGTTTGGGATGGATGTGTTTGTGTATGATGTGACTTTGAAGTTTTCGTTGTAGCATTTTATAAAACAAGAAGTGTTTCTACCAATCAGGTCATCCGTCCGGATGGTCATCCGGGCGGATGGCCGTCCGACCGGATGGCGGTTCGTTTGAGCTAACTCCTTTGAAATTTTGTGAAAGAGTTTAAGTGTTGGAAAGATATTACAAGTATTGAATGTCACAAGTCATCTGATCGGATGGCAATCTGATCTGACGACAGTCCGTTCAGCAACCTGTTCGTTCTGAAACTTTTGCGATTGTACCGAGACGATATAACAACGTGTCAAACAACGGAACCTCATCAAGTCTAAGTCATCCGATCGGATGGGAATCACCACGTCCGTTCAGTTAACTGTTCTTGACGGTTATTCATGTTCAACCCGTGAATCAGTTGTCTCTTTGATAGTAATCTGTTCTTGGACCGGCACTTCACAAGAGAATGAGTAGAAGGCCTGAACGAGCTCAGATTCTATCGGTTTTGTGTGAAAAGTTGAGAATGTTGAAGAAAAGTTTGAAACACTTTGATTATGTTTAGATTTAGGTGAAATCAGTGTTTAAACATTGTAGAAATCCTTTGGATCTGAGTTGTTCTTGGTGGAATGAGGTCACACTTTGGTGTTCTTGAGAACCCATGATGACATCACCCTAAAACACCCCAAATCCACCGATTTCATGGTGAAAAGTTAAGATTTGATGGTGAAAAAGATGAAGAAGTGTGTGTAGATCATCTAAGTACAAGACTTGGGTTGAAAACTTACAAGAATCGCGAGGAATCGATTGAAAATAGGGCTGGAACGTGCTGGTTGAACGAGAGCTGTCACATCACATGAACAGTGATCTGACAGGTGTTATTTATAGGCAAGAGAGGAGTTGAGGCGGAGTGTAGTAATGGATCAGAGGGCGGTTCGATCGGATGGCCATCCGATCTGGACGGATGACCATTCGATCCAATGGTCATTCGATCGGATGGGTTTTGTGAGTTGGTTTTCGACGTTTCGTTTCGTGCGTTGAGAGTTGCGATGCGTTGCGATAGTATTACCCATTAATTACAATATCCAACCTGTAATTCGAGTTGCGATGCGATAGCGATGCGAATAGTCGATTAACGATTAAATAACGATTTATCACATATTCTCCACATAATACAACTAAAGTAGCATAAAATTAAAGTATCGATTAACAATCAAAGAGTATAATCAATGATTAATCAAGGAATGACATATTTCAATTAGCAATCTTTTCTTCCTTTGACTTTGACTGTGACTTGTACTTTGACTTCAAAAAGTCAGGTTGTTACAGTTCTCACCAGTTTTGAATGGCTTCAAGCTCGGTGGAGGTAAGAATCACGTTAAAGTTTAGATGTTTTTATGTATATATCCTCCTACCATGCTCGTATATATCCTCCATGAAGCTCCCTTGCCTACGCTGCTCTGTCCGAATCAAATCCACATCCCACCGAATGTGGTGTTGGTCGATGGAAAGACTATCAAACCGCCTCCACAGATCTCCCGTCGTCGGCTCGAAAGGCCCATAAGCTCCCTGCTCGCCTCCCCCAGTACCAAAGTCATCATAAGTATGACCCCAGTTGGGGTTCTCAAACCCACCATCCATATTAAACCCTCCAAGCGGGATATGAGGAACCGCTCCCCCAGTAGGTACCTCCTGTCAATGTAAGAGAATATCATGCATGTACACATCATGATCACCATCGTCTTCTTCTTCTTCATTTTCCACTTCGTCGACCTCTTCTTCTGGAGGAATCATGTGTTGTAGCTGAGTTAGCATCCCATAGCTACATGCAATAGCCAAGCAATCGAGGGAAACCCAGTAATGTCTAGCAAGGATCGTAGAGAAGGCGCCACCACATATCTTCGTATTCGAGGTAGTCCCCCTTCCTCTAAATAAAGCCTATGCCACACTTGCTGCCAAATTGCAGTTCTTCCCCGGCAGCAAACAATATAGATGAAAAAAATCCTGGGTGGTGACATTATCAACACTATCACCGTGACCTCCAATGACATGGAAGATCGCCCGGTGGATCACTCGATGTAATGGATCGGTGAGCAAAGATGCTTTAGTCGTCCACAGGTCCCATAAACTTATGGGGAGGGCGATTTGAGACCTGAAAGTGCCTTTGTTTGTGCCCGTTTCGAAATCCTGTAAACTGCCCTGAAATAGCTCTGTATCTATCTCGTCATCTTCTTATAACCCGAGTGCCTGACCGAACCGACTTAGAGACTAATGATCTCATCTACCTCCAAGTCGGTAACGTACCCCGTGTTCTCATCCATAAACATCGGGAGTGGGGTGAACATATCAAAATGATGTAAGAAATTCAACCACAAGCTCCGTATATTGATCTTCCCCAATGTGGAAAAGGCGAATTCTATGGTGGTTTCATAAGCTCATTGAACCGCGTTGTTTGCCCGAGCAAGTCAATGACTACCATAGATAATTTGTGCATTGGTTCAATAAGGTGTCTTCAATCCCACAATCTTTGCACCTTTGTGATACAAGCCGCTTCCCACGGGTTGTTAGGGTTGAACACAATAAATTGATGATCCATCTGCATGAACAAACAAGAATCAGCAATCGAACAACAAAATTGAGAATTCTGGAAAAACAAGACGATCATGCCATTACATGGCACGATCGTGCCAACCATCAGACCTGAAGTAATTATGAAGCTTTCTAGAGAAATTCTGAAGTGCTGGATATTTATGAAGTTTTGGGTTTATATTCCCCAAGAGCACGATTGTGCTCAGCTTTGGCACTATCGTGCATGACCGATCTGAGTTGCAGTTTTTGAAGATCTTGAAATATTTATGAAGAGCACGACCATGCCACGGTATGGCACAATCATGCATAGTGTCTTCTGGGCAGATTTATGAAGATCTGATACATGATTATGAACGGCACGATAATGCCAGGATTTGGTGCAGTTGTGCGTGATGGTGCCCAGCTTTGCGACAACCCCAAAAACGCAACCAAAACCCCATTTTTCTTTGAATAACTTAGGGGTTATGCAAATCGGTCATTGGTGGTTCAAAGCAACACGAAAAACAGGATTGAGTCAGGTGATTTAGACCAAGCCCTAAAACTTGAACAAAAACTAACTATGAAGAACAAAACTAAAAAAAAAAAAAAAAAAACTAACAAGATTAAAGGTTGGGAACATACCTGGATTGAGAAAGGAATGCAAAAAGATGATAATTTCTTGAAAGGAAAGAAGGATGGAGGCAGAGAGGATTCGTGAGTGATGGTGGTAGGGTTTAATGAAGAAGATGAAGTTAAAAGAAGGGGGAGTTATTGGTTTCTGTAAAGCCTGACACTATCAAGCATGCTAGAGCAAGAATGTCTTGTTAGGTGCTTGTTTTCGATTTTTTTAGCCACATAATTTTAAAACTTAAAAAAAATTAAAAATTGAAGATCCAAAAAACAATTTAACAAAAAAATAACAATTTCATCAAACCCAGGTCATTCACGAATCGCCTCCAACCAAGAAACTAAGCGAACAGACAAACCTAAAAAATAAATAAACAAGAATAAAATAAAACAGGCTAAGTTTATGATCGGGTCTTCAGCTAAACTAACCACCCTGAATTCATTTATTCTTAGGGTGGCCGGGTGACAACCTCCTCAATCAGGTCAATGGGCCCTCCAAAGTAGGCCTTTGGCCTATGCCCATTAACCTTAAACAACGGGTCGTCCCCGTGAGCAACCTCCACAGACACGTAAGGATATACTACAAGAACAATATATAGGGGCCCGACCACCGAGATTTGAGTTTACCAGGAAACAACCGAAGATGCGAGTTGTAAAGCAAGACAAGACCACCCACTCATAATGCTTTCTTGTCCTTTTAGCGCTTTCATATGCATCATGTGGATATGAACAAACCTGTTCTTGCCCGTAGCAACCATGTCTAGATTAACTGTCTTCAAAGTCCCATAGCCTTTGTGCTCGAGCTCCACAGAAAGATGACAAGACTATCCATAGACCAATTTAAATAATGTGGTGCCTATGGGAATCTTGTAGGCCATCCAAAAGGCCTACAATGCGTCATCCAATTTCTCAGACCAATGCTTATGGTTAGAACTAACCATTTTCTCCAAGTTCGCTTAATTCCAAATTACTAACACCTATCCACTCATATGTGGATGATATGGTGTAGAAAAATGATGCTTCAAACCATATTGGGACAATGCTTTCTCAAGCTGTGTATTACAAAAATGCGTCCCACGATCACTAATCAATGCCTTCGGGACACCAAAGCGAGAAAAAAGTTTCTTTAGAAACTTCACCGCTACCCTAGCATCATTAGTGGGCAAAGCCTGTGCTTCGGCCAACTAGGACACGTAATTAACAATGAATATGATGTAGCGGTTACCAAAGGCGGTCGGAAAGGGACCCGTAAAGTCTAGTCCCCAAATGTCGTTTTGTGGCATCTCAGGGCGTGCTGAAATGTTGCTTGCTCGCTGGCAAGCATCACAGGACCTCACCCACTCATGGGCATCATGGAAGATGGTTGGCGAAAAGAATCTGGAGTCAAACACTTTTTTTGCGGTGTTATTCGCTCCATGGTGGCCTCTTATGGATCCCTCGTTAAAGTGGCATAAAATGTCTCTCGCCTCATCACCATGCACGAATCGGCGAATCATCCAATCCACACCCACCCTAAACAAGTAAGGGTCATCCCAAAAGTAATACTTCACCTCCGCAAAGAACTTTCTCTTTTGCTGATGTGTCATCCCTTTGATCAGCGTGGCACTGGCTAAGTAGTTCACGAAGTCAACAAACCATGGGGAATCATCACTAGTCTTGATCCTCATAAGAAACTCGTGGAGGAAATTTTCATTGATTAGGCCCACGAATTTCTTTCCCTTGGAATGCTCAAGATAAAACAAGCGATCGACTGCAAGATTTTCAGCCCCTTTCTTATCACGGATTTCAATGTCAAACTCTTGCACCAAGAGAATCCAACGTATCAATCTCGGTTTAGCGTCCTGGTTGCTAAAAAGATATCGAAGGGCCGTATGATCCGTGTACACAATGGTCTTGGAAAGCACAAGATAAGAGCGAAACTTATCAAAGGCAAAAACCACAGCTAAGAGCACTTTCTCTGTCGTGATGTAGTGCTCCTGAGCGTTCTTCAAGGTCTTACTTGCATAGTAAATCGAGTGAAACTGCTTATCTGTCCTTTGACCCGAGATAGCCCCGACAGTGAAATCAATCTCATCACACATCAACTCAAATGGCAGTTCCCAGTCGGGAGCTACCATGATCGTGGCGTTCACCAACTTCTCCTTCAACAACTCTAATGTACTAAGGCATTCATCAGAGAAAACAAATAGGGCATCCTTCACTAGGAGCCGAGTTATGGGACGGGTGATTTTGGAAAACTCCTTTATGAATCGATGGTAAAAACCTTCAGGACCTAGAAAACTCCTAATGGATTTCACTGATGTGGAAAACGGGAGCTTAGAAATGGTCTAAAATTTGGCTCGACTAACCTCAAGCCCCGCTTGTGAAATCTTATGCCCAAGCTTAATGCCCTCCTTCACCATGAAGTGGTATTCAGTTCAACACAAGGTTGGCTTCTTCATACCTAGCCAACATCCTTATCAGATTCCTGAGACAATGATCAAAGCAACTCCCAAACACAGAAAAATCATCCATGAAACCCTCCATGGATTCCTCGATCATGTCATGAAAAATGGCCACCATGCATCTTTGAAATGTGGCTGGGGTATTGATGTGCGCAAAATGCAACATATAAATTACATCAAATATGGCATAAAACTAACCCTTTTTAGTACTAATGTTGGAAAAATGTGGTTTTTGTCTTTCTTTTGTATTTTCAGGATTAAAAGAGCTTAAATGACAAAAAGAAGCAAAAATGTAGCTAAATCTAACAATAATATAAGAAAAGGGAAGAAACGTGGCATGCCCGACACCTCGACAACATCTCCCAAAGCAAAAAAAAAAAAACAAGAAGAAAGCTGAGCATGGGGCTGTGCCCAGCTGAGCATGGGTTTGTGCCCAGCTCAACACGGGGCATGCCCAGCGGACACTGGGCGTGCCCAGCGGACACGGGAGCGTGTTCAGGTGTCTGCAGAAAAGACAAAGTTATAGAAGCTTCTATTCCCGACACGGGGGCGTGCCCAGCTCAACACGGGGCCATGCTCAACGCTAAGATTCGCAGAATCCAAGCAAATCTTGATAGTACATGTTTTGGTCAAAAATTACCAAAGCAATTAAGTGATCAAATTAGTAAAGTGAGGTAGTGTGCTAGAAAGTGTATTTGAAAATATGCTTGTTGAGTTAATTAGGAAATCAGTATTCAGGATACGGCTCAGGATATTGAGCTGTATCTATGATCAAACAATGAGCAAAAGTAAAGTAAATGACACGAGATGTACGAGGAAAGCCCTTGATCAATCTAGATCGCCGGCATAAAACCTCGGGAGCTGACAATCGCAGCTGCCTTGTTCTTCTTATTACTTCAAACGTCAGGATACAGTGCAGGACGTGGTGCGGATCGACTACGTGTTACAATGAAATTTGAATACAAGTGTGGTGTTTGCAATGAGCTAGAGAGTGAAAGTGTTTGAGAGTGTTAGTGAAAATTGTGTGCCTTAAACTGATTCGCCCCCACCTATTTATAGTAAAGATAAAATAACAAACTATCCTAAACTTCCGGGATCCACCGAATATTCCTTCATCGAACGTTGTAGACCTGGTCTTTCGGGCTCAACGTCTCTCCTTCAACAAACTCGTCCGAGTCTTGAGGAGAAGAAGTCCACTTGACCGTTAGCAAGCCTCAACCGTTAACCTGCACGTGGTTAATTCAATAAACCTCAGGATATCGCCCAAGATGTTAGCAATATCCTCTTCCAGCATCCTGGTCACAAATAAACAAACAAAGGCAGGATATTGGTCAGGAAATGTATGCAAAGAAAATGACCCCTAACAATTGTCCCCAAATATATCGGTTGGGATACCAATCCAACGGATATATTTTAAAAGTTTCACCTCATAACTTAAGGTAATTAATACGACTAGACCCTTGAAATGACAGCGGTGCAACTTCCAAAGCATTATTTACTCTTTACCCCCTATATTCATCCTATATTAACCGAGGGACTCCTTATTACGGTTATCCTTATCTTCAAGCGGACATCAGGTATTTTCCTTTCTATCCTTCTTTCTTGAATCTCTCTTAATTTGCTCAATACTTTTCATGGCACCACGAACGAAATCCCGATCGGACCGACCAGCCCCAAGCCTCGTAAGTCAGAACTTCATTGTTGATCCAGCAAAGGAGATCTGCTGCTTCAACAATGCCGACATCGCTGCTCTTAAAGATTCCGGCGCCATCCCCACCGGAACAGTCTTTCGCCCTTTTGATCAGGAAGCCCAATCAGATGCAATATCCGATGAGTGGGTTTGTTTCTTCGCCTACCCCTTCTCTCTTGGACTCCGGTACCCGTTTCCACCCTTTGTTTCTAGCTTTTTCGACCTCACCGGCCTTAGTTACGCCCAGGTTATGCCAATGGTTTGGCGAGTTTTAATAGTGCTGGATCAAATCAAATCTCATCATTTTCCTAACCTACTTGTTGAGGACCTTCCTATAGAATACCGGTTGAGATCCCACGGCAATCATCGTTTTCTTCTGTTTTCTACCTCCAAGAACCCTCTGGTTCTTAAAGCCACCAAGAACGAGGATCGATGGCGACGAAAATTCTTTTTCGTAAAAAGAGACTCTATTGATAAGGGTTTCGATCTACCGGTTAAATGGTTAACCAAGGGTAGGATTTAGGGTTTTAGGAATATCCCCAATTATATCTTCAAACTGTATCCCAGACTTATATCCTGATGTTTTTATGCAGCGAATTTCAGAGATTTAGTGCCTCCCAGTGCAGAATCCGAATCCAAGATCAAGGAAATCTACCGTCTTCCTGCCAGTGAAAGAACTTTCTCCCTGTCTCTTACAGATTCAAGCCAGAAATCAAGCTCAGAAATGTCTGGTAAGCACATTCTCAGCATATATTAATTATTTTTCAAAAGTATGATGAGTTTAAGAATATCTTCCCTTGTGTAGTACCAGTCGTCAACCTTGAAGGTTTCGAACTTGACGAGTTGGATTGCTACTCCAGCCTCGAACCCATCAAACAAGAATCCAAGCCAAAGTCGTCTGCTACACCAAAGGCTACCTCCTCGAAGACTATTTCTGCTCCCAAAGGCCCTCCGGCATCCAGGACCCGGGCATCTAGCTCTCGGAAGAGAAAGGAGACGGACTCCCCAGCTATTTCTGAAACATTCTCTCTCGCGAATCATGGGTTTAACGAAGCCACCTCATTCCTCAAACAGGTAAAATTTCCCTTACAATATCCTGCACAAGTATGTTAGTCTTTATCCTGCCTATTTTTACATCGATACCTGTGTCTTTATCGATAGGGTTTGAACCGCCTTATGAACTTGTATGAAGACGCCTGCGGGCTTAACAAGATGTTGGAGATCAAGCTGGAGAAAGCTGAGGCCACCATAGCTAACCAAGGAACCATTGCAGCTGCTAAATCCCAGCATTATGAAGACAAATACAAGGCAATGATCCGGGATCACCAGGCTACTCTCCACAAAGCCAACGAGGATGCTCAAGCCAAACTAGATGCCGCCCTTCTCCAATATCAGCAGAATATGAGTTCATATCGGGATAGCCTCAAAGCATCCGTGGTCGTCTCTCTTCTCCAAGCCAGGATAAGGATGGCTTATGAGGCCATGGATTTGGGTTTTGAATGCCCTTCCTGGAATGTAAAGGCTTGGGAGGAGAAACTACAGGGCCTCGGAGGTCATCCCGTCGCTCATCCTGCAAAACATACTGGTGAAGGGCCTTCTAAGGCGACAGAGGAAGCGGCCAATGCTGATGATGATGCCGAGAAGAATCCTGAGGCTGATGCTGGTACGAACGCTGGGAAGGAGGTTGCTGTTCAAGAGGGTGCTGCCCCTTAGGCAGCGGAGTGGGCGATGATGGATATACGTGCCAAGGCCGGAGCCCATTTTTAAATTTCATGGTTGTGGTTGCATAAACAATTTACTTTTCCTGTCTTCGAACAATTTTATGTTTTTATGAACAATTTATTTCTGTGTCGAAACAATTTGATAGCCGAAGGTGGATGGGTCCTGGGTTTCAGGATGAAACCCTCGGTTATCAACCAGTATTGATTGCTTCAAGAATAATTTCATCTTTTTATTTGTTTGTTATTGCCTCGCATTACTTAGTGTAATTCTTAGCTTTGTAAAAAATTTATATTACTATCTTATGAAAATATCCTGATCAGTATGCTCAGCGATATACTGTAAAAACCTTTTATTAGATAGAACTTCCAAACGTTCCTTCAACTTTGTAGAAATTTCTTTAGAAAGTGAAAAACAATCTATCTTTTCAAAAACCAAGTTTTGATAATATTTAAATGATCAAAGTTCCAAACTAATACTAGTTTCAAACACCCTAATCAAATATCCTGAAAAGGACTTTGAGAATATATCAGGACACTTAACATAATGTTACTAAAAACTTAGACGAGGGTTACAAAGGAAAGATCATACCCGGAGTAGTATATAACCCTTTTATCAAACCTCAATCTCCTTGCAACTTTTCCAATGAAGATGTCCCCTGTGTGAGATATTTAGCATACTAGTTCCGAACTTTAGCCTTTGAGCTTTACATCACTGCCTTGGTAGGAATGTCCCCTGTGTACAATGTCTTCAAATACTTAGAAATCTTCTGAATGTCAGTTTCCATTGTATAGGCAATTTTTTAGGTCCCAAGGGTAAAACCCAAGGATGTACTGGAGATAAATCCCTTGTATCCTGGGGAAAATCCCAAATTTTCATGCGCTACAGGTGGGAGTGTATAAACTCCAAGACTTAGAAAGGTGAAAACCTTTAAACCTTAGAGAGTATGAAAATACCCTTTCGTGAGAGAGGGTGATCAATCCTCATATACCTTTAGGATTCAGGATATAGCCATTAGTAACGAAATTGTCAGCCACTTTTACATGGACTGGTCCCGCCACCTTGAACTATCCCTGAATAACTTGCGTTCCAGGCGGGGTGTTTAAACCCAATTCGGAAGAAAGGTGAATACCTTTAAACCTGTGAAGGGATCAGGATCCCTTGGACGTGAGAGAGGGGGCCAATCCTCTAATCTTTCGAGTTATCCTGAGTATATATCCTGAAACATATTCTGCAAAACAATTGTAAACTAAGGTGGGTGTTAGCTTGGCTAACACCCCTCCGATGCTTAAGTTAGTATTGGGTTTCAAAGAATAAATTAAACCAAAACATATTTAAAAAAGATAGAATTCATACCATCCTGAGTTAGAAATTGAATTCTAAACTCACTTGAAATAGAGCTTAAGGTGTATAGCATTCCAAGACCTCGGTAGCATATCCCCTTCCATATTCTTGAGTTTGTATGCTCCTTTCCCTGCTTCTGATTCAACTTCATATGGTCCTTCCCATTTTGGAGCTAACTTACCATCGGCAGGATTAGTAGTATTCTGAAAAGCCTTTCTTAGCACCCAATCTCCAACCTTAAATCTTCTGGTCCTAATATTCTTGTTATATGCCTTGGATATTCTCTGTTGATATGCTGCCATCCTTAGCCTTGCCACATCTCTCTTCTCATCTATAGTGTCTAAATCCTGACTCAAGGCTTCAGGATTCTGCTCAGGATCACTTAGGGTAGATCTTGCAGTAGGTATTGTCATTTCCGTTGGAATCATTGCTTCTGCTCCAAATACCAAGGAAAATGGGGTTTGGCCTGTTGCATTCTTTACCGTTGTCCTATCAGCCCATAAAACAAAGGGTAATTCTTCTGCCCATCTTCCTTTTTTGGCTCCAAGTCTCTTCTTTAAGTTATTGACAATTATCTTGTTTGAGGATTCTGCTTGTCCATTTGCTTGAGGATGTACCGGAGTAGATGTAATCATTTTGATTCCCCAACTTTTGCAAAAGTCAGTAGTTCTCTTGCTTATAAATTGAGAAGCATTGTCACAGATTATCTCGGCTGGTACTCCGAATCTGATTAGGATATTCCTCTTTATGAAGGATACTACTTCTTGATCTCTCACTTGAACAAATGCTTCTGCTTCAACCCACTTAGAGAAATAATCCGTCATTGCTAGCATAAAGACTTTTCCTCCCGGAGCTTTTGGTAGCTTTCCCACTATATCCATACCCAACTTCATAAACGGCCAAGGGGAAACAATAGGATATAATGGTTCAGCAGGTTGATGCAGTATGTTACTATGTCTTTGACATGCGTCACATCTTCGAGCATATTCTGCTGCATCCTTTCTCATTGTTGGCCAATAATATCATGTCCTTAACACTTTTGAGAATAACGACCTGCCCCCAGCATGGTTACCACAATCCCCTTCATGTATATCCTGAAGTACTTCTTTGGCTTCAGGACCCTCCAAGCACCTCAAATACGGTCCTGCAAGAGATTTCTTGTATAAAATATTATTTATAATAGTGAATCGTGATACCTTCATCCTAAATGCCTTAGGATTCTCATTTCCAGGGATGTGTCCTTCTTTGAGATATCTCATGATTGGAGCCGTCCAAGATTTAGGATCCTCTTTAGGATGTTCTGCTCCAGGATCCTGAATACCCGCTACTTCTTTATCTTGAGGATTCATTGCAGGATATAAGACATGTAATATTGGTATTTGGGTCCCTTCAGGTATCCTGATCGATGATCCCAAATTTGCTAAGGCATCCACTTCAGCATTATCCTCCCTCGGTACCTGTTCAAGTATAAAAACATCGAAATATCCTGCTAATTTTTTGAGAATATTGAGATATTCGATTAATTTCTCACCCTTAACTGCATAGGATCCATTAAAATGGTTAGTAATTAACAAAGAGTCAACATATACTTGCAAATTTTTGATACTCATGCTCTTAGCCAACTCTAATCCTGCAATTAAAGCCTCATACTCTGCTTCATTATTAGTAGCAGGAAATTCACACCTAATAACATGGGGTAATATGTCCCCCTGTGGCGATTTTAGTAGTATTCCTAATCCTACTCCTCTTACATTAGATGCTCCATCAGTATACAATGTCCAGGATCCTGAGGATTCTCCTAACTGTTGAACTTCTAGGTCTACCTCATCCTGAATATCACTACTGAAATCAGCCACAAAGTTAGCTAAAGCTTGAGACTTTATGGCATTTCTAGGCTCATATACTAAATCATAAGCACTTAACTTTACTGACCACTTGGCCATCCTGCCTGACATCTCTGGTTTCCTGAGCACATTTTTGACAGGATAATTTGTTTTAATATGTATCCTATGTGTCTCGAAATAATGCCTAAGTTTTGTCGATGCCATAACTAGAGCTAATATCAATTTTTCTAAATGAGAATACCTAGTTTCAGCATCTAGCAAACTTTTACTAACATAGTAAACAGGATATTGCTGACCTTCATGGTCTTTTACAAGAACGGCACTTACAGCATTCCCTGATACAACAAGGTATAGGGATAGTGGTTCACCATTTTCAGGCTTCATTAATAAAGGTGCGGTTGAGAGATATTGTTTCAAATCCTGCAAGGCTGCTTCATGCTTCTCCCCCCATTCAAATCTTTTGTTCTTCTTTAGGATATCATAAAAATCTTTGCACTTCTCTGAGGATCTCGAGATAAACCTGTTTAAAGCTGCTACTCGGCCTGTCAATCTTTGTACGTCCATCATATTTGAGGGTGATTTTATATCCAGGATAGCTTTGATCTGCTCTGGGCTTGCTTCTATCCCCCTTTTTGTCACCATATATCCAAGAAACTTTCCTGCCCCCACTCCGAAATGGCATTTAGCAGGATTCAGCTTCATGTTGTATCGATCCAGGATATCAAATGCTCCCTTGATATCCTGGAGGTGATCCTCAGCCTTTTTAGATTTCACCACCATATCATCGATATATACCTCCATGGTGTCCCCCAGTTTGTCTTTGAACATCATGTTTATCAATCTTTGGTATGTTGCACCTGCATTTTTCAAACCAAAAGGCATAGCTGTATAACAATAAATACATGTTGGTGTCATGAAGGCAGTATCCTCCTGGTCAGAAGGCTCCATTTGGATCTGTTGAAATCCTGAAGATGCGTCCATGAAGGTCAGCATTTCATGCCCGGCAGTGGCATCTACCATTGCATCAATGTGGGGAAGAGGAAATGGGTCTTTAGGACAAGCTTTGTTCAAGTCTGTGTAGTCCACACAAACTCTCCATTTCCCATTTTTCTTCTGTACTACAACCACGTTTGCTAGCCACCTTGGGAACTTAACCTCTCTAATCATCCTGGACTTCAATAATCTCTCAACTTCCTCCTGGATAATTGTGTTCCGCTCAGGAGCAAACTTCCTTCTTTTTTGCTGCACAGGCTTGAATGATTTATCAATTCCAAGCTTGTGAGTGATAATATCTTTGGATATGCCTGTCATATCCTCATGCTTCCATGCAAACGTTGACATCCTGCATTTCAAAAAGTTAATTAATTGTTCTTCAATATCCTGAGGGATATTGGTCCCTACGAGCACCGAAATATCGGGATTATCCTGGTCCAGGATAATTTTCTTCACATCCTGCTCCGGATCCTCCACGATATCCTGGGCCTGCGTCTTTAATTGCTATGCTGCACTAGGTTTGGTTGAGGATTTCATCGAGGATGAGTAGCATTCTTTCGCCTCCTGCTGATCACTATCGACTTTGACAACTCCCCAAGGTGTAGGTATCTTGATGCATTGGTGATATGTTGATGGCACAGCCTTCATATCGTGAATCCACGGTCTTCCCAGTATGATGTTGTAGCAGGAGAGAGAATCCATCACACAGAAACGTTGTATCGAGTTGACTCCTTCAACGTATACTGGCAACTTTATCTCCCCCACTGTGTTTCTAGCCTCTCCACTAAACCCAACAAGCACAGTAGACTTTGAAGTGATATCCATTGGAGATACATTCATTCTCTTCAGAGTTTCTAGTTGGATTATGTTGACGGAGCTGCCGTTATCAACTAATATCCTGCGTACAAAATGGTTAGCCACATATAACGTTATTACCAGAGCATCATGGTGAGGATCCTGGACAGTATCCCTAGCATCAGCATCAAAAGTGATCACTTTGTCAGTTGAGAGGGTAGTCATCCTGACAGGTTTGTCTCCCCTTTCGGCCTTAGCTTCTTTTGCATGTCTCTTTGCTACCGAATACGAAGTTCCACAAATGTCGGATCCTCCCGAAATGAAGTTGATTATCTTGGCATCCGCAGGAGGTGATGCTACTCGTTCAGGATCCTTCTTAGTATCCTGACCCTTATTCTTCTTTCTTCCTAAGAGATCTTTCAGATATCCCTTGCTTAGAAGATAGCTTATTTCTTTCCTTAGAGCAATGCAATCCTCAGTTACATGTCCGAAATCTTCGTGGAAAGCACACCATTTTGACTTATCTTTACAGTCAGCCTTTTGTTGATTCTTTCGAGGCCACCTAGCCTTGTCTCCTAGACCCTGCATGGCATACATCAATTCAGGAATGTTAACGGAAAAGCAATATTCAGACAACTCAGGATACTCTTCAGGATCCTCATCTTCGACAGCAATCACTCTCTTGTTTTCATTTATGCCATATGGCTTAGGCCGATATGACTTGAATGAGGATTCTGACTTCCTGTTAGTTGACTCATAAGTGTTAGATGAGTTCATCCTTTCTTGCATCTTCTTGTCATCTTCCAGACGGATATATCTCAAAGCCCTGTTACGAGCTTCGTCTAGATTCCTGCAGGGATTCATTACAAGATCCTGATAAAACTGAGAATCCTTTTGTAATCCCATCTTAAAAGCTTGCACAGCTGTTGCAACATCAAGATGTGGGATATCCAAGGATTCTCGACTGAATTTGTTCACATAATCCCTCAAGGATTCCTGAGGCCCTTGAGTTATCCTGTAAAGATCACTGGTTAGTTTCTCAAAACTCCGACTACAAGAAAATTGACTGTTAAATAAATTAACCAAATGAGCAAACGAAGTAATTGAGTGAGGAGGAACGTTTAACAACCATTTTAAGGCTGATCCTGTTAGAGTAGAACAAAATCCCTTTCACAAGCATGCTTCCTTGAGCTCCGGAGGGATAGGGTTAATCTCCATTCTTTCCCTATACTGAGCAATATGCTCTTCAGGATCCGTAGTCCCATCATAAAGCTTCATGTTGGGGGTTTGGAATCTCTTTGGGATCTCAACATCACAGATAGGATATGCAAAACGAGATATCTTGTGGCTGTCTTGGGACACTTCCGGGATCGGCTGGACCACCCCAGGTACACTAGATATCATGTCCTTCAACTTCTGGAGTTCCCTAGTAAGTGCTGATGTTACACCTGTATCCTGCAAAGATCCACTATTGTTAGTAGCATGAGTATTATTATTATTTGACACGTTACCCGTTAGAGGATTTTGCCCATATCCTGAAACATATCCTGAGCTCCTCATGGTCGACATCCTGACCGAGGAGGGTATTTCAGGAGTATGATTCTGAGGAAGGTTGGGCACAATATTCCCCCTGTTATCCTCAGTATACACAGCTGAACTAAAGTTCAACGTTCTGGGATGTAATGGAGTGACATTATCCTCAGCAGATCTGCTCGAGCTAGACTTCAGGAGTTGTATTTCCCTTAAAAACATTTGGTTTGTTTCCTGTTGCTGCCTCATTTGTTCCTGCACACTTCCAAATAAAGTGAGAATTTCATCATTAGAAGCTAAAACAAGAGCAGATTCCTGAACACTGCGAGTAGGGATAATATCCTGAGGTCGTGAAGAGGCTGACATCCTTGGAGGAGGTGGTGGAAGCACCGAACCAGTAGTAGCAGAAGTCATAGCAGACACAGTAGAGGAACTCATGTTTGATCTTGAGGCCATTATGGACAATGTGGCAAAAAGTTTTGAAAATAGAAAGCCGATTAGCGATTTCACAAAATTTTTTAGTAAAGAGAGCACCACTTGCCCCACGGTGGGCGCCAAATTGTTTTGGTCAAAAATTACCGAAGCAATTAAGTGATCAAATTAGTAAAGTGAGGTAGTGTGCTAGAAAGTGTATTTGAAAATATGCTTGTTGAAGTAATTAGGAAATCAGTATTCAGGATACGGCTTAGGATATTGAGCTGTATCTATGATCAAACAATGAGCAAAAGTAAAGTAAACGACACGAGATGTACGAGGAAAGCCCTTGATCAATCTAGATCGCCGGCATAAAACCTCGGGAGCTGACAATCGCAGCTGCTGTTTTGGTCAAAAAATCTAATGAGGAAATTGCAACCAAACTCTTTGTTTAGGGGAATGATGCTTTAAATATGTAACAGCGATGAGGATCACTTCAATGTAAAGTGCACAAACAACACAAAGATTTATACGGGGAAAAAGCCCTTGATCAAGAGTTGATCTCCGGCACAAAAAACCCCGGGTGATGGAAACTACCGATCACCAAGCTCTAATAAATGATTAAATGTTTACAACTTCGGATAGTAACGAGCTAGGTACAAGGATCGCTATGGTGAAATGTGTTAAAAGTGTATGGAATTGCTAAGTGTTTGAACGAGAGCTTGTATGAGCGTTTGTACGAGTGTGTGTAACTGAAAAATGATTAAGTGTTTTCTACTAGCTCGCTACTCCCTTTTTAAAATAGAAATAACCACCTAAACTAACTATCCGACTTTCGTGCCAAGCCTCCACGTTCTCCATAACGTCTATTTTTGGTCAAGCACGTGCATAATAGTTTAGGAATATTCTCCAGGAATGTCGCCTAGACTTGGTCAAGCTCGTTATACCTGCGAGATAGTACAATACATAAATAAACAATCGTCAGTACGAGGATCCTTAAAGTGATCCATGATCCTGATCCTGAAGCTCTTCTGAGGATCACCTCCTGTCACAGAAGTAAGGATCACCAGTTAGGATAACAAATAAGGATCACTAATTGTTAGAAAATCCTCCCCTAACAATTGCCCCCAAAATATAAGGAGTGAAATTGTAAAATTAGCGAGTTATGTTTTCTTGATCTTATCCGTAACTAACTAACGGATATATAGCCGTTAAAATAGAACTAGCCGTTGCGATGATGATGTCACGGAAGTGACAATCCTGCAAAATCATAATTATAAATAGAGATATAGATAGGATCATTATGCATTCAAATTCGAAAGAGACTCCCTTTAAATTCTCAGTCGACGATCAACCAGGTAATTCTCTCTCCTCTTCCTTCCTTCTTACTCTGTTTCTCTATCTTTATCTTCGTCACTTCGAAAATGTTGCTCCGAAGTTCACCGGCCAAGGATCACAAAAAGGATAGCCCTTTGAAGAGTCAAAAGATCATCAAAGACTCAGTGAACGAGAGGTGTTGCTTTAACGACGCACAAATAGATAACATCCGTCACCGTTTTCCAGCGAATGTCTTTTTCAAACCCTTCGATCCAACTGTTCTGAGCGACTATGTTTCTGATACATGGGTTGCCTTTCCAGTCACCCCATTTGCTATAGGGTACACCTATCCTTTCCCGGAGTTCACACAATCCTTCTTTTCTCTTACCGGCATATCTTACATTCAAGCCATGCCGATGATTTGGAGGGTTTTATACACCCTAGAGAGGATCATTGAGCAGGAGAGTCTTGATTTAGGAATGTCAGAACTGGCGGAGTTGTATGATCTTACTACCTTCGGTTCCCATCGTTATTTATTCAAACGAAAACCCAGTGCAGATCATCCTCTTCTCAAAGTCACCAAAAACGACAAAGATTGGAAGCGTCGCTTCTTCTTTGTAAGAAGGGATACCATTCCAGATGGAGAGCACTTACCAAGGACATGGTCCACCCATGGTAGGCCGGAGGATCCTGTGAAGGATCACCAGATGGTCATGTTTTTGTAATAGGATCACTAACCCCTTTTTTGTCTTGTGTCATGCAGCCATTTCCGTTTCACGTCTCATCACAACACCCGCAACCAGGGAAAGACTTGCTACTTTCTGGGGACTTGACCCTGAAACTAGAACTTTTAAGACAATAACCCAAGACTCACAGGAGGTATCCTCAGGCTCTGTCACAATGTCAAGTAAGTATCCTTGTTTAAAATTTTAATAAATAGTTAAATGTATATTAAGAAAAGATACTTATCTCGTTTTGGTTGTGTAGGTGCTGGAAAATCTGCCAAATCTGCTTCAAGGTTCAGTGTCACCAATCTCACCACTGTCAAATCCTCCAAAAGAAAGGTCCCTACTAGCCCGACAACCTCAATCCCCAAGGCACCCCTCAAAGGGAAGGGAATCAAGAAGAGGAAGACTTCCGAGGCTGAGGATTTGCAGGGTCTGCCCTTAATTCGCCACCAGTTCCTCGAGTACTTCAATGATGTAAGGATCACTGTCTCTGCTTGTATATCCTGCTGATCTAAGGATCATTTGCTCTTGAACTTCTTTATCCTTTTCTTTTGCAGAAATTTGCTGAGATCGAGGATTACGTCGGCCATGTCGAGGATCAAGATAAGAAGATTGCCGATCTCCAGCAGGTTGCTGTGCTCAAGGATCTTGCACTTGCTGATCTTCAGAAGGAACTCCAGGATACCAAGCAGAAGATGGCTAAGGTGCTGGTTAACTTTGACTATGAAAGGCAGGAGATCACAGATGATGCTAAAGTTTCTGCCGCCATAGCAATGTACAAAACCAAGCTTCAAATGGCCTTGGAAGCTCAGGATCCTGCCTTTGACAAAAGTAGCTGGGAAATTGAAGAATGGAAGGCAAGGCTGGCTGAATTGGGTGATGAAGAGGAGGCTGAGGAGATTCTGGCAATTGAGGCTAGTGGCAGCGGATTGAAGGATAAAGCTGAGGATGCAGCGGCTGGTGGTGATGATAATGCAGCAAAGGTGTGAGCTGCAAAAATGGGCGATGATGGAAATTTCTAGACGTGGCCGGAGCCCATTTTTTATGGTTTGGTAGTTTTTTGGATTGTTGATGTTTTTGAACAATGGTGGGTCTGTAATTACTCTAAACAATAGTTCTTAGGTTTAAGGATCATGTATGATCCTTTGGACAATAGGCAGGATTGCAATTGGTGGAGGGATCCTCTGTTTGGGGGATGAAGCCATTGTGATCCTACCGCCTTTATAATCCTGCACTACCTTTGAACTCATTATCATGGACACCCTTTACCTACCCCAGCGGACGGGCCACGTTTTGCTGGTAGAAGCTCGGGTAGGTAATTTTGACAACCTTTAAAGGGCTAGCCTTATGTTAATAAATAAAAACTTAACCTTTTGTCGCTTATCTTGTGTTGTTATCCTTTTTAGTATGTTACTTTTCAATTGTTGTAATGTTCATTCTGTTTATACTTATCAAGCCTTGAAAAATTAGAAAAGATATCCAAAAGGTTTAGGATATGAATAAGGATCACATATCCCATAACCGATAGGTTTTAAAAAGTGATATGATTTAAGAAATACAAGTCCAGTTGTCAAGTATAGGGGTTATTTAGAAGAATAATGAATAAAATCAAAAGAGTTAAGGATCATACCTGAGGATCCAAGTTAGAATCCTAACCATAACAAGGATAACTATAAGATAAACCTTAGAGTGAAATAAGGATCAAGGATCCCTAGCTGCCTATCTTCAAGGACCTGAAATAGAGCATAACTTGGGACTAAGCCGATATAAGAAAAGAGTTAGCAACTGGGGACAAGCCCAAGGATAACTGGGGACAAGCCCAAGGATAACTGGGGACAAGCCCAAGGATAACTGGGGACAAGCCCAAGGATCGTATGTAAACTGGAGTATGGCCCTAACTGGCGACTATCCAAACTTGGTGACATGAAGATGCCAAAACCTTAGCTAACGTGAAAACGTTAGAAACCTTAGCTAACGTGAAAACGTTAGAAACCTTATGAACGGATGTATAGTACGTCTACCATTATACGTAGGATCCTAAGCATAGCCAGAACAATGGAATTATCAGCCCCTAGAACGAGTACTGGTCCCAAAGCCTTGAACTACACCAGGATCATCGTGCGCTACAGGCGGAATCTGGGGACAAGCCCAAATAACTGGGGTTAAACCCAAAAGACGGATTGCTTCTGTGGATAACCAACGTTGTGCTAAAGATACCTGAACTTTCAAAACTTGAACTCACGTGAGAGATGGATAAAGGATACATGATCCTTATCCTTATATGAGAAAATAAAGAAATGAAATAGTTCAAGATTAGAATATTACCTGAGTAAGGATCACCGACACTTTGAGGATCCTTTACGGATATTTCTATCGTGAGGATCACCTCTGCCATAAGGATCCTTGTCACATGAAATATTTCTTCAAGTGGACAGCATTCCAAGCTCTTGGTAGCAAATCACCTTCCATGGTTAGCAATCTATATGCCCCCTTTCCTGCTTCAGCTTCAATCAAATAAGGGCCTTCCCATTTTGGAGCCAATTTTCCATCAGCAGGATTGGTGGTATTCTGAAATGCTTTCCTTAACACCATATCTCCAACTTGAAACCTCCTGATCCTGACATTTTTGTTGTAAGCACCAGCCATTCTTTGTTGATAACTGGCCATCCTTATCCTAGCCATATCCCTGATTTCTTCAATAGTATCCAGGTCTTGAGCCAAGTTTTCATCATTTTCCTCAGGATCACGGGTACTTGTTCTAGCAGTAGGAACCACCATTTCTGTTGGGATCACTGATTCTGCCCCAAACACCAAAGAGAATGGTGTTTGACCAGTAGCATTCTTGGGGGTTGTCCTGTCAGCCCAGAGCACATAGGGTAGTTCTTCTGCCCATTTCCCTTTCTTGGATCCAAGATTTTTCTTCAAATTGTTGATGATGATCTTGTTGGATGATTCTGCTTGGCCATTAGCTTGTGGGTGAACTGGTGTTGAAGTTATCATCTTAATCCCCCAGCTGTCACAAAAGTTAGTGGTTCTGCCCCCAATAAATTGGGAACCATTATCACATATAATCTCGGAAGGAATTCCAAATCTAGTTATAATATTTCTTTTAATGAAGGATATAACTTCCTTTTCTCTGACTTGGGCAAAAGCTTCAGCCTCTATCCACTTGGAGAAGTAATCAGTCATAGCTAACATGAATATTTTCCCACCAGGTGCCTTAGGGAGCTTTCCAACTATATCCATACCCCATCTCATAAATGGCCAAGAGGAGGATATAGGATGTAATAATTCAGCTGGTTGATGAAGGATATTGCTGTGTCTCTGGCAAGGATCACATCTTCTGGCATACTCCACAGCATCTTTCTTCATGGTTGGCCAGTAGTATCCTGTCCTCAGGATCCTTGAGAATAAAGCCTTGCCCCCAGTGTGGTTTCCACAATCTCCTTCATGGAAGTCTTTTAAAACTTCTTGAACTTCAGGATCCTCAATGCATCTCAAGTATGGTCCTGCAAGAGATCGTCAGGGATAACTGCAGAATCATTTCCTATCTCCATAGTCTGGTGATCCTCGATAGCCGGGGTCATGATATGGATAATAGGAATCTTGATATCCTCTGGGATCTTCAAAGATGATCCTAAGTTAGCCAATGCATCAGCTTCTGTATTTTCTTCCCTTGGTACCTGTGACAAACTAAAGGAAACAAAAGAGAGTGCCAAACTTTTGACTATCTCCAAATACTTGGTTAGCTTTTCACCTTTAACAGAATATGATCCATTAAAGTGGTTTGTAATCAACAAAGAATCTACGTGTACCTCAAGATACCTGATCCCCATGTGCTTTGCAATTTGTAAACCAGCAATCAGGGCTTCATATTCAGCCTCATTGTTAGTGGTTTGGAATTCACAAGCTATTGAATGGGGTATTATGTCCCCCTGTGGCGATTTTAGTAGTATTCCAAGTCCTGTGCCTTTGATATTTGAGGATCCATCAGTATAGAGTATCCAAGGATCCTTGGTCTCTTCTAGCTGTTGGACTTCTAGTTCAGCTTCTACTTGTAAATCACTACTGAAATCAGCCACAAAGTCAGCTAATGCTTGGGATTTGATGGCTGTCCTAGGCTCATATCTTATATCATATGCACTCAATTTCACTGCCCACTTAGCCATCCTTCCTGACATCTCTGGTTTCCTGAGGACATTCTTAATTGGAAAATTAGTTTTAACAATGATAACATGAGTTTCAAAATAATGTCTTAACTTGGTAGATGCCATAATTAATGCAAGAATAAGCTTTTCAAGGTGTGAGTACCTGGATTCGGCATCAAGTAAACTTTTACTTACATAATAGACAGGATGTTGTGTACCTTGATGATCCTTGACAAGGACCGCACTTACTGCTTTTGAGGATGCTGCAAGATACAAGGATAACACATCACCTTTTTCTGGTTTCATCAAAGCCGGGGCCGAGGATAGGTAATCTTTGAGGGCTTTTAAAGCATTTTCATGCTTCTCCGTCCACTCAAATTTCTTGTTCTTCCTTAGGATATCATAGAATTCTTTACACCTCTCGGAGGACTTGGATATAAATCTGTTCAAGGCTGCTATCCTTCTTGTTAGCCTTTGGACATCCTTAGCATTGACCGGAGATTTGATATTCACTATTGCTTTGATCTGTTCCGGGCTAGCTTCAATGCCTCTCTTAGTCACCATGTATCCTAAGAATTTACCTGCTTTAACACCAAAATGACATTTTGAAGGATTAAGCTTCATATTATATTTGTCAAGGATATCAAATGCTTCCTCCAAATCCTTTAGGTGATCCTCAGCTCTTATGGATTTTACCACCATATCATCTATGTAAACCTCCATAGTTTGTCCGATCTGATCCTTGAACATCATATTCACCAGCCTTTGGTACGTTGCACCTGCATTTCTCAATCCGAACGGCATAGCAATATAGCAATATATACCAGTTGGAGTCATGAAGGCTGTATCCTCTTGGTCGGATGGTTCCATTTGGATTTGTTGAAATCCAGATGAAGCATCCATAAAAGTTAACAGTTCATGACCCGCAGTTGCATCCACCATGGAGTCAATGTGGGGTAAAGGGAAAGGATCCTTGGGACATGCCTTATTTAAATCGGTAAAATCGACACATACCCTCCACTTTCCGTTTTTCTTTTGAACAACAACCACATTGGCCAACCATCTTGGATACTTGACCTCTCTAATCATACCTGCCCGGAGCAATTTCTCTACCTCTTCTTGGATAATGGCATTCCTTTCCGGTGCAAACTTCCTTCTCCTTTGGTGGATTGGTTTGATGGATCTGTCGATGCCGAGCTTGTGAGTGATAACATCTTTGGATATACCAGTCATATCTTCGTGTTTCCATGCAAAGGTAGTCTTTCTCCTTTTGAGGAAGGATACGAGGTCTTCTTTCATTTCGCCAAGAATCCCTGATCCAATATAGATTTTGGATTCAGGATCATCGGGATCCATGAGGATTTCTACCACATCCTGCTCTCTGGCCTCCAAGACATTCCTTGGAGGATACCTTGATTGCTATTGCTCCCTTGACTTCGAGGCTGGTTTCATCGATGAAGTGTAGCAATTCTTAGCTTCCTGCTGATCGCTATCAATCTTTACTATTCCCCAAGGACTAGGGAGCTTCACACATTGATGGTAAGTAGATGGGACTGCTTTCATATCGTGTATCCAGGGCCTGCCAAGGATAACATTACAACAAGATAAACAGTCAATAACACAAAATTTTTGATAAGAGTGTAAGCCTTCAATATATATTGGGAGTTTAATGTCCCCCAGGGTGTTCTTAGTTTCGCCACTAAATCCCACGAGCACGGAGGATCTTGGTATGATCTCTGATTCAGGGATACCCATCTTTTTTAGAACATCAAGCTGGATAATGTTCACTGAACTTCCTCCGTCTATTAGGATCCTGCGGACAAAATGGTTAGATATAAAAAGAGTAATAACTAGACCATCGTGATGAGGATCCTGGATATCAACACGATCCTCTTCATCAAAGGTTATGACTTTTCCTTCGGAGACACTTGATGTTCGAACTGGTCTTTCTCCATTATCCATTTTAGTTTCCTTTGCATGCCTTTTAGCTGCTGAGAAGGATGTGCCACAAATGTCGGATCCTCCAGAAATAAAGTTTATCACTTGTGCATCTGCTGGAGGAGCTGGAGCCTTCTCAGGGATCCTTTCAGGATCCTGAGTCCTTGACTTTTTTCTTCCCAACAACTCTTTTAGATGCCCTTTGCTCAACAAGTATCCAATTTCCTTTCTTAATGCAATGCATTCTTCTGTGAGGTGCCCAAAATCTTCATGATATGCACACCACTTTGATTTATCCTTAGTTGCAGCCGGCCTGTCATTCTTTCTTGGCCATCTAGCTTTATCACCTAAGTTCTGCATGGCAAGGATTAGTTCATTGTTATCAACACTAAAGCAATATTCAGAAATTGGAGGATAATCCTCATCATCCTCTTCTTGATCAATAGAATGCACGTTCTGATTATCAGATCTGTTGTAGGATCTGAACTTGTTGTTCCTGGATGAGGATCCTTGCTTATCCTGCTTTGAGGATCCTGTTATCCTCTCCTGGATCCTCTTGTCATCCTCTAGCCGAATGAACCTGAGGGCCCGGGTTCTTACCTCATCTAGGTTCCTGCATGGTGTCATAACAAGATCATCATAAAATAACGAATCCCTAAGCAATCCCATTTTGAAGGCCTCAACAGCCGTGGCTATATCTAAGTTGGGAATGTCTAAGGATTCTTTACTGAATTTGGTAATGTAATCCCTTAATGATTCATTATGACCCTGGGTTATCCTATATAAATCACTAGTTAATCGTTCAAATTTTCTATTACAAGAAAACTGAGTATTAAACAAGTTAACTAAGTTAGCAAATGAGGTAATAGAATAGGGAGGAAGACTTAGCAGCCATTTGAGAGCTAATCCAGTAAGAGTGGATCCGAATCCTTTGCACGGGCATGCTTCCTTTAACTTTTCTGGGATTGGATTGATCTCCATCCTCTCCCTGTATTGTGCTATGTGTTCTTCAGGATCCGTCGAACCATCATACAGTTTCATTGTAGGCACATGGAACCTCTTGGGTATCTCAGCATCACAGATTGGTGGTGCAAAACGAGATATCTTGTGGCTCCCATCTGCAATCTCTGGAATAGGTTTGACTACTCCCGGAACACTCGAGATCATATCCTTTAGCTTTTGCAATTCTCTGGCCATGGCATGATTGATACCTGGATCCTGCACAAGACCATGGTTAGTAGTATGAGAATTATTAAAAGTGTTACCTCCCATTGGATTCGAGTTAGGAAGAATGGAGGTTAATCCATATTGTTGAGACTCTGGAATGATCGAGGGACCAGTAGAGGCGTTGGTCTGCATTGGAATAAAATCTCCTTGATGGACATCTGAACTCCCTGTTTGCAAACTCCTCAAGGATCCTGGCATCTGGAAGGATCCCTGAAACTGGGATGATCCTGGAAAGAAGGAGGATCCTTGAACCTGGGATGATCCTGGAACGAAGGAGGATCCTTGAACCTGGGATGATCCTGGAACGAAGGAGGATCCTTGAACCTGGGATGATCCTGGAACGAAGGAGGATCCTTGAACCTGGGATGATCCTGGAACGAAGGAGGATCCTTGAACCTGGGATGATCCTGGAACGAAGGAGGATCCTTGAAACTGCTGCATTCCTGAATATCCTCCTGTACTCGTGAGGGACCCCATATGCTGAGGATAGGATCCCGCTGGCTGGAAATATGAACCTAATGCCTGGGTCATAGCTGTTGTTCCGTAGTGCACTCCTTTTGGTCCACCCGCCTATTGAATGTCTGGAACCACTGACGGCTGAGAAGTAATCACCGGAGTATCAAAATTCAAAGATCTGGGCATCAGTGGGGAACGATCCTCTGCTGTTTTCTTCTGCTTCTTAATTTCGTCAATCTCCCGGAGGATCCTTTCGTTGGTCTTATCCTGCTCTTGTGCATGATTCCTCATCTGCAAAATCAAGGCATAGAGATCATTAGTAGTAGGATTAGTTGAAACAGAAGAAGTAGGTGGTTTTGAGAAAATGGGAGTCGGTTTCTTCGCAGCATTCTCAGTATTCTTCTGGGATCCAGAAGGTGGTGGAGGCAAAGGAGGAACGCCTTGTGAAGAAGTGAATGAGGGCATCAAGTTTGAAGCATTCTTCGATGAGGAAGCCATCTGCTTGGTTGTAGTGAACCGAATTAAGCACAGAAATGCGTATTTTCTTAAGGACGAAGCACCAATTGCCCCACGGTGGGCGCCAAACTGTTTTGGTAAAAAAATCTAATGAGGAAATTGCAACCAAACTCTTTGTTTAGGGGAATGATGCTTTAAATATGTAACAGCGATGAGGATCACTTCAATGTAAAGTGCACAAACAACACAAAGATTTATACGGGGAAAAAGCCCTTGATCAAGAGTTGATCTCCGGCACAAAAAACCCCGGGTGATGGAAACTACCGATCACCAAGCTCTAATAAATGATTAAATGTTTACAACTTCGGATAGTAACGAGCTAGGTACAAGGATCGCTACGGTGAAATGTGTTAAAAGTGTATGGAATTGCTAAGTGTTTGAACGAGAGCTTGTATGAGCGTTTGTACGAGTGTGTGTAACTGAAAAATGATTAAGTGTTTTCTACTAGCTCGCTACTCCCTTTTTAAAATAGAAATAACCACCTAAACTAACTATCCGACTTTCGTGCCAAGCCTCCACGTTCTCCATAACGTCTATTTTTGGTCAAGCACGTGCATAATAGTTTAGGAATATTCTCCAGGAATGTCGCCTAGACTTGGTCAAGCTCGTTATACCTGCGAGATAGTACAATACATAAATAAACAATCGTCAGTACGAGGATCCTTAAAGTGATCCATGATCCTGATCCTGAAGCTCTTCTGAGGATCACCTCCTGTCACAGAAGTAAGGATCACCAGTTAGGATAACAAATAAGGATCACTAATTGTTAGAAAATCCTCCCCTAACAGCTGCCTTGTTCTTCTTATTACTTCAAACGTCAGGATACAGTGCAGGATGTGGTGCGGATCGACTACGTGTTACAATGAAATTTGAATACAAGTGTGGTGTTTGCAATGAGCTAGAGAGTGAAAGTGTTCGAGAGTGATAGTGAAAATTGTGTGCCTTAAACTGACCCACCCCCACCTATTTATAGTAAAGATAAAATAACAAACTATCCTAAACTTCCGGGATCCACCGAATATTCCTTCATCGAACGTTGTAGACCTGGTCTTTCGGTCTCAACGTCTCTCCTTCAACAAACTCGTCCGAGTCTTGAGGAGAAGAAGTCCACTTGACCGTTAGCAAGCCTCAGCCGTTAACCTGCACGTGGTTAATTCAATAAACCTCAGGATATCGCCCAAGATGTTAGCAATATCCTCTTCCAGCATCCTGGTCACAAATAAACAAACAAAGGCAGGATATTGGTCAGGATATGTATGCAAAGAAAATGACCCCTAACAGTACAGATACGCTTCTGCACATTGGGTCATGCCCAGCTGACACGGGGGCGTGGTCAACTAATGCAGACAAACTGCAATTAATGAAGAAAGAGTAGAAGGGTGGACACGGGGCCGTGTCCAGGCTTCTGTGCAGGTATAAATAGGGGTGCTTGGTTCACTTCAAAGGCGTCCCTTGGCACACCACCTCTCTCACACTTCACCCACCACCCACCACCATCACAACACCATCATCCATCATCCATCATAGAGTGTGTGAGTCGTCTCGGGATCCAAGATTGATCGTAAGAGTTCTTGACTATCAAAGGCCATGTTTGCCTAAGTCTCTTACATCACTTGGTGATGACAAGTGTCTAGTGTAATACTTTTTATTTTTAATCTTTTCGCACTTTTTATTTGGTTATGTATTAATGACTTTAATAACTAGTTTCTTATGTTGAAGGTGATTCTTCCTTATCGTTTGTCCGTGGTGTCTTGGCATTATTTTACTGTCTATATAAAATAAAAGATTTTCACCATTCATATCTCCACGGTCTATATGGAGATATGTTGGCTACCTGGTCGGGGGTTAAGGGAACGGTTTGGTAAGTGTCTTGCCTTGTTCAGTGTATAGATCCTGCAAGGACCAGGGTCAAATTTAGTAGGACCTCCTTCAATACCCACCGGTATTGGATGGCGGGGGTCCAAACTCTTTTATCCCCTCATATGTAAGCTACTATTAAAACTTTAACCCGGCTACTTAGGACTGTATCCCTGCTAACTCAGACTACTTAGCTGAGGGTAACGTCACCTTCAAAAGAGGGGCCTACCACAATATGCATTAACAACTTAATTAATTATCTTTCAATAATCCGACCCTTTAGGATTGTATCCTTGCTGACTCAAACTACTGGGTTGAGGGTAACGTCACCTTCAAAAGAGGGGCCTACTACAATAACTAAGATAATCTCTGAAAAAGTGCAAAAGTGCGGAAATAATCAAAGGTTACACTAAACACGAGTCGGATCCAAGTGATTCATCTTGTCTATCTGTTTTTATTTTTTATTTTATTTTTCAGCATTTTAGTTAGTTTTTATTTTTCTAGTTTAAAATCTTTTTCTAAACTTTTGATTTGATTAGACGTTGAAGATAAACCGGTATTAAAAGCTCTTGTGTCCTTGGACGACCTCGGTATCTTGCCAACATTATACTACGCTCACGATGGGTGCACTTGCCCATATGTGTGTTTGGTGTTAGTAAAATATCATGTTTTATAAATTTAAAACTTGACTAACATGTAAAAAGAGCTAAAAATATATATAAAAACCTATAAGACACCGCACGCATCAAGTTTTTGGCGCCGTTGCCAGGGACACAAGGATTTTAAGAAAGCTTAAAATCGACGGCATAATCAGTTTTTTTTAAAACCTTTTCAAAACACGCGCACATTTTTCTGCATTTTAGTTTAGTTTTGCATTTATAGTAGATTGAACACGGGCTGTGCTCACTGAACACGGGCCGTGCTGCATATTTTTCATAAAACACCCAGATACAGAGCCTGAACACGGGGCCGTGCTGATTGAACACGCCCCGTTCTCAACGAAACCAGTAACTTAAATTCAAACGCCCCGATACAGATCCTGAACACGGGGCCGTGTCCACTGAACACGGGGTCGTGTCCAGCCTCTGTTTTCGCTTTTATTTCTGCTTTCTGGTCTCGAGACTCTGTTGTGATCTGCTGAGTGATTCTTATGGATCAATACTCAGGAGGCTACAACTACACCTATGAGGAGGATGATTATAGGAAATATTATTGCACCAATTGCGGTAACACTCACTCGGTAGAACATTGTGACTTATCTCAACTATCCACTTCATACACCTACTATGAGGAGCCCAGGTACGAGCCATCAACTTCATACCCTTCCTATGAAGACCAAAGGTATGAACCTTCTCCCTCATACTCATATTTTGATGAACCAAGGTATGCCTTCATACTCATACTTTGAGGAACCAAGATATGAGCCACCACCTTCATATGTTATTATGAGGAGCCATGGCGTGAACAACCCACCTCATATGAGTATTATGAAGAACAGAATTACGACCCTTATCCATCATATACTTACAATGAAGGACAATGGTGTGAACCATCTACTTCCTATGAGTATTATGAGGAATAAAGGATCGAACATCCGGATCCAAGCTTTGAAAATCCCGATCCTTACTCTATCGCCGAAGTAACCGATAGGATATTAGAACACCTTAAAACTATCGAGCGCTATATAAAAGAATCTCGCGCAAGGGAAGAAGAGTCCCGCGCAAGAGAGTAATTAAATAAAGAGGAGATAGTTGAAAGTGTAAAAATGGAAGAACAAATAAGTGAAAAAACTGACACATGAGTTAAACAACGAAGAAGGTGAGTCCGTTAATGTTAAAATTCAAGAAGAGTCTAATTTTGAAGAAATTAATCTCTTGTCACCTTCCTTTGAAAATCATTGTTTAGTACCCACTCATGCTAAGTTTTTAAAAGAGTTAAACACTAACACAAAAATTGACGAAACGGTAAGTATTAAGTTAACAAATGATCAAACCTCGCTAATAAAAGAAGACCCATTTGAAATCAACATTACACTGGTTCCATGTTTTTTTCAAAATTCATTTATTAGTAATGTCACAATTGATAAGGATCTTTGTGTTAACATAATGCCAAACTACATTTTCGAAAAATTAAGTATTGGTGATTTTTCTCCACTTCAAATACCCATTTTTCTATCCAATCGGAAAGTAATAAAATCAATCGGTGTAGTTGAGGATGTCTTGGTTCAAACAAATCAAATGGTAATCCCAACCGACTTTGTTATCCTTGATGACGCTCCTCTAGTGTTGGGACGACCCTTTGTAAAAACCCACGAAGCTTTGAAAAACCGGAAGCGCAACAATCTACCTATTCAATTAGGGGCATTTAAAAAGAGTGTCGATCTTGAGCGTTCAATGAAATATTCATTCGGCAATAACGACCCCCTAATTGAAGATGAGCCAGAACCACCCGATAAGGAGGGTCTAGCCAAGGACCCTTATAAACGTGGCGTACCACGGAGGCATTCCGCGGAACTATCCTTAGTTTTAGATTAGTTTAACTTTTATATTTTCTAGTTTAGTTTTAATTTTCAGGAATAAAGCACAATTGAAATGGTCGAGGTTACTAAGGGAAACTTGAACCCGCACCCCATGCACAAAAACAAAGCCTTCAGACACTTTTTCTTCATTACAGCAAGTTCAGCACGTGGTCGTACTCACCCCAACACGCCCCGTGCCCGAGGTTCTGCAGAAAATGCCCAGTTCAGGTAACTGGACACGGGGCCGTGCTCACTGAACACGCCCCCGTGCCCAGCCTTCTGTTTAAATTTGATACTGGCAATCTGACCACGGGGCCGTGCTCAGCCAACACACCCCGTGTTCAACTACCCAGTAACATAAAATCTTGTTTTTAACCCACTTTTACACATTTTAATCAACCGAAAAACTTATTTTTGGGACACATAGAGGACAATGTGTAATTTAAGTGGGGGGGGGGGGGGGTGCTAAAACCATGAATCTTGCAAGTCCTAAAAACAAGCCTTATACAAAACTCTATTAGAACCGCTAATCACCCCAAATTTTTTCAAAAATTTTCATTGTTTTACTTGTCTTGGTTTAATTTGGGAATAACAAGTTCTAAAAAGGTTATATTTTTACAAATTTACAACCGATCGCGTCGTGATAAAAAGAACCAACATAAGAAAATTATGAAACGGCATGAAAAATCTAGTTAAAATTTGATTATATATACTTGATCACATTAAAAACGCATTCCCACAAAAAGTGAGTTTTGAGCCTTTATTGAGCATACAAATACACATCTTTAGATTAAATGCTCATCTTTCGTTTCTTGTGTGAATAGCCGCTTGGTTTCTTACGACTCTAGAACTTGCCATGACGATACATTCCTAGTCCTTACCAACTTAACCCCGAGTAAGTAAATGATGGAGGCATTAGGACTAACCCTTTTTCTTTCAACACCATTATTTTTTTTACCACCTACCCAAAATCCCCCTAGTTAACCCCTTTGAGCCTAAACCTTTTCATTTCTAAACCCAAAACAAACACCCTTTACCCACCAAAACCCTTTTTCATTTTAACCCTTTATTTTAGTATAAAGCTCGGTTTTCATGTGACATTCCTTATAAAAAAATGCTGAAGCCAAAAAAATAAACATACAAGTTCATCAAAAAGAACTTTGTTTGAAGAATTGCTTTTAAAAAAAAAGTCTTACGAAAACCGACGCTTTTTACGCCTTTCTCCCTTTTCTACTAACCACTAACCCAACCACCTACCTTTAACCCAAGCCTAACCCTTCCACCCAAAAGTCCTCTTGATATTCACAAAGGTATATAGTTAAAAAGGAGGAGGATTGATTGCTTGGCAAACTTATGGTAGGAGTAAGTTCCATGCCGCTCTCGAGTGTTTCACAAAAATACATCTTCGGCCAAGTGTTGAGTGATCCCCCGTGAGGTATGTGAACTTGTATATAAATGGAATTTTAAAAAGGCATGTTATGCCCTAATAAGTAATTTATTTTATGTAATGTTCTATATAAATCATGACGAATAGGATTGTAACTAAATAAAAATAAAACCTAATAAAGAATCTTGGAAATCCCGACACTCTATGACAGGCCCTAAAACCTTCTCTTCAATCCATTCCATTTGGGAGTGTAAGCCACATTATAAAGAGTTTTGCTTGAGGACAAGCAAAGATTCAAGTGTGGGGGTATTTGATGTGCGCAAAATGCAACATATAAATTACATCAAATGTGGCATAAAACTAACCCCTTTTTAGTACTAATGTTGGAAAAGTGTGTTTTTTGTCTTCCTTTTGTATTTTCAGGATTAAAAGAGCTTAAATGAACAAAAGAAGCAAAAATGTAGCTAAATCTAACAATAATATAAGAAAAGGGAAGAAACGTGGTATGCCCGACCCCTCGACAGCATCTCCCAAAGCAAAAAAAAAAAGAAACAAGAAGAAAGCTGAGCATTGGGTTGTGCCCAGCTCAGCACGGGGCGTGCCCAACGGAAACGGTGCGTGCCCAGCGGACACGAACCCCTTGCCCAGCGGACACGGGGGCGTGTTCATGTGTCTGCAGAAAAGACAAAGTTGTAGAAGCTTCTATTCCCGAACACAGGGCCGTGGTCAACGCTAAGATTCCCGAACACGAACCCTTGCCCAGCGAACACAGGGCCGTGGTCAACGCTAAGATTCGCAGAATCCAAGGAAATCTTGATAGTACAGATACACTTCTGCACACGGGGCCGTGCCCAGCTGACACGGGGGCGTGGTCAACTAATGCAGACAAACTGCAATTAATGAAGAAAGAGAAGAAGGGTGGACACGTGGCCGTGTCCAGCGGACACGGGGCCGTGTCCAGGCTTCTGTGTAGGCTATAAATAGGGGTGCTTGGTTCACTTCAAAGACATCCCTTGGCATACCACCTCTTTCACACTTCACCCACCACCCACCACCATCACAACACCATCATCCATCATCCATCATAGAGTGTGTGAGTCGTCTCGGGATCCAAGATTGATCGTAAGAGTTCTTGAAAATCAAAGGCCATGTTTGCCTAAGTCTCTTACAACACTTAGTGAAGACAAGTGTCTAGTGTAATACTTTTTATTTTTAATCTTTTCGCACTTTTTATTTGGTTATGTATTAATGACTTTAATAACTAGTTTCTTATGTTGAAGGTGATTCTTCCTTATCGTTTGTCCACGGTGTCTTGGCATTATTTTACTGTCTATATAAAATAAAAGATTTTCACCATTCATATCTCCACGGTCTATATGGAGATATGTTGGCTACCTGGTCGGGGGGTTAAGGGAACGGTTTGGTAAGAGTCTTGCCTTGTTCAGTGTATAGATCCTGCAAGGACATGGGTCAAATTTAGTAGGACCTCCTTCAATACCCACCGGTATTGGATGGCGCGGGTCCAAACTCTTTGATCCCCTCATATGTAAGCTACTATTAAAACTTTAACCTGGCTACTTAGGACTGTGTCCCTGCTGACTCAGACTACTTAGCCGAGGGTAACGTCACCTTCAAAAGAGGTGCCTACCACATTATGCATTAATAACTTAATTAATTATCTTTCAATAATCCAACCCTTTATGATTGTATACTTGCTGACTCAAACTACTGGGTTGAGGGTAACGTCACCTTCAAAAGAGGGGCCTACTACAATAACTAAGACAATCTTTTAAAAAGTGCAAAAGTGCGGAAATAATCAAAGGTTACACTAAACACGAGTCGGATCCAAGTGATTCATCTTGTCTATCTATTTTTATTTTTATTTTATTTTTCAGCATTCTAGTTAGTTTTTATTTTTCTAGTTTAAAATCTTTTTCTAAACTTTTGATTTGATTAGACGTTGAAGATAAACCGGTATTAAAAGCTCTTGTGTCCTTGGACGACCTCGGTATCTTGCCAACACTATACTACGCTCACGATGGGTGGACTTACCCATATGTGTGTTTGGTGTTAGTAAAATATCGTGTTTTATAAATTTAAAACTTGACAAACGTGTAAAAAGGGCTAAAATTATACATAAAAACCTATAACACACCGCACGCATCAAGTATTACACATTCCAAAGGGCATCCGCCGGTAGGCGAACGTGCCATAAGGACATGTGAGTGTCATCTTCTCCGAGTTCTCAGCAGAGATGGGAATCTCGAAATAGCCTAAAAAACCATCAAGGAAGCAATAGAACATCCTACCTGATAACCTCTCCAACATCTGATAAATCAAACGATGCAGGGAATGATTCTTCCTTGTGGCATCATTGAGTTTGTGGTAAGCAATGCAAACTCCCCATCTTATGACAATACGAGTAGGAATCAACAATTTTTTTTTCATTAGTTACCATTGTCATACCTCCTTGCTTTGGGACAATCTGTACAGGGCTCACTAATGTATTTTAAAATACATCTCTTTTTCGTGTACAATTTGAATAGTTTTAATTAGTTTTACTTTCGTTTTTAGTCAGAATGTGTTTACTATCGATCGAATTGTGTTTTCTAGGTTTCGGGAGTGAAGAATAGCTGAAAGAGTCGAAAATTATTCATATTTGTCAAAAACCGAGCACTTGATCGAGTTCAGGAGTAAGAGAGTTGAAACGACATGAAAATCGAGGAATATTGCTTGGCTGCGTCGACCCACCAGGATTAGGCTTCTCCCCGCGCGACGCGAGGTGATATTATTGGCCAAATGAAGTTTTAACACACCGCGTCCCGTCTTTTGAACCCCACATGCTCCTCGCGCGACGCGGGGAGCCCTTTTCTGTATAAAGTTTCTACTGATGTTGGGTTTGACATAATTATTTGGTATATAAGCATCATTAAATTAGAATGACTCTGACCCTACGAATTTGAGAGAAATTAATTCGAACTTTCGAGTTCAAGAAGCTAGGATTGAAGGTTTCGAAGCTTTTGGTTAAAGATTTGAAGTTCGGAGATCGAGTGGCACGTGTTTAAGCACTCGGGTTTCATCATTCTTTTTCTCTTTTTGATTTGAACCATGTTTTTCGTTTATCTTTTGATGTTTTCTTGTTTATTCATGATGTATCTTGGCTAAATTTATCAAACTACCTAGGCTAGGATGAATTCATAACAAACTTTTGGATTTTTATTGGTTTTGACTATCGTTTATGGGTTGTTAATATGTAGAAAACTTGGTCATGTTGATTTGGTTTATATGATTATTTAGATTTGTTTGATTTCATGTTTATTACCTTCACACATAACTTGATGAACGTCTTTCATATAATAGGTTCATGTTAGATTATATTCATTCGTGTTTATGTTCTTTATGGTTAATTGGCCAATACACCATAGGAGGGAATTTCATGAATCAAGTAGATCTGGGTGGTTAACTAATCTTAAGATCTGTAAGGTGAGAGATTATCGGTTTGTCTATTTTATTAGATCACTAAATTTAGGATCTATGTAACCAGACCACATTAGTTCACTCGCAATCATTGTTAATCGGGTCGAACCAGATTACCATATTTACCTTAGATTATTGCACCGTCAGGGTAATCGTCAAATTAAGGTACTTTATTAATGTCTTAATTCGTTCGTCTAGTTAGTACTTAATTTAATTGAAATTTAGGATTTTAGAAAACCCCCCTCAAAAATATAAAAACAATTAGTCGTGTTAGTTAATAAGTCTAGTGAGTCTAGTGTACGTAATTAAAAGAGTCTTGTGGGTTCGATTTCCGGACTTACTTAGCTTTACTAGAGTCGAGGGGTTCACTTGCCGATTAGTAGTTTAGTAGAGTTTTAAAGAGTCTAGAGTATAACTTAGTGTCTTGATTAGGTTAATTTAGTTAATAAGTGATAAACTACTTCAGCACATCACTCACCCCATGGTGAATCACAGATCGTGTATATCAAGCCTGCATCAAGTAGTTTGATAACCTCTTTCATCACAACCTTCTACATTTTAGGGTTCAAACGCCTCTCATGCTGAAGTACAGGTATAAAGTCCTCATACATCAAGATGTTATGGGTACAAAAGGATGGATTGATCCCTTTTATATCCATGATCTTCCAAGCGATCGCATTCTTATGCTGCTTCAATACCTTAAGCAACCGATCCTTTTCCTTTCTCAACAAGCCAACGGAATTGATAATGGGAAAATGAGTCTCACCATCCAAGGAAGCATACTCCAAATGGTCTGGAACCTCCTTAAGCTCAATAGAAGGTGGGTGATGCGTGACCTATCAGTCAGGCCATCTCCTCGGAACATGGGGAGATGCGTGACCTATCAGACAGGCCATCTCCTCGACCAATCGGTCCACAACAGGTGAACGAAAAGTCTCTCCTCCAAGCAGTTGTGTGTCCAAAACATTCTCCTCGAATGTTTAATGAAGATGATCACTCACATATGTATCGATAGTCTCAATGAAGTAGAGTGTATAATCCTTACTCTACGGGTGCTGCATAGACCTCCCAAAATCAAAGCTCACCTCATCATCATCAACCCTAAGAGTAAGTCTGCCGGTGCAAACATCAATCAAGGACCTAGAAGTAGCCAGGAATGGGCGACCGAGTATAAGTGGGATAGTTTTGTCCTCGTCCATATCTAAAATCACAAATTCGACAAGAAAGACAAACTTGTCAATTTTTACAAGTATATTCTCAACTATGCCACAAGGATATTTCCTTGAATGGTATGCAAGCTAGATGCTCATTTGAGTCGGTGTGGGCTCTCCCAAATCTAGCTTAGCAAAATCGCCAATGGCATGAAGATTATGTTAGATCCAAGGTCAGCCTAAGCATTGTTGACTGACAAACTACCGATCAGGTTCGGGATCGTGAAACTCCCGGGATCATTCATATTCTTTGGTAGTTTGTTTTGAAGAACCACCGAACACTCCTCGTTCAATGTCACAAACGAAAGTTCCTCAAGTTTCTTTTTATTGGATAAAATATCTTTCAGAAACTTGGCATGCTTAGGCATTTGAGCAAGTACCTAAACAAATTGTAAATATATATGAAGTTTCTTCAAAAGCTCGAGAAATTTACCCTAGTGTTCTTCCATTTTCTGCTTCTTCAATCTCCTCGGGTATGGAACAGGGGGGAAATACTCTCACTGGCTCCTTGTGTCATGCTGTACTTGTTAGGCCTCGCCTTAGTTGCACCTCACCCGCAGACCCAGTCTCGACCTCATAGCCAATCGACTTCAAAGGAGCAACCGAAGTGAAAGGTTCAACGGTCTTACCAATTCTCAATGTGTTGGCCTTCACAGTAGCATTCGTATTAGGCTTCGTATTGCTTAGAAGGCCCTTTATTGTCTCTCAGACAACATGTTGGAAATCTAGCCAACTTGGTTCTCAATGGTCTGCATGGAAGCCTTCTAACTTCTCAATTCATTCTCATGCCTCGTGAAATGACCGTCATACTCTATAAAACGTTTCTCATTGTCGATCTTTTGGGCATTTTGACCAGCTAAGAGTTGACTAGAGGACTCAGACTTCTAACTGAAGGAGATTCTTCTACCTGGGATTATATGTATTGTTGTAGGGATTATGCTGAGGACGGTATTGGTTTCCCATAAAATCAACATGCTCGTATGGAACCTATCCCATAGGAAAATTGCCTACATGATATGCTTCCCCACTCGAAGAACCACTAAAGTGACATAACCGATCAAATTTTGACGATAAGACATCCATGCGTGCGGTTATGGATGAGAAATCGTCCACATGATGAACTCCATGTCGAGAACTCTTTCCCCTCGGTGGCTTCTGTGTTTGACTCTTCAAGGTGACTTTCTCCAAAACCTCAAATGCCTTTTGGCATTTTTCATGCTAATATCTCTGCCCGAATACGTATCGACCACCATCTACCCCAGACCATCTAAACCATGGTAGAAGATCTGAAATTGTTGCCTCTTGGGCAACCCATGATGTGGGACCTTTCTCAAGAGTTCTTTAAACGGATCCAACACCTCATAGTGGGGCTCATCATCATCCTGATGAAAGTTGAGAATCTTGGTTCTCAATCGAACAGTTTTCTCTAGAAGGAAATATTTCTGTAGGAACTTCTCAGATAATTGGTGTAGTGATGGACCCAGATGGAAGTGAGAAAAGCCACTCCTTGGCTCGATCACTGTAACACCTCGCAAAATCGTGTCCAATAATGTGAAGACACGTGTCATTAACCTTAAATGTATAAAAAGTTGACTTTGAAGGACTAAAGCTGACAAACAATGAAAAGATGTATGCGGAGGGACTAGAAGTGTCAACATGCTAAAATTAAGCCTCTGAATGACCTTACACGACATTCGTATTCTCAAGCGAGTAAATCGTTGAGCATGAGAAGCCATTTGTGAAAACAAACGAAAGTTAATAAGACAAAGGGGTTAAACATGTCAACATGTTAATTCTTACCTCTGAGTGACCTTTTAACGAACCTGGGGCTTCTTAATGTTCAATTATACTCTCGAGAATGCTTGTTAATAATTTCGAAAGGTTTCGGTATCGTTATATGTTAGTTGTGCAAGAATTCAAGAAGAAGGTTTAAAAGCGTCAACGAGAGAAACTAGTGTCTTCGGGCGACCTATTAACCGAACGGGGTCCTAACGAAGTTTGTTATAATACCCAAGATCTTTAAAAACTAACTTTGGGGAACAATAATGCCAAATATGAAACATGTAAGAAGTATTAAGGACCAGGGACTAAAATTGCCAAGTTGGAAAACTTGTTAAGCAGGTCGAAGGGAGAGTCGCGGGCCGCGAAGTCCTTCTCCTTTTCTCTCGCGGGCTGCGAGCAAGTGCCCAACATCGAAAAATAAAGACAGCTGCATGTAATGCAGCCTTGTTCCCCAATCAAACCACCATGCAGCCTGATTTCGATACAAGGAGCTTGTAGATGGTTTTTAAAAATCTCTAGGACACTTGGAATGATCAGAGGAAGCCTTAAGACACCTGGCTTGATCTTGAGAATCCTTGAATTAGTATAAATAGGTGCCATTTTTCATCATTTGGACTTGCACCTTCACTTTTCTCTCTTGCTCTACATTCTCTGAGGTTCCTGATAAAAAAGGAAGCTCCCCTAAGTCTAATCTTCAAGCTAGGACCTGTTGTAAGTGTCCTTAGCCAATCTAGTTCGGTTTTTATGCATTTAAAAGCCGAAAGTAAAAGTTGCCACTAATCGAATTTGACTTTCGGATTAGACCTAAACGGTCCAGCCATTGTTTTAGTTGAATATGGCTACGTGACCGTAATTAGGTAGGTGTTAATCCCTCAAAAGGGCACCTCCTAATTACCACGTTTACTTAGTTAGTTGTCGGGTCAAAGTAATTAACATAAAAAGTCAAACGGGTCATTTTTTAAATAAATTCAAATATGACAATGTAGAAGTTATAAAACATGTTTTATCACTTTAATAACTTGGTAAACATTATTAGAACATGTCTAAACATGTTCAACCCGATAATTCTAAGTTTAAGCTCGGTTCGCAACCGAAAGTCGCAAAAGCTTGACTTTTGCTTTGACTTTCAGTTCTGACCCGAATTAGCTTACTTCCTTTATGCCTTAAGGTTCCTTTGTGACCATATTATGTTGTAACATAACCCTCTGAGGTTATATTACATGGTCACAAAGTAATCTGAGTTTATATGCATGTTTCCGTTATTATGCATTATGTTGACTAGTATGCCTTTTTGTAAAAAATTAAGGTTTTAATATAAATGAACATACAAGTGGACTAAGTACTGATTAGTAAACATATTTAGAATATTTTGATGTTTACAATCTGGTCATAAACTGAAGTTATGTGATTTATCGAAAATTAAGCTTATATAACGACTAAAATGCCCTTTGGCATATAAATTAAGTTTTAAACATAATTTTAACATGAAACTATTTACCTATTGTTGTGATATCATATTTGCGATTTATTGGGGCGTTAGGTCAGATTATATACTGACCCTAACCGTGAGTTATTGTATAAAGCCTATAAATGACGATAATACCCTTTTTGCAAATAAAATGAGTTTTACATATAATTAACATGCAAAACCTTTTGCTACTGATATGTTATGAAAAATAAAATATTTTGGCCCCTCAAAGCTGGTCAACATCTCAGAATCGCTTAAACTTCGAAATTATCGTCATATATCGACTTTTACGCTAATTAAGTGCATAGTATAGTTTTAAACCATATTTAGCACCCAAGACTTGTTACCTACTGATTTTATAAATAATTTTAAATGTTTTTATAGTAGGTATAAGTCATGAATTCAGAATACCAAATACGTCCCTAAAACCATATGGGAAATGACCAAAATGCCCTCTCGGGGCATAGTTTGGCCATGAATCATAAACCTCACATATGTATGATATCCTATTGTTCTAATATCATAAGTTAAATGTTTTTACAGAATGTTTATGACTAAAACTTTAGTTTACATATAAACCCTTTTATAAACCTTTAAAATGACCAAATTGCCCTTATGAGGCTAAATTCGGTTTTAAAACCTTTATGGGCATACATGTGGATATCCTACTGATATCATGACATATTTTAAGCATAATAACATATGGAACTTGCATATGACTCATCCGTTTACCCATTTATGCTTATACGCGTTCGGTTCGGTTTAACCTTATCATTTAAACTTCAAAATCTAGAATGTATTTACTTTACCCATATTATACAAGTCTCCATACTTTTTGGGTCTAAATTACATTTCGTTCTGGTCACCGCTTAATCTAGCGTTTCATGCCGTAAATCATTCTTTAAACTAACCTGTCTAAGTCCTCGACTTAAATATGAACCGTTAGTATTCTAATAGGTTAATATTACCTTCATTCCAGACTAGGAAGCCCCGGTAAATGCTACCATCATAAAGTCTTAGTAATTATATGGTTGAGTAGAAAATCTTCCATCTAAAAACTCAGGTAAATACATTTAACTTATTTTCCCTTATACGGGCTTGGGATACGGTAAAATATTACCGCTTGGTCGGGTATGGGATCATTTAGTTGGATTGTGATTAACAAATCCGCATAAACCGTTTTAATCCATTTTGTTTGATAACATAAACATTGGGGGTTAATACAACCGTGTCATGGATATCCTCGGCCGATTTAATTGCAAATGGCCACGACTTAAGCACGGGGTGTAGGCATACACCTGACAGTTGCGTATGTAAAAAGATATACCCACAATGTTGGGGATAACTCCTTGTGGGTTTATATTAGTGATTTGTCGGTTAATCATGTCTCGGCTTCTATACCGGGCCCTAAATATATGACAAACATGTAAAAACTGTATACTAGATTATAAATAAAATTATCCCAAGTTATAAAAGATTTTTCATGCTTTGTGCATCCAAACCAATTTTTCTTAAACACTTTCAAAAGAGTTGGTTAATTGTATTTACCAGTGTAAACTGACGTATTTTCAAAAGACTAAGTGACAGGTACTACACGTAATAGCCTGGGAGCTACTGGGCGTTAAGTAGAGGATCTTGCAAGTCCTTGATGCCTTAAAGTCTGTTGAACTTTGCTTTGTATTTTATTTAGATCCGTCTGTGGATCCTTTCTTTTATAACTGTCTGTATATATTCTTTAATTCGTACTTTGAACAACCGCGTTGTAATAGTAATTTACCTTCCAAGCCTTCCACTGTGCTATAACTGTGTTTAATTGACTATGATGATATCAACTACCTCACAATACTCCCCACCGGATTACGTGGAAATATCGGGGTGTGACAGGTTGGTATCAGAGCCAACATTGAGTGAATTAAACACTAGCCTTTTGTGTTTAATCTCAATGACACAGTAACACATTCCTTAGACTTCCGAGTCTAGGCAAATGACTTAGGATTAATCTTAATCTTATTTGGTTTATATATATTGTTTTCTTGCTTTTGACAGGTTCACATATAGAAGATGCCACCACGTGTTAGAGGAGGAAGAGGAAAAGGTCCTATGAGAGGAGGACCATCTAGCCAAGCAAGGCCTTCTCACCGAAACACGCCCTCGGCATCATTTAGCTCCGAGCCTTACGACGATTGGAGAAATTCACTAGAACCCGCAAGGCGATCTGTTTCACTAAGCACTTCGCCATTTTACCACCATTCCTTTGGGCCACAACAACCACAAGAGCCCCAAAACTTTCACCATTCGCAGCATTCACTGAATCACACCATTCTTCCCATCATTCTCATCATTCTTCTCACCACTCCTATTCCCAAGGTCGCTTCGACCCAAACGATTATATCAACGCACCATCAGGTCATAACGTGTTGGGTCCAGAAGATCACTTCCCTGAAGACATGGATGTGGATGAAGATCCAGATCCAGCAATGCCGCCATCTTGGACGCCCACGCATCCCATTGATATTTCAAGTGGTTCTTCCTTTGCGGAATCTCCTTACTAAGGTCCTGATGAATTTCAAGAATGGTGGGGTAGTGGAAATTCGAATTCACTCCTTCCCACCACAACACACCACCGCAACAGCCTCCCTCTGAGGAGCCGCACTTTCAAGCGGTCACACCACCACCACTACCAACAGAGGAACAATCTCCGCCGCCACCAGAACCACCAAGGCGGAGGAGAAACGCACATATGTCCATGTGAGGGGTTCCATGATTTTGCTCCCCCTAGATACGACTGGGTTTAACCCGTTCGAGTCACAAGCTCCTACAGGTTATAACTACCACCCACCTGCTTACGACCCATACGTCGAAGCAGTCAACTATAATGCGCTCTATCCTTCACCTTTCCCACCTACAAACCCAACTGGGTATCCTGCTTATCGATATCAATACCCTCCACCTCAACCACAGCGACAACCTCAACCTCCACCCCAACAACAACAAGAAATCTTACAAAGGGTGCAGAATGTTGAACGTAGGGTGGATAGAGGTGAGAGAAAGACCCATAAGTTTCTTAAGGGTCTTGCGAAATTTATCAAAGGAAAAAGAAATGACGATTGAAGACTCTTACTTTTATTTTGTATTTGTCATTTAAATTAAGTCCCTGCATAGACATTTCTTTTAAGTATCAATCCCTGTGAGGACTTGTTTTCTTTTAGTCCCTGCGTGGACAACTTATGTTATTTAAAAGACCCATTTAGGGTAGTTTTTGTAATCATTAGTACTATTAATGAAAATTTTCTTTTGGAATTTACATTGTTATTATACATATATATTCATTACATCAATGTCCAAACAATCATTTTAATTTTTAATTGATCTGCCAATAAATTCCAAAAGATCTTCTCAATGGTATAACCTAGCCTATATGTCAAAATGAACATGGCTATGATGGTAAAACCCTCTTAAGACAATATATCCTTGTTAACATCCAGAACATGTTAACACTCCTGACAATGTGGCTTGAGAAACCACACTAGTCATCAAAATACTTGGATTCTTCCAAGTCTTTATATTGCCTAAATGATCATTATGAATCATGGTTGATATTATCAAATATGATGTTCATATTAAATGTCCATTGATGATATTATTGCGTTGCCTACAGGCCAAGCTGTGTCGGTTTTCATAACAACGATAGTTGTAGTCTATGACTCTCTGTCAAAAGGCGAAGAACTATGTTCAACCCTTAAAGCCCTCGAACCAATAAGATCATGGCTTATATTTTAAATTGTCCATATGACAGGCCTTTTGTGCCGTTTAAATGCCTTTGATGGTTCTTTTGTAACCTAGGCTAACTATAATAAAATTTCAAATAAACATTCTTCTGAAATGTTAAACCTATTAGCCTATGTGGTTTATTTATACCATGGTTAGTTAATCATCGAATTTGATGATTCACTATATGACCACTAAATAAGTTGTTGTTACTTGATATGTACCATTCAAGCTTCTTCATGGCTAAGTCAGACGAGGCACACAGCCACCCAGCTGAAGGGAATAATGACACGAGACTGAACATAATGGGCGCCGATTTGCAGGCTATGATAGTTACAGCTGTAACTAAAGTTGTAGTCCGAGTATTCAGGGAGTCGAGCGCTACTCGCTCCAAATCTCATTCCGTGTCCCGTTTTAAGTCCCATTCTAAACCGCATACATCAAAGAAAGATGAATCTGAACATTCATGAAATCAAAACCGTCAGCCACCTTAAAAGATAGTTTTGACCAGGAACCACGTTTCAAAGCTTTACTGGTGAAAAAGAGCCATAGACTGCATGAAATGGCTTGATGAGATGGAGACAGTTGTTGACATAAGTGGGTTTGCCAAGGAGGATATTGTTAATTTTCTATCCCAGTCCTTTAAAGGCGATGCCCTAGCTTGGTGGAGAGCACTAATACAGTCCTCGGGGAAAATCCCACTCTACAACCTGTCGTGGGCTAAATTTATAGAACTGATAAAAGAAACCTTCTGCCCACAACATGAGGTGGAGAAAGTTGAAGCTGACTTCTTGACTCTGGTCATGAAGAACCTAGATTGTCGAGCATATGTTACTAGCTTCAACTCCATATACAGACTTGTTCCTTATTTGGTAACTCCTAAACCAAAGCGCTTAGCGCGCTACATAGGTGGCCTGGCCCCCGAAATAAAAGGACACGTCAAGGCTTCAAAGCCTGCCACCTACAGGTCAGCTGTAGATCTCTCTCTATCTGTTACACTGGATATAGTCAAAAGTAGGTCTGGAAAGACTACATACGTAGGAAAGGGAAAGAGAGAAGATGATAGCTCGCACCGCTCAGATAAGAGAAAGAAAGGGAATTCTGGGTTCAAGAAAAACCCTAATCAATCGGGTGAAAAGCCCTTGTGCAAGAACTGTAAAAGGAATCATTTTGGGAAATGCACCATAGATCCGAAGGCCAAGCCCTGTGGGATCTGCAAGACAAATTGCCCAAAGAATGCAAAGAATGCAAAGAAGCCTGAAGAGGCTAAGAATGCAAAGAAGCCTGAAGAGGCTAAGAAAACAAATGCAAGGGTATTCCAAATGAATGCCAAAGAAGCGGTGAAAGACGACAACGTTATAATAGGTATTTTCCTCATAAACGATATTTATGCTAGAGTTTTATTTGATTCAGGTGCAGGTAATTCCTTTGTAGACCTTAAGTTTAGTAAACTGTTAAATCTGCCTATTAAAACTCTAGACATTAAATTTGAGGTAGAACTAGCTGACGGTACCTTAGAAACTGCTTCGACAATTCTTGATGGATGTTTTATATCCATTAAGAATCATTTTATCCCATTATCCTTACTGCCAATGAAATTGACGGGATTTGATATAGTTTTATGCATGGATTGGTTATCACTTAACCAAGCCCAAATCACCTGTGATAAGAAACAAGTTAACATCAAAACCCCTTCTGGTGAATCAATCACCATTCAAGGAGATACGCACTATGGATTTCCTGATCAAGTGTCTACGCTTCAGGTATCCAAATGTTTGAAGAACGGTTGTGTCATTTACATGGCACAAGTGACAGTAAACGAGCCGAAGCCCAAAATAGAAGACATTCCAATCATCTCAGAATACACAGATGTCTTTCCTGAGGAACTACCTGGACTACCTCCCAAGAGGCAAGTAGAGTTCTGGATCGACATTATACCAGGGGCAGCACCGGTTGCACGAGCTCCTTACCACTTAGCGCCAACCAAAATGAAAGAACTAAGAACCCAATTAGATGAACTTTTGGAAAATGGTTTTATTCAACCCAGTTCGTCACCTTGGGGAGCACCCATTTTGTTTGTGAAGAAAAATGATGGTTAAATGCGCTTATGCATTGACTACCACGAGCTAAACAAAGTAACAATCAAGAACCGCTATCCATTGCCTAGGATCGACGATCTATTTGATCAACTTCAAGGGGTAAGTGATGTGTGTAAAATGCAACATATAAATTACATCAAATGAGGCATAAAACTAACCCTTTTTTAGTACTAATGTTGGAAAAAGTGTGCTTTTGTCTTCCTTTTGTATTTTCAGAATTAAATGAGCTCAAATGGACAAAAGAAGCAAAAATGCAGCTAAATCTAACATAAATACAAGAAAAGGAATAAACGTGGCATGCCCAACCCCTAGGCAGCATCTTCCCAAGAAAAAACATGACATCAGAAGGCTAAACACGCGCCCGTGCCCAGCGGGTACGGGGGCATACCCAAGTGTCTGCAGAAAAGACAAAAGCGTAAAAGCTTATATTCCCCGACACGGGGGCGTGCCCAGCTCCACACGGCTGTGGTCAACGATAAGATTCGCATAATCTAAGCAAATCTTGATAGTACAGATACGCTTCTGCACACGGGGCTGTGCCCAGCGGACACGGGGGCGTGGTCAACTAAAGCAAACAAACTGCAATTAATGAAGAAAGAGAAAGTGGATAGACACGGGGCCATGCCCAGTGGACACGGGGCCGTGTCCGGGCTTCTATGCAAGCTATAAATAGAGGTGCTTGGTTCACTACAAAAGTATCCCTTGACAAACCACCTCTCTCCCACTTCACCCACACTCCACCACCATCACAACACCAACATCCACCACCATCATCCATCATCCATCATAGAGTGGGTGTAGTAGTCTCGGGATCCAAGATTGATAGTAAGAGTTCCTGACAATCAAAGGCCATGTTTGCTTAAGTCTCTTACATCGCTTGGTGAAGACAAGCATTTAGTGTAATACTTTTGTTTTTTAATCTTTTCACACTTTTTATTTGGTTTTGTATTAATGACTTTAATAACTATTTTCGTATGTTGAAGGTGAAACTTCCTTATCATTTGTCCATGGTGTCTTGGCGTTATTTTACTGTCTATATAAAATAAAAGATTTACACCATTCATATCTCCACGGTCTATATGGAGATATGTTGGCTACCTGGTCGGGGGTTAAGGGAATGGTTTGGTAAGGTTCTTGCCTTGTTCAGTGTATAGATCCTGCAAGGACCTGGGTCAAGCTTACTAGGACCTCCTTCAATACCCACTGGTATTGGATGGCGGGGGTGCGAATGGCTTGATCCCCTCATATGTAAACTACTATTAATACATTAACCCGGCTACTTGAGATTGTATCCCTGCTGACTCAAACCACTTAGCCGAGTGTAACGTCACCTTCAAAAGAGGGGCCTACCACATTACGCATTAATAACTTAATAAATTATCTTCCAATAATCCAACCCTTTAGGATTGTATCCTTGCTGACTCAAACTACTGGGTTGAGGGTAACGTCACCTTCAAAAGTGGGGCCTACTACTATAACTAAGATAATCTCTTAAAAACTGCAAAAGTGCCTAAAACATCAAAGGTTACAATAAAGGCGAATCGGATCTAAGTGATTCATCTTGTCTATCTGTTTTATTTTTATTTTTTATTTTCAGCATTTTTAGTTTTTATTTTCATGTTTAAACCTTTTTCTAAAATTTTGATTTGAGTAGACGTTGAGGATAAACCGGTACTAAAAGCTCTTGTGTCCTTGGACGACCTCAGTATCTTACCAACGCTATACTACGCTCACGATGGGTGCACTTGCCCATATGTGTGTTTAGTGTTAATAGAATATCGTGTTTTATAAATTTAAAACTTGACCAAAGTGTTAAAAAAGGGCTAAAAATATACATAAAAATATATACACACTAACACACATCAGTAAGCTTCTTTTCAAAGATTGATCTAAGGTAGGGGTATCATCAAAGTAAAGTTAGAACTGAAGATGTACCTAAAACCGCGTTCAGAACAAGGTATGGCCACTATGAGTTCTTAGTGATGCCTTTCGAACTCACTAATGCGCCTACAACATTCATGGAACTCATGAATCGAGTCTGCAAGCCTTAAGAGGGGCGAGAGTAAAAATAATCCCTATATCTCCCTAGAATGCTCTCAATCATCTATTCTAAATGAAATGATTCTTGATGAATTTTTTCAATTGGAAGATCTAATTCTTAATTGGATAAAAGAGCTTGAGATGGACATAACTAATTCATTTCAAGACAATATCCAAGAAGAATTATTGAGATCGCATTCGGATAAAAACAACATCGTCGCTCCCAAAATCACCTCGAACTCTTGCGAAGACTTGAGCAATAGTCATCCCTGTGTCGATTGTGCTGTGAAGGACTCCCCATCGACTTCTGTCGATGCATACATAGACCTGAGCGATTCGACATACACCGTCTTTAACGAGAGCCCGGATAAGGGTTGGACTTGTCCACCTACATTTAGCATAGGAATCACCCTATCCGATAACCTCTTGCGTTCTCGTCTAAATCTTGGGCAACTTAGGTATCTCAGGCACTTCGGTGTTGTTTCATCCAGTACGGAACCACCCTATCCAGATAAATTCCTTGAAAGTAGACAAAACTTCATAAATAGCTTCTAGACACGGGGCCGTGTCCTGGTCAGCCCCATGTCCACCAAAAGATTCTCGTCTGACTTTCGGTCAGAATACGGACAAAAAGTGTCAGAATCTTGTCTGCACACGGGGCCGTGTCCAGCGCGTTGTCTCTTTCTATAAATGTAGCAAGATTCCTGCACATTTGGACCATTCCAAAGACAGAGATTTGATGGGATCATCACACATACCATACTAGGTATATTCTAAAGAAGGTTCTCAACAACCATCTTGTCTTTTCTACTTTTGTCCATTGCCTTCTTCTTTATTTTTCCCTCAAACACCTCCATTAGAGCTTGAAATCACAATAGTTTCAAGCTTTATTGTGATATTTATTAGATTTTTATTCAAGGAATCTTGTTAAAAATAAGTTTTACAACATTGTTTTAAGTTATTTCTGCTTAAAAATGCTTCAAAAAATCAGGAAAATAATTTAAAGCTCCAAGATTCCTTGTTCCAAAAATTTGCAGAGAGGTGAACACGGGGCCGTGCTCAGAGAGCACGGGGGCGTGTTCGAGGTACTGTTTCACTAAAATGAACTCCTTTTGGTTTATTTTCATAGAATGTCAAGCCAAAACAGTGGAACCTCTTCAGCACATTCTAGAAACAATCGAAGGGAACGAAGGCCTTCAATTGAAGCAACTCTTGTACGCTATGTGATGGCACTACGAGAAGCTCTCGATGAAATGACATCCGTAGAAGAGGTCCTGATCGACCGTATAAATTATCTGACGGTGGGGCTGGAAAATAGTTTCCAAGAAATCAACCTCTTGCACCATAGGTTGAACATTCTTGTGACACCTCCCGTGGAACCAATCCTTCCCCCAAGAAGATTGGAACTTAGCACTAGGAGTCAACAACCCCACCGGGTGGGACGACATCCCCGCAGAACCCCCTCTTGAAAATTGCAAGAAGTTCCGGTGGAAGTTACACCCCCTCAAAATGATGATACCAATGAGCCCGCCTTTCTTCTCCCTAGGGAGATAGAAGAATGGCTCACCGACGTTTGAGGGACCATACCCGGAGGAAAAGTTCTTCAAGCTTCATTTAACCGAGAAAATTATCTTTGTCGGAAATTGTTGGTGCATATGTCTGTCGACTTCGTCTTGTATCGAGTCTTGTAATAGATTAGATAGATCCGGGCACGAAATACGAGAAAAATGCGAAACATATAGGATGTATCCATTTCGCACAAAATGGACTTTGCCAGTTCACACGAAATGGAAATGCCATTTCGTGTGAAGCCATCTCGTACGAAATGGAGTGCCTATGTGACAACCCTCGTAATTCCATGTATCCGTACAATTTATTAATGATAATTAAAGTGCTTAACTGCTCTCTGATTTATGTGCTATACTTACATGTGCTTGTTAACATACTAATAGTGTACAGAAAAGTTACTAAATAGTCCTGTGTGCTTTCCTAAGTGTTGAGAATTAAAAGTGTTACAAATATATATATATATATAGGACACTTTACGGATTAATTAAGCACTTTAACGGAACAACACCCAACCGAACAACCGGACAGTACCCGGAACACAAAAATATTGCCAAACACATTGTTTTTATTTTTTTCTGAGCTAGTTAGGGTCCCCGAACACCCTAACAAACTTTATATTATATAACACACCATAACCATTAACTAAACACTTGTTACTTAACTAGATCACTAACTAAATTCGTAACCATCAATTGAAAACCAACCCCATACCCCCCCCCTTCGAACAGGTTATGGGAAGTGGGGACACCCCCATGATCTTTTCATTATTTTATTGGTGGATGTTGGTGGATAAAGAACATGTTACATGACGGTTAAAGAATGATCATGGTTTATATAATGATACAAAGGTTATGACTTCTCATTCTCACTACAACACTTAGCAAACAACTCTCTTCTCCTCCTCCCTTGTCATCGGCCGAAACCACACACACCACCATCACCACTTTCAGGTTTTCATTCACTTTTCTTCACTAGAACTCCCCTAGCCTTGTGCTAGTAGTAAGTTTCTTAGATCTTCATCTTCTTCATATTTTTTATGGTTAATAGTGAAAAGAATGGTGAAATAACAAGAAACACTAAGAACATAAACAAAGTCTTGACATAAACTAATTATGAGATGAAGTAGTGTTAAAATGAAGATGAAATCATGTTGTTCTTGTGTTGTTATGCTTGTTGAATGTTGTTTGTTAGTTAAAATGATATGGATCATCATATGGACTTGCTAGATCATGTTTAAAGACATGAACTAGCAAGATGTGAAAGTTAGAAATGTTGTGGATGATGGAATCATCCACACATAAACTATGAGCTTGAATAAATACATGTTTTCTAGAAAAATAAAGATCAAAATGAGATGTAATCTTGTAGATCTAAAGATCCATGAGTGGTTTTTCGAAAGAACCATGTGAGAAGTATGAGTTTTGTTAAACCTTGGATCTTACACAAACTTAACATATTTTTAGTGGCTAAACAAGAGTAGAAACACTTGTGTAATAAGAAAATTTCACAAAGAAATATTTCTAGAAATTATGACTAGAAGTTGTAAATATGCAAACTCTTTAAAAATAAAGATTTTAAAGAACCAATCACATTTTGGAAGGTAACAAGACTTACTAAGTGTGCTAGTAAGTTACTACATGTTTTCATAGATCTTCAAGTTCATGAATTTATAGTTTATGCTTGTTCTTGACAAGTTTGGTAAATAGAGATTGTATGTTAATGATTGAGAATTGTTTGAATGAATTTTTGAAAAGAAAATGATATGCTAGTAAGCATGGACACCTCCATTTACAAAGGAAACTCTGGTGAAATTTTCTAAAATCCCAACACTTAGAAAATATTTTTCTAAAACAAGCGTTACGAGTGTATTTTATAACTTGCTTTTCGAATATAAACTTCGCCATAACTTTTGTAACAAAACACCAAGTATCGGAGGTTGACTTTCGTAAATAAAATTTGATTAAATATATATTAAAAATATATATTGTATACTAAAACTCTTGTGTGAATATTTGTTTATTTTACCGTTATATTATTTTAGGGTAAAATAATATATAACTTAACAAAGTGCGTTGACATTTAAGTGGTGTGATATGTGATAAAAGTAATGGGTAGATAAACCATACGTGTTGTGCATGAGAAATTGATTGTTATCTGTACCTTATAAGGACGTGCTTGATTTCCTGACAATTAGAGTAGCTAATCTAACCGAGCAAACCGAGGTGAGTTCACACTTTTCTACAAAGCATGGAAATTCCCAGTGGGAATGGGAATGGGTTCAGGAATAGGGATTCGTCGTCCTTGACACGTGTTCAGGAATGAGAATTCCTCGTCCTGTTGGGACGGAATTACACTTACTGGACTAGAACTCTATCAGCGAAGTCCCTCCCTTTTTGTATCGACTTAATTGCCGAGGCTATGGCGAGCGGGTCATTAGTTAATAGCGCTATCAGATATAACAAACCGCACACCGTGCCAGTCGGACGGGTGTGTACTAATGGACTATGGCACGTCGGTGATGATAGACACCGACGCTAGGGCATAATTAATTTTCGTTAGTAGTCGATATGATAAACGAGTCCGGTAGTTTAAATAATGGGGTAGCCCCCACGGCCGAAGTGCCGGGCTGGATAGCCAGGGAAGGTGGACATGGGATGGTTAACTGATAAATGTTTTCGAACTATAGGGTAACCCCCACGGCTGGATAGCTGAATGAGATTAAACTACGTTTTTGGAAACAACTCTAAAATGGACAACCAACCGTGAACTCACTCAACTTTGTTGTTGACTCGTTGTTACAATGCTTTGCAGGTCGCTAGATGCTATGGGGCTTGCACATGGAGGTGGTCGTTGTGGGATACGAACTGTTATGTCCCGTACTTATTAAATAAACCTTATGTACTTATGAAACTTATGTTTTGAGTCTTTAAAACTTATGAACTACGAACTTATGTGTTGGTTTAACATCTTATGCTTCCGCTGATTAAATTGAACTTGGTTAACTTACTTTTGGTCACCAATTGTATTATGGTTGGTTTCATTTACTTAAATACGTTGTTCAATATGATTGGTGGCTCGATCCTGGTCATGTCACGCCTCCAAGCGGTGATACTCTGCGTGGTGGATTTTGGGGGGTGTGACAGATTGGTATCAGAGACATTGGTTATAGTGAACTTGGTTTTTAAAAAGGGGAAAAGCTTTTTGATAAAACCAGACTATAACCTGTACAGTGCTCAACGATCCACAACGACGCTTCACTCCACGTGCAAGACTCGACACAATAGGTGGTATGATTTATGTTGTATTATCGGTTAGATAGTTCACACTGTGCATTAATTAACATGATAATTGCAATTTGAACCTTGTGTGCTTACTTTCTACTATCGTCCCACACTTACGCACTTTCGTGACACTTTTCTCACTTACGTTGCTTCGTTGTGAAGATCATGAACGGACGCGGAGGACGTATCAACCTAACTTAGGCCCAGTTGACGGCTTTGATCAATGAACGAGTTGCTGAGGCACTCGCAGCTATCCCTGCAGGAGGTATAACCTGCCATATCAACCCATCATAGGCCATTTAGATCTTACCTTCGCAAACCAACCCTCATGCTTAACCTTGTCTTTTATTCTCGCACCATAGGTCAGCATGCTCAGCCTCCTGTGTGCACGTTCAAAACTTTCATGGATTGCCGACCTAGTACTTTCAGCGGCACAGAAGGAGCTGTAGGTCTTCTTCACTGGTTCGAGAAGCTTGAGTCTGTTTTCGAGATGTGTGAATGCCCTGAGGACCGTAGGGTGAAATTTGCTACCGGAACACTTGAAGGTGCTGCGTTAACCTGGTGGAAAGCGCAGGTTCAACTGCTTGGGTTGGCGGTTGCTAATGCCACCCCATGGAATGACTTCAAGGAACTGATCAAGGAAGAGTACTGCAGTCGTGACGACATCCACAAGCTAGAGGTGGAATTTTTCAATCTGAAGATGACGGGGTCTGAGATTGAGGCGTATACAAAGAGGTCAAACGAGCTGGGCATCCTGTGTCCTACTATGGTGGACCCTCCCATCAAACGTATCGAGCTGTACCTCAAGGGTCTTGTACCAGAGATTCAGAGTCACGTAACCTCAGCCAATCTTGGCACCATTCAACAAATCATCAAGTTGGCTCATCGTCTCACCGATCAGGCAGTTGAGCAGAACAGGCTGCCCAAACGTATTAGCGCTACCACTTCTGATGCTCCCAATGATAATAAGCGCAAGTGGGACGGAAATTTGGGCAAAGGTTCTACTTCAGCTCAGTCCCAGCAGCGAAAGATAGATGAGTATAGGAGCCCCAGTCAGCAGTCTTCTGGGAATCAAGGTCAGGGTGGGTCCAAGGGAAATCACCCCAAATGTAATCGCTGTAACTTGCACCACAGCGGGACATGTAGTAAAGGCAACTGTCATCGATGCAACAAGCCTGGTCACATTGCAAGGGATTGCAGGAGTCAGCGTCCGGCGAATCAGAACCGGCAGCAACAGCAAGCCCCACCAAATCAACGCCAGCAGCAGCAACAACAAGGTAACAACAAAGGGTGCTTTCAATGTGGTGCTGAGGGCCATTTCAAGAAAGACTACCCCCAGCTAAATCAGAACCAGAACAACAACAATTAAAGGAATGGAAACGGCAACGGGGGTAACAATAATGGCAATGGTGCCAGAGGACGTGTTTTCGTGCTAGGACAAGGTGATGCAAGGAACGATCCCAACGTTGTGATGGGTAAGTTTCTTCTGGATGATTTCTTTATTACTGTTTTATTTGATTCGGGTGCCGATACTAGTTACGTGTCCTTAAAAGTTAGTCAAATGCTTAAGCACACTCCAACACTTTTGAACACCAAACACACGGTAGAACTGGCAAACGGTAAAAGTCTTGAAGCCACGCATGTAGTTAAAGGTTGTAACCTCGTCTTAGCTGGTCAGACTTTCTCTATCGATCTTATTCCTATCACACTTGGTAGTTTCGACGTTGTTATTGGGATGGATTGGCTATCTCATCAGTAAGCGGAAATTCTTTGCAAGGAGAAAATCGTCCGCATTCCTCATTCTGGTGAAGAACCCCTCGTGATTCATGGCGACAAGAGTGGTGCTGTCGTAGGCATTATCTCTTTCCTTAAGGCCCAGAAGTGTTTGTGAAAGGGCCACACTGCCATTCTAGAACTCGTTACTGACACATCAATGGAAGAAAAGAGAATTGAAGACATTCCTATTGTACGTGACTTTCCCGAGGTATTTCCTGAGGAATTACCTGGTCTTCCGCCTCATCTTCAAGTTGAGTTTCAAATCGAGCTAGCTCCGGGAGCAGCGCCCATAGCTCTAGCACCATATCGTCTAGCTCCATCAGAACTCGAAGAACTGTCCACGCAACTACAAGAACTCTTGGAAAAGGGTTTCATACGTCCTAGCTCTTCGTCTTGGGGAGCTCCGGTGCTATTCGTAAAGAAGAAAGACGGTACCTTCAGAATGTGTATTGACTACCGCGAACTCAACAAGGTGACCGTGAAGAATCGTTATCCTCTTCCACGTATTGACGACTTGTTCGACCAGTTGTAAGGGTCGAGTTATTACTCTAAGATTGATTTGAGGTCGGGATACCATCAGCTGAGAGTCCGAGATGAGGACGTCTCCAAAACAGCATTTAGAACTCGTTACGGCCATTACGAGTTTCTGGTCATGCCTTTCGGATTGACGAATGCACCAACGGTCTTCATGGATCTCATGAACCGAGTGTGCAAGCCTTATCTGGATAAGTTTGTCATAGTGTTCATCGACGACATCCTGATCTAATCTAAGAGACAGGAGGAACACAAGCAGCATCTGCGGCTTATCCTGGAACTTCTTCATAAAGAGAAGTTGTATGCCAAGTTTTCGAAATGTGACTTCTGGCTTCGCAAATTCCACTTTCTAGGCCATGTGATAAACAAGGATGGGATTCATGTAGATCCATCCAAGGTTAACTCGATCAAGAACTGGCCTGCACCCCGTACACCAACAGAAATCCGCCAATTCTTGGGCTTGGCAGGATATTACAGAAGATTTATCAAAGATTTATCAAAGATTTCTCAAAGATTGCGCAACCTCTCACTTCACTGACTCAGAAGGGTGTCACCTATCGCTGGGGTGAAGCACAGGAATCTGCGTTTCAGCACTTGAAAGATAGGCTTTGTAGCGAGCCCATCCTCTCATTGCCTGAAGGCACAGAAGATTTTGTGGTTTACTACGACGTTTCCATCCAAGGACTTGGTTGCGTGTTAATGCAACGTGATAAGGTCATTGCCTACGCATCGCGCCAACTTAAAGTTCACGAAAGGAACTACACTACGTATGACTTGGAATTGGGAGCAGTTGTTTTCGCGCTTAAGATATGGAGACATTACCTGTACGGTACCAAGTGCACCATTTACACCGATCACAGGAGTCTCGAGCATATCTTCAAGCAAAAGGAATTAAACATGCGACAACGCCGATGGGTCGAACTCTTGAATTATTACGAATGTGCGATCAAGTACCATCCGGGCAAAGCCAATGTTGTGGCCGACGCCCTCAGTCGAAAGGATACCATACCTAAGCGTGTACATGCTTTACAGCTTACCATTCGCTCTAACCTTCCCGCTCAGATTCATGATGCTCAGGTTGAAGCACTGAAAGCAGAGAACATCAGGGCTGAGTCCTTACGAGGATCGAGCCAACGGCTAGAACAAAAGGAAAACGGCGCCTACTATGTTAACGGACGCATCTGGGTTCCACTGTATGGAGACCTACGCGAGCTTGTGATAAATGAAGAACATAAGTCTCATTATTCAGTACATCCTGGTTCGGATAAGATGTACCACGACCTAAAGACTACATACTGGTGGCCTGGTATGAAAGCCAGCATAGCAACCTACGTCAGTAAATGTTTGACTTATGCTAGGGTCAAGGTCGAATACCAGAAACCATCAGGCCCACTTCAACAACCAGAGATACCTAAATGGAAATGGAAGCAAATTTCCATAAATTTCGTTACTGGCCTGCCCAGATCTCAACGCGGAAACGATACCATTTGGGTGATCGTGGATCGACTGACCAAGTCTGCACATTTTCTGGCTATCAAGGAAACAGATAAGTTTTCTACTCTAGCAGACATCTACCTAAAGGAAGTAGTATCAAGGCACGGAGTGCCAACCTTGTTGGAATTGAACCCTACCAGAGGAACAGATAATGAAAGCCAAAACTGGTTCACAACAGTGGATTCACAATAAGCAGCTGTTTACACTAAGTCTTCTCCCTTGAAAGTGATTACAACATCTGATGGTCCTTTATCCACTGTCCGAATACAACAGCTGTTGTTCTTCTAACTACTGATGAAGCCTTGAAGACTGCTAAGAAGTCAACACTGCTGATTCTATCTACTGATCGTAAAGCACTGCTCATTCAAGGACTGATCAACTTTGAGGAAAGCACTGATGGAAGAAGATAGCAGTAGTTTAGTGTGTCTTCTGTTTTATACATTGTCAGTGGTTGAGATTAGCAGTGTTTGTATAGGATCAGTTGTTACAGGTTGTTAGGCTGTTAGACGTCGCTTTCATGGTGACGTCAGCTAAGATGCCTCAGTGGTTTTGCTTTGCCTATAAATGGAACAGTACCCTGTACTGTTACATTTGATTGTTTTGAGTGAGTTCTTCTCCTCAATTCAATCCTTTCATCTTGTGCAACCAACCATGAAGTATCAGGCTGAGGGGGAGCTTACTTTGTAAGCATGTTTGCAATCTTTTGATTTGTATTGTAATCTTTCGACTTAATGTCAAGCATGCATTTATCAAAACTGTTTCTCTCTTTGATTGTGTTTCCAAAGTTTGTTGTTCATTTCCGCTGCACTTTACATGGTTTCATATTCATTGATTGTTCAATTTACACAAACAAACACTCTCATGAGAGCCTCCGATCCTAACAAACCTCCATCATTTCTGATCGTGACGCGCGTTTTACTTCGGAACTGTGGAAAGCTATGCACAAGTCTTTTGGCTCACGTTTAGATATGAACACCGCTTATCACCCACAGACGGATGGGAAATCTGAACACACCATCCAGACCCTTGAAGACATGCTTCGGGCATGTGTAATCGACTTTGGTAATGGCTGGGAGAAGCACCTCCCGTTAGTGGAGTTTTCATATAACAACAGTTACCACACCAGCATCCAGGCCGCTCCGTTCGAGGCATTGTACGTATGTAAATGCCGATCACCTCTTTGTTTGGCAGAAGTTGGCGACAGCCAAATCACTGGCCCAGAACTTGTAGTGGATACAATCGAGAAGATTGCACAGATACGACAACGAATGGCGTCAGCCCGTAACCATCAGAAAAGCTATGCTGATAAGCGAAGGAAACCACTCGAGTTCCAGGTTGGGGATCGAGTGCTACTCAAAGTCTCACCTTGGAAAGGTGTAGTTCGTTTTGGCAAACGAGGCAAGCTCAATCAGCGTTATGTCGGACCATTCGAAATCATTGAGAATTGGCAAAGTCGCTTACAGGTTGAATCTACCTGAAGAACTCAGCGGAGTTCACAATGTTTTCCATGTGTCGAATCTGAAGAAGTGTCTGTCAGATGAGACCCTCATAGTTCCTCTCAAGGAACTCACTATCGACGACCAGCTGCGATTCGTCGAGGAACCAGTAGAGATTACTGATCGAGATGTTAAGATTCTCAAGCGTAACAGGATACCTCTCGTCCGAGTTCGTTGGGATTCCTGTCGTGGCCCAGAGTATACCTGGGAACGAGAAGACCAAATGAAACTCAAGTATCCCAGGTGTTTAAGAAAAGTGCAACCACTACTGAGGCTGAAGCTACTGCAGAATTTCGGGACGAAATTCCAAACCAACGGGGGGAAGATGTGACACCCCAGGAAAACCAGGAAACCAACGCAACTCAACTAGCTTCCCAGTAACCACGAGCTAAATTTCGGGATGAAATTTTCTTAACAGGGGGAGAATGTGACAACCCTCGTAATTCCATGTATCCGTACAATTTATTAATGATAATTAAAGTGCTTAACTACTCTCTGATTTCTGTGCTATACTTACATGTGCTTGTTAACATACTAATAGTGTACATAAAAGTTACTAAATACTCATGTGTGCTTTCCTAAGTGTTGAGAATTAAAAGTGTTACAAAAATATATATATAGGACACTTTACGGATTAATTAAGCACTTTAACGGAACAACACCCAACCCAACAACCGGACATTACCCGGAACACAAAAATATTGCCAAACACATTGTTTTTATTTTTTTCTGAGCTAGTTAGGGTCCCCGAACACCCTAACACAATTTATATTATATAACACACCATAACCATTAACTAAACACTTCTTACTTAACTAGATCACTAACTAAATTAGTAACCATCAATTGAAAACCAACCCCATACCCCCCCCCTCGAACTGGTTATGGGAAGTGGGGACACCCCCACGATCTTTTCATTATTTTATTGGTGGATGTTGGTGGATAAACAACATGTTACATGATGGTTAAAGAATGATCATGGTTTATATGATGATACAAAGGTTATGACTTCTCATTCTCACTATAACACTTAGCAAACAACTATCTCCTCCTCTTCCCTTGTGATCGGCCGAAACCACACACACCACCATCACCACTTTCAAGTTTTCCTTCAAGCATTCTACATACATCCAAAGGTGCTAGAAGCCATACAAGTAAGCTTGGTGTGTTCGGAAGCTCAAGGACCTCTCTCGTTTTCTTTTATCCATCACTTTTCTTCACTAGAACTCCCCTAGCCTTGTGCTAGTAGTAAGTTTCTTAGATCTTCATCTTCTTCATATTTTTGATGGTTAATAGTGAAAAGAATGGTGAAATAACAAGAAACACTAAGAACATAAACAAAGTCTTGAGATAAACTAATTATGAGATGAAGTAGTGTTAAAATGAAGATGAAATCATGTTGTTCTTGTGTTGTTATGCTTGTTGAATGTTGTTTGTTAGTTAAAATGATATGGATCATCATATGGACTTGCTAGATCATGTTTAAAGACATGAACTAGCAAGATGTGAAAGTTAGAAATGTTGTGGATGATGGAATCATCCACACATAAACTATGAACTTGAATAAATACATGTTTTCTTGAAAAATAAAGATCAAAATGAGATGTAATCTTGTAGATCTAAAGATCCATGAGTGGTTTTTCGAAAGAACCAAGTGAGAAGTATGAGTTTTGTTAAAACTTGGATCTTACACAAACTTAACATATTTTTAGTGGCTAAACAAGTGTAGAAACACTTGTGTAATAAGAAAATTTCACAAAGAAATATTTCTAGAAATTATGACTAGAAGTTTTAAATATGCAAACTCTTTAAAAATAAAGATTTTAAAGAACCAATCACATTTTGGAAGGTAACAAGACTTACTAAGTGTGCTAGTAAGTTACTACATGTTTTCTTAGATCTTCAAGTTCATGAGTTTATAGTTTATGCTTGTTCTTGACAAGTTTGGTAAATAGAGATTGTATGTTAATGATTGAGAATTGTTTGAATGAAATTTTGAAAAGAAAATGATATGCTAGTAAGCATGGACACCACCATTTACAAAGGAAACTCTGGCGAAATTTTCTAAAATCCCAACACTTAGAAAATATTTTTCTAAAACAAGCGTTACGAGTGTATTTTATAACTTGCTTTTCGAATATAAACTTCGCCATAATTTTTGTAACAAAACACCAAGTATCGGAGGTTGACTTTCGTAAATAAAATTTGATTAAATATATATTTAAACTATATATTGTATACTAAAACTCTTGTGTGAATATTTGTTTATTTTACCGTTATATTATTTTAGGGTAAAATAATATATAATTTAATAAAGTGCGTTGACGTTTAAATGGTGTGATATGTGATAAAAGTAATGGGTAGATAAACCATACGTGTTGTGCATGAGAAATTGATTGTTATCTGTACCTTATTAGGATGTGCTTGATTTCCTGACTATTAGAGTAACTAATCTAACCGAGCAAACCGAGTTGATTTCACACTTTTCTACAAAGCATGGAAATTCCCGGTGGGAATGGGAATGGGTTCAGGAATAGGGATTCCTCGTCCTTGAGACGTGTTTAGGAATGAGAATTCCTCGTCATGTTGGGACGGAATTAGACTTACTGGACTAGAACTCTATCAGCGAAGTCTCTCCCTTTTTGTATCGACTTAATCGCCGAGGCTATGGCGAGCAGGTCATTAGTTAATAGCGCTATTAGGTTTAACAAACCTCACACCGTGCCAGTCGGACGGGTGTGTACTAATGGACTATGGCACGTCGGTGATGATAGACACCGACGCTAGGGCACAATTAATTTTCGTTAGTAGTCGATATGATAAACGAGTCCGGTAGTTTAAATAATGGGGTAGCCCCCACGGCCGAAGTGTCGGGCTGGATAGCCAGGGAAGGTGGACATGGGATGGTTAACTGATAAATGTTTTCGAACTATGGGGTGACCCCCACGACTGGATAGCTGAATGAGATTAAACTACGTTTTTGGAAACAACTCTAAAATGGACAACCAACCGTGAACTCACTCAAGTTTGTTGTTGACTCGTTGTTACATGCTTTGCAGGTCGTTAGATGCTATGGGGCTTGCACATGGAGGTGGTCGTTGTGGGATGCGAACTGTTATGTCCCGTACTTATTAAATAAACCTTATGAACTTATGAAACTTATATTTTGAGTCTTTAAAACTTATGAACTAAGAACTTATGTGTTGGTTTAACGTCTTATGCTTCCGCTGATTAAATTGAACTTGGTTAACTTACTTTTGGTCACCAATTGTATTATGGTTGGTTTCATTTACTTAAATACGTTGTTCAATATGATTGGTGGCTCGATCCTGGTCATGTCACGCCTCCAAGCGGTGATACTCCACGTGGTGGATTTTGGGGGTGTGACAGCCTATATATATGTGTGTCTTGGATTTCATTTGTAACGTTTGGTTTCCGGTAGCGAAGCTCTGCCGAAGTGTCTCCAGCATTGTAAAACGATCTGATATCAACACAAGAGACAGTTTAAGTGAATCTAAGTGCAAATCAACTGAAATAACTCCGATACGTCTGTTCCCGCCTTTCGTATTGGATGAGATCTCTTCTGAACGACTCGTTTAGTCATGCAAACGATCCTACAAGTGGTATCAGAGCTCAGGAGGAAGAGTTCTTACCGATTTCAGCTGTTTTTCACCGAAATTTTATGATTTCTTCTTACTTTCCTCACATTTTTCAAAATTAACTGAGATTTCACGGATAAAATGGCTTGATTTTCACATATAACGTGCGAAACACTGTTTTAATAAACCCTTGAAAGAATCAGACCTAAAATCGAAGTAAAACTTGATCAATTTTGTGAAAAACTGTCTGAAAGTGTGACATCAGCACCAGATTGTTTGAATTTGCTTCCATTTCGCACGAGCTGAGTTTTCATTTCGCATCAAGTGCCAATTCGCTTGAAACAGTTCATTAGATCTTCATCTCATACGAATTGGGAGAATAGGATCCATTTCGCTTGAAATCACTTCCAATTCGCACGGATTGGACATAGTAGACTTCATTTCGTACGAATTGGGCCTAGGTCGTTTGAAACAGTATATCAGATCTCCATTTCGCACGAATTGCACTCAGGTCGCATCAAGAAGTTACCATTTCGCACGAATTGCACCATTTCTCATCAAACCATTTCGTTTGGACCAGTTCGAACCAATTCCTTTCGTTTGAAAGTCTGAGTTTGTGAAATTTTCAAAACAGAATCATGGAGAACGAGTTCTACAATGCATTTGCTACTCCGATTACTATTTCTCAGAACACGATGTTAGAAAATGAAATGGGCACCACGCAAAAACCGCCTAAGCTTATGAATATTGAGGAGTATAGTGGATGGGCAGAACGTTTTGAAAATTGGGTTCAAGCATATTACTTAGATGCATGGGAATGTACTGAATATCAATATGTTAGACCAGTTAAGGACAACGGAGAGAAGGTTGATATTAAAGATCTAGGTGTTGATGAGAAAAAGAAATACAAAAATGAAAAGATGATGGTTAGTCTCTTGCAGCAAGCTATTAAGGAAGAAATCTTGATTTTACTACAACACAACGGAAGTGCACATTCAATATGGAAAGAACTAAAATTGAAGTTTGTTGGAAGTAAAGAGACGATCAAGAACAAAATGTCACTTTTGAAGAAAGAATTTGATCTATTTCGTGCATTAAAAACTGAAAACACCAAGCAGATTATAGAAATATATTGCAATTTGGTGATGAACATGAAGAGATTGAATATCAATAAAGATAAAGAAGAATTGATTGAAAAGTTGGCCGATGCGTTGCCACAAGATATTTGGGGCACGTATCTTATGATGTTGAAAAATAAATCCGAATTTGACAATCTAACGCTGAGCTCATTTATTGAACAACTCGAAGCTCAAGAGATGGAACAACGAAAGATAGCGAGAATGAAGGACTTTGATGGTGAACAAGACATTGGTCTATATTACAAAGGTGGTACTAGTGATAGGACCAACATTGCACCGAAGATCGAAACAACTTTTAATGCAAAACATTCTTCTAGAGGTTGATCTCAAGGATCAAGTAGCAAAATTGGATTTTCTTCATATCCATCATTTGATCCGAATTTTCCAGCAACCAAGAATGGCAAAGTACTACAATGCAACATTGCGCTAAATCTTGAGAATGATCAAAATTACTTTGAAGAAGTAGCCAAAAGTCATATGTCTTTGTTGGTGACTGTGTTAGATTCTTATGGGAGTTTAGTTGCAGGAAGGATCGGAAATCCAATGTTGACAAAAGAGGATTACGATCAAATTGATGCTGAGGAGATGGAGTTAATGGATATAAAGTCGTGTTTGGCTAGTGTGTTGAGAAGAGCTGAGAAGTTTAAACAACTTACGGGAAGAGATGATTTTCGTGATGCAAATGTTTCTACTTTAGGATTTGATAAATCTAAAGTTACTTGTTTTCCTTGCAGGGAAAAAGGGCATTTCAAGAGAGAATGCACAAACAGCGAAGCAAGTGGAACTCAAAATCCATTCGGTAATAATGATTACTATCGAAAAGCGATTTATCATCAAGTTGCTCAAGAGCCGTATCAACAACAACAGCCACAAACTGCTCATGCTAAGAAGGCGATCGAAGAGTCATCAAGAAAAGCTTGTTATGGAATAATAGATCAAGAGGATGAAAGATTGCCAGAAGGTTTTAGCTGGGACAAATATTGTCCGGATGAAGAGATCTTAAAGGCTAAAGCTTTTGTTGCTCAAATCATTGAAGACAGTGCTGATGATAATTCGTATTAGGCAGATAGTATGAAAGAGCACTTAAAATATCTAGCCGAGAGAGATGCTGAAAATGCTCGAGTGGCCAAGAAGAAGGTTGAAAAACAAAATGATCGTGATGATGATAATTCGTATTATGCAGATAGTATGAAAGAGCATTTAAGATTTCTAGCCGAGAGAAATAAGAATGATGATGAAGATGTCCGAGTGATAAAGAAGCAGGATAAAGAAATTCCAGCTTTCGAAATTAAAAAGGAAGCTGATGCAGTAAAGGTGTCTGAAAATTGTGAAAACTGTGAGACTCTGAAAATGCACAACAACGAGCTGATTCATAACATGAACAGATTGAAAGAATCGTATGATGTTTCAAACAAAGCCATGAATCAATATAACGAGTCAAGTAGTGAACAAGCTATAGCTATGAAGACACTCAATGGAGCATACATGACAAAGCAGAAAATGGTCAATTATTACATTGATATGTGTGCTGAGCTTGAACAGAAATTGGAAACTCAGAGGAAAGAAACTGAGAGAGTTAACAGGTTATTGAAAAGTTACTCATGTTCTACTTATGTGATTGACATGATTTACCCTACTGTGGAAGGCATGAAAGCGTTTGAAGAAGAAACATCTGAAGATAAGAAGTTCGAAACAAAAGAGGATACTGAAGTGAAGAATTCTGGGAAGAAACAAATTTTTAGTTATAACAAGTGTCCACCCCCGCTTGAAAATGGATATTCTCCAAGAAATCCTAATTCAGAAAGAGTAAAAAAGGCAACCAACTTACAGTGGGAATCTGAGCATTCAGATAACTTGCCAGACAACATTGATGTTACTTTCACATCATCAGACACTGATCATGAGTCTGAGTTAATAAAGAAAGTGGTCGATCAGGTGTTGGATAAAGATGAAACGGAATAATCAAAGTCAGAGTCAAAGTCCGAGTCCGATAATTCAAGACCAACAGTCAAAAAGGACAAACGGGTTTATAATAAAGAATTTTTGTTATCACAAAATAATTTGAATAATGAAACATTCAAAATAGCATATACTTTGAATGATTCTGACAAATTATTTTCTGATGAAGAATTTCCAATAAGAGGTGTCAAATCTGAAATGATAAAAAAGGTTTTCAAACTAATAGAAATTAATATTTCTGAAATAAAAATTGTAAATTTTGCTGAAAAACCTAAACCTTACACCTCAAGAGTTCAACAAAGGTTAAACAAGAAAAAAGGTTACAGTTCTAGTTCAGGTTATCGAAAGAAACCAAACCATAACGGTAATTTCAAAAAGAAGGGATTGGGTTTTATTCCACCAGAAAATCATAAAAATGAGAAAACTTAAAAACCAAAAACTGTATTTGTTTCAGGATCAAGTTTGGAAGAAGAAGAAAAGAGCTCATTCTGGAAACAATCGAACAAAGAATTCCTTACGAAGAAGAAAGAAGGAATGAAGAATGATGAGCAACATCAGAAAAAGGAGACGAGAACCTGTTTTCAATGCAAAACAGTTGGTCACATTGTCAGGAATTGTCCAAAGGCAATCCAAACAAAACAGGGAGTCTCTGGAAAACTGAAAGAAAAGATGGTTGAGAATGAACCACCAATCAAACAATTTAAAGTTTTCAAAAATTCAAAGTTTGAGGTTGGTGAAAGTTCAAAAAGTTTTTACAAAAGAAAGGTGAATTTTGACAACCACAAGTGGGTTGTTAAGAAATCAGATGATAGTTCTAGCAATTATTCTGATTCGTCAAAATCAGAGGAGCTATTTTCTGGCGATGAATCTAACTCGTCAAAGTCAGAGGAGCCACAAGTTGAGCTAAAATTAGAAACGTCAGTACCGCCAATGGATGATGTCAATTTTCCACCATTGCGGGCTGAAAATTTTAAACAAAAAATTGGAAAAGTTGAGATTTCAAATCAATTTTTTCTGAAAAGAAATATTTTGATGTTGAAAAGGCTTTTAACCCCAATGTGAAACATATCTTTGGTAAGATGGTTGATGGGAAGGTCAAAGGGGTAAAGGAATTTTATGAAAAGAAAACGAGTAAACCAGATGAAGATGGTTCACCCCAGGTTAGTAACTGGGATAAATCCTATCACGACTAAAAATCTGGACTTGCAGGAGCTCCCAAGTTGGTAATCGTGGAGCAGGAATCGGCATCTTTCTTAAGAATTTGAAAATTGTTATATTTCGACTTACAAGTGGTATGGTTGATGAGATCCTACAAGTGGTTAATCAAGGTCATTAAGTTGAACTTGATTTAACTTTCATTCAAGTGATTGAAAAGACAAAGTAATGAACAAATCCCCGATCTTACAAGTGGTTTCAACAAAACTAATTTTCCTGAAAAACTATTTGATTAAAACAAACTTAAGTGTTTTGAAATCATAATGGGAAAATAGTTTGTTGTCAGGGGGAGTTCTAATTGTTTATGCCAAGTGAGTGGAGGATTGAAGCAATTCTCATCGGTTTGTCAAATTTTTAAATGGTTTTGAATTTTAGAGGGAGTAAGTAATTTCAGAAAATCCAAAAACATTAGAAAATTTGAAAAAGCCAAAAACCTGATAAAATTCAAAAATGAGTTTTGTTGAGAAAAAGAGGAAATGATAGTACATCAATAGACAATCACAGCATGCTAAAGAATTGGAAAGTCAAATGTGATAAACGAGCTCACTGATGATATGCTAGTAGGTTTTTACACACTTAGTAGATTGTTTTTGAGATATAAACCTAAATATCACATACTTACTTATCTCGTGGGGAACATCTCTCGGATATATGGGTAACCCCCGAAATCTTGTTTGAAGGGCTTTCTATTTTTGACATACTAGGTCTTTGTGCGTGGTGATATCTGGGGTATTATACCTGGACTTCTGATTTTGCGGGAGCAATAGCCTTGTCCTCGTATAATATTTTGCATTGCTTTAATCTTAAAGCTCACCCTCAGCATAAAAATTGATGAAACATTGAAAAATGCTAATCATGTGCTGTTGAAGAAAAGATTCTCTAAAGGGAACACACCTAAAGTCGAACCATCATCTCTCTGATTTTGCGGAAGCAATAGCCAGAGCTCTCATGGTCTCGCATTTAACCCCTTACAGATATCATTAGTGTATATTCACCTGTAAGACTGAATATAGGAGTCTGGATACAGGAGTATATTCTGAGGTGGGACACGCGAATAAGTTTAAGTCCTTAAAACACTAATCTCGTATCTCAAATCAGTTGAACTTTGTGTGAAAATTTAAGTGGATCAGTATACTGACAATCTAAGTGAATCGTTTAGAACTTAAAATGTTTAAAGCTTAACGGTGCTAGTGGTTTGTCACAAACTGATATGATCCTCTTACACAAACTCACAAAAATTTTGTTTGTAAATATTTCGTTTACTGTTTTTCTTTAAATAAAAATCCAAAAATATTGTGTTTTAGTTTAATATTTTGAAAAATTCAAAAAGATTTTAGTTCATTTTTTTCGACAACTGATGTTGAAAACCTGATTTTCAAAATTACGAGTGCTAAACATGATGAACAACGGGTTTGGGAGATTTTGTTTGAGATAAAGAGTGAAGTTAAACGTTTGAGAAAATTTGAGAAATGTCATAATCTAACAAGTGATGTGTTGAGATTGATTTTACAAGTTGTAAGCAGACATTAAAATTGTCATAAATATATATCTTATGTTTTGGGTAGAGAATTGTGCAGGTAAAGCCAGGTTACGATCTTAGAACCTGTGAAAGCCTGTAGAGTGTGAATTGATGTGTGTAAAATGCAACATATAAATTACATCAAATAAGGCATAAAACTAACCCTTTTTTAGTACTAATGTTGGAAAAAGTATGTTTTTGTCTTCCTTTTGAATTTACAGGGTCAAATGAGCTTAAACGAATAAAAGGAACAAAAATACAGCCAAAACCAACATAAATACAAAGAAAAGAAAGAAACGTGGCATGCCCGACCCCTCGACAACAACTCCCAAAGCAAAAACAAGAAGAAAGCTGAGCATGGGGCTGTGCCCAGCTGAGCATGGAGCTGTGCCCAGCCCGACACGGGGCGTGCCCAGCCCGACACGGGGCGTGTCCAGCTCAACACGGGGTCGTGCTCAGCGAACACGGGGCCGTGTCCAGAATGGTCAGCCCTGGCACAAAAGACAAACCTGTAGAAGCTTCTATTGCCCACCACGGGGCCGTGCCCAGCGGACACGGGGGCGTGGCGAAAGTACAGCAGGCGCATTAATTGTAATTGCGAATTACAATTAATGAAGAGAGAGAGTGTCAGACGGACACGGGGGCGTGCCCAGCGGACACGGGGGCGTGTGGAGCTAATAAAGACAAACTGTATTAATGAAGAAAGAGAAAAGGGTGGACACGAGGCCGTGTCCAGGCTTCTGTACAGGCTATAAATAGGAGTGCTTGGCTCAAGCTCAAACCATCCCTTGGCACACCACCCCTCTCACACTTCATCCACCACCTACCACCATCACAACACCATCATCCACCACCATCATCCATTGTCCATCATAGAGTGTGTGAGTCGTCTCGGGATCCAAGATTGATCGTAAGAGTTCTTGACAATCAAGGCCATGTTTGCCTAAGTCTCTTACATCACTTGGTGAAGACAAAGTGTCTAGTATAATACTTTTTATTTCTAATCTTTTGCACTTTTTATTTGGTTTTGTATTAATGACTTTAATAACTAGTTACTTATGTTGAAGGTGATCTTTCCTTATCGTTTGTCCGTGGTGTCTTGGCATTATTTTACTGTCTATATAAAATAAAGGATTTTCACCATTCATATCTCCACGGTCTATATGGAGGTATGTTGGCTACCTGGTCGGGGGTTAAGGGAACGGTTTGGTAAAGGTCTTGCCATTGTTCAGCGTTTAGAGGTCCTGCAATGGACCTGGGTCAAATTTAGTAGGACCTCCTTCAATACTTCACGGTATTGGATGGCGGGGGTCCAAACTCTTTGATCCCCTCATAAGTTAACTACTATTAATACTATAACCCGGCTATTTAGGACTGTATCCCTGCTGACTCAGACTACTTAGCCGAGGGTAACGTCACCGCCAAAAGCGGGGCCTACCACAATACTGCATTAATAACTTAATTCATTATCTTCCAATAATCCACCCTTTTAGGATTGTATCCCTGCTGACTCAAACTACTGGGGTGAGGGTAACGTCACCTTCAAAAGAGGGGCCTACTACAATAACTAAGATAATCTCTTAATTATGTGCAAAAGTGCGGAAATAATCAAAGGTTATACTAGATACGAGTCGGAACCAAGTGATTCATCTTGTCTATCTGTTTTTATTTTTATTTTTATTTTCAGCATTTTAGTTAGTTTTATTTTTCTTAGTTTAAAACATTTTTCTAAATTTTTGTTTTGGTTAGACGTTGAGGATAAACCGGTACTAAAAGCTCTTGTGTCCTTGGACGACCTCGGTATCTTACCAACGCTATACTACACTCAACGATGGGTGCACTTGCCCACATGTGTGTTTAGTGTTAGTAAAATATCGTGTTTTATAAATTTAAAACTTGGCTAAAATAAGTGTTAAAAAGGGCTTAAAATATACACCTAATATATATAACACTTCACACGCATCATGAATTCCAGACTGCGATCCCAGCTTATCGAAAGGGGGAGTCTGAAAACATCAAGAGGGAGTCTGAAGATGTAAAGAGCCAGATTCTGATTCTGGAAATGTGTTCAAGATAGAAGCTGCTGATGATCTTAAAGAATCAAGAGATCTGATCAAGAGAAGATAGAGTCAGATTGTGATTCTGGAAGAGAAAGTGAAAGAGAGATAGAGAGAAAGAGATTGGAGGATACTTACGATGTTAGATACTTTGAAGAGAGCAAGAAGACTGATAAAGACTGAAGAGGTTTCATACCGAAGACTCGACACCGAAGACTTCATCAACATCCAAGGGGGAGTCTGTTGGTGCATATGTCTGTCGACTTCGTCTAGTATCGACTCTTGTAATAGATTAGATAGATCAGGGAACGAAATACGAGAAAAATGTGAAACATATAGGATGTATCCATTTATCACGAAATGGACTTTGCCAGTTCGCACGAAATGGAAATGCCATTTCGTGTGAAGCCATCTCGTACGAAATGGAGTGCCTATATATATGTGTGTCTTGGATTAAATTTGTAACGTTTGGTTTCCGGTAGCGAAGCTCTGCCGAAGTGTCTCCAGCATTGTAAAACGATCTGATATCAATACAAGAGACAATTTATGTGAATCTAAGTGCAAATCAGCTGAAATAACTCCGATACGTCTGTTTCCGACTTTCGTATTGGACGAGATCTCTTCTGAACGACTCGTTTGGTCGTGCAAACGATCCTACAGAAATTTTGCTCTTAAAATAAATCATAGGCTAGAACTTCTTTGCGGTTTTAGATTTCTTGTGTTTCTTGACCTACTTATCTAAGTCTTAGTTTATGCTTTTATTAGGAACTTATTGTAATCCTCTCTTTAATGAATGATGGTTTTCAAAAATTATTTGGTGTTTGGATGATGTTGTAATGGGTAAAACACACTTGGATGGTGAAGAATACTAAGGGAGACTTGAACCAACACCCCATGCACAAAAACAGAGCCTCCCGAACATTTTTCTTCATTACAGCAAGTTCAGCACAGGTCGTGCTCAGCCAACACGACCCCGTGCTCAAGGGTCTGCAGAAAAACGCCAGTTCAGGTAACTGGACACGGGGCGTGTTCGTTGAACACGCCCCTGTGCCCAGCCTTCTGTTACTTTTTGTTACTTTCTGTTACTGGCAATCTGAACACGGGGTCATGCCCGGTCACCACGGCCCGTGTCCAGATGCCCAGTGACATAAATTTTTGTTTAACACAACTTTTACACATTCAATCAACCTAAAAACTTATTTTTGGGACACATTGAGGACAATGTGTAATTTAAGTGTGTGTGGGGGGGGGGGATGCTAAAACCTTGAATTTTTGCAAGTCCTAATTACAAGCCTTACACAAAACTCTATTGGAACCGCTAAACACCCCAAATTTTTTTCAAAAAATTTTCATTTTTTTACTTGTCTTGGTTTAATTTGGGAATAACAAGTTCTAAAAAGGTTATATTTTTACGAATTTACAACTGATAGCGTGGTGATAAAAAGAACCAACATAAGAAAATTATGAAACGGCATGACAAATCTAGTTAAAATTTGATTATATATACTTGATCACATTAAAAACCCATTCCCATAAAAAAGTGAGTTTTGAGCCTTTAATTGAACATAAAAATACACGTCTTTAAACTAAATGCTCATCTTTCGTTACTTGTGTGAATAGCCGCTTGGTTTCTTACGACTCTAGAACTTGCCATGACAATACATTCCCGGTCCTTACCAACTTAAACCCAAGTAAGTAAATGATAGAGGCATTAGGACTAACCCTTTTTCTTTCAACACCGTTATTTTTCTTTTTTTTTACCACCTACCCAAAACCCCCTAGTTAACCCCTTTGAGCCTAAACCTTTTCATTTCTAAACCCACAAAACAAACACCCTTTACCCACCAAAACCCTTTTTCATTTTAAACCCGTTATTTTAGTAAAAGCTCGGTCCTCATGTGACATTCCTTATCAAAAAAATAATAATAAAAAATAAATATATGATGAAGCCTAAGCAATAAACAAACAAGTTCATCAAAAGAAACTTTGTTTGAAAAATGCTTCATTGAAATAAAAAGTCACAAAAACAAAAAGTTTTACGAAAATCGAAGCTTTTTACGTCTTTTCGCCCTTTTCTACTAACAACTAACCCAAAACCACCTACCTTTAACCCAAGCCTAACCCTTCCCCAAGTCCTCTTGATATTTACAAAGGTATATATTTAAAAAGGAGGAGAATTGATTGCTTGGCAAGCATATGGTAGAAGTAAGTTCCATGCCGGTCTCGAGTGTTTCACAAAAATACATCTTCGAGCGAGTGTTGAGTGATCTCCCGTGAGGTATGTGAACTTGTATATAAATGGAATTTTAAAGAGGCATGTTATGCCCAAATAAGTAATTTATCTTATGTAATGTTCTAAATAAATCATAACGAATAGGATTGTAAATAACGTAAAAATAAAACCTAATAAAGATCTTGGAATCCCGACACTCAAGACAAGCCCAAAACTTCTCTTCTACCCATTCCATTTGGGTGTGTAAGCCATATGATAAAGAGTTTTGCTTGAGGACAGACAAAGATTCAAGTATGGGGGTATTTGATGTGTGTAAAATGCAACATATAAATTACATCAAATGAGGCATAAAACTAACCCTTTTTAGTACTAATGTTGGAAAAGGTGTGCTTTTGTCTTCCTTTTGTATTTTCAGGATTAAATGAGCTCAAATGGATAAAAGAAGCAAAAAATCAGCTAAATCTAACATAAATACAAGAAAAGGAATAAACGTGGCATGCCCGACCCCTCGACAACATCTTCCCAAGCAAAAACAAGACATCAGAAGGCTGAACACGCCCCGTGCCCAGCGGACACGGGGGCGTGCCCAAGTGTCTGCAGAAAAGACAAAAGCATAGAAGCTTCTATTCCCGACACGGGGGCGTGCCCAGCTCCACACGGTCGTGGTCAACGCTAAGATTCATAGAATCCAAGCAAATCTTGATAGTACAGATATGCTTCTGCACACGGGGCCGTGCCCAGCGGACACGGGGGCGTGGTCAACTAATGCAGACAAACTGCAATTAATGAAGAAAGAGAAAGTGGATGGACACGGGGCCGTGCCCAGTGGACACGGGGCCGTGCCCAGTGGACACGGGGCCGTGTCCGGGTTTCTGTGCAGGCTATAAATAGTGGTGCTTGGTTCACTTCAAAAGCATCCCTTGACAAACCACCTCTCTCCCACTTCACGCACACTCCACCGCCATCACAACACCCACATCCACCACCATCATCCATCATAGAGTGTGTGTAGTTGTCTTGGGATCCAAGATTGATAGTAAGAGTTCTTGACAATCAAAGGCAATGTTTGCCTAAGTCTCTTACATCACTTGGTGAAAACAAGCATTTAGTGTAATACTTTTGTTTTTTAATCTTTTCGCACTTTTTATTTGGTTTTATATTAATGAATTTAATAACTAGTTTCTTATGTTGAAGGTGAAACTTCCTTATCATTTGTCCGTGGTGTCTTGGCGTTATTTTACTGTCTATATAAAATAAAAGATTTACACCATTCATATCTCCACGGTCTATATGGAGATATGTTGGCTACCTGGTCGGGGGTTAAGGGAATGGTTTGGTAAGGTTCTTGGCTTGTTCAGTGTATAGATATGGCAAGGACCTGGGTCAAGCTTACTAGGACCTCCTTCAATACCCACTAGTATTGGATGGCGGGGGTGCGAATGGCTTGATCCCCTCATATGTAAACTACTATTAATACATTAACCGGCTACTTGGGATTGTATCCCTGCTGACTCAAACCACTTAGCCGAGGGTAACGTCACCTTCAAAAGAGGGGCCTACCACATTACGCATTAATAACTTAATTAATTATCTTCCAATAATCCAACTCTTTAGGATTGTATGCTTGCTGGCTCAAACTAATGGGTTGAGGGTAACGTCACCTTCAAAAGAGGGGCCTACTACTATAACTAAGATAATCTCTTAAATAGTGCAAAAGTGCGGAAAACATCAAAGGTTACACTAAAGGCGAGTCGGATCTAAGTGATTCATCTTGTCTATATGTTTTATTTTTATTTTTTCTTTTCAGCACTTTTAGTTTTTATTTTCATGTTTAAACCTTTTTCTAAAATTTTGATTTGATTAGACGTTGAGGATAAACAGGTACTAAAAGCTCTTGTGTCCTTGGACGACCTCGGTATCTTACCAACGCTATACTACGCTCACGATGGGTGCACTTGCCCATATGTGTGTTTAGTGTTAGTAGAATATCGTGTTTTATAAATTTAAAACTTGACTAAAGTGTTAAAAAAATGGCTAAAAATATACATAAAAATATATACACACCGACACACATCAGCAAGCTTCTTTTCAAAGATTGATCTAAGGTCGGGGTATCATCAAATTAAAGTTAGAACTGAAGATGTACTTAAAACCTCGTTCAGAACAAGGTATGACCACTATGAGTTCTTGGTGATGCCTTTCGGGCTCACTAATGCGCCTACAACATTCATGGACCTCATGAATCGAGTCTACAAGCAGTAGCTGGATAAGTTTGTCATTGTCTTCTTCGATGACATACTTATTTATTCCCGTAATCAAGCCGATCATGAGAAACATCTCTGGTGCATCCTAAAACTCCTACAACAGGAGAAGCTTTACGCTAAATTCTCCAAGTGCAAATTCTGGCTTTGCGAAGTCCAATTCCTTGGACATGTTGTAAGCGAGCGTGGTATCCAAGTGGATCCTGCTAAAATAGAAGCAATCATGAACTGGGAAGCGCCTAAGACACCTACTAAAATTTGCAGCTTCTTGGGGTTGGCAGGATATTATAGGAGATTTATTGAAAACTTCTCAAGGATAGTTGCACCTCTAACTAATTTGACCCGCCAGAATGTAAAGTTTAATTGGGGTCCTAAACAGTAGGAGTCTTTCGAGATCCTCAAACAGAAGTTGAGCTATGCTCCTGTGTTGACATTGCCTGAAGGAATAGAATAATTCGTTGTCTACTGTGATGCTTCGCATATTGGCATGGGTTGTGTGCTTATGCAAAGAGGCAAGGTGATTGCCTATGCATCACGACAACTGAAGGTGCATGAAAAGAATTACACCACCCACGACTTGGAATTGGGTGCCGTTGTGTGATATACTCAGATCACAAAAGTCTCCAACACTTGTTTAACCAGAAAGATCTCAACATGAGACAACGGCGTTGGATGGAAACTTTAAACGATTACGATTGTGAGATTCGCTACCATCCTGGCAAATCGAATGTCGTCGCAGATACACTAAGCAGAAAAGAAAGAGTCAAACCGATACAAATTAATGCTAAGAGTATTGAACTTAAGAACAGTTTAAATGAAAAACTGGTAGTAGCACAGAAAGAAGCTGTATTGGAAGCTAACCTTCCAGGAGAAAGATTAGGTGCAACTATTGATCAGTTGTCACCTGGGAATGATGGAATCCTCAGATTAAATGGTCGAATTTGGGTTCCTATACATGGAGGACTTAGAGATATAATCCTCCAGGAAGCTCATAATTCTAGATACTCGGTTCACCTTGGAGGTGACAAAATGTACCAAGACTTAAAGGCAAATTATTGGTGGATGGGTTTGAAGAAATCTATAGCCACACACGTAGCTAAATGTCTAACGTGCTCACAGGTTAAAGTCGAACATCAAAATCCGTCAGGATTACTACAACAATTGGAACTTCCCACATGGAAGTGGGAGATGGTAACCATGGATTTTATCACCAAGTTACCTAAAACAAAACTGGAAATGATACAATACGGGTCATAGTTGACAGACTGACTAAGTCAGCTCATTTCTTACCCATCAAGGAGACTCATAGCTCCGAAAACTAGCCCAGATATATGTGGACGAGATTGTGTCTCTCCATGGAGTGCCAGTATCTATTGTATCCGAGAGAGATACTAGATACACCTTCCATTATTGGAAAAGTTTCCAACAATCCTTAGGCACTCGTTTGAATTTTAGTAGTGCTTACCACCCTCAGACGGATGGACAAAGTAAGCGTACAATTCAAACATTGGAAGATATGCTTTGTGCATGTGTCATTGATTTAGGTGGTAGTTGGGATGATCATCTTCCCATGATTGAATTCTCCTACAATAACAGTTACCATACCAGTATGCAGGCTACTCCTTTCGAGGCCTTATATGGAAGAAAATGTAGAACGCCCGTCTGTTGGGCAGATGTAGGGGAGGCCCAGCTATCAGGACCTGAGATAGTCCTTGAGATGACGGACAAGATTGTTCAGATCCATGATCGTCTGAAAGATGCTAGAGACAGGCAGAAAAGCTACGCTGATAAGAGGCGCAAACCTCTTAAATTCGAGGTAGGAGATAAAGTCTTACTAAAAGTATCACCATGGATAGGGGTGATGCATTTTGGTAAAAAAGGCAAGTTAAGCCCAAGATATATTGGACCATTCGAGATCATCGAATGTGTTGGTAGTGTGGCCTATAAGCTGAACTTACCAGAGGAGCTTAGTTGAATTCACAATGTGTTCCATATCTACAACTAAAAGAAATTTCTAGCTGATGAGTCGCTAGCTTGTGCAGATAGATGAAAGCCTGGGGTTTGTTAAAAAGCCAATATTGATTGAGGATCGACAGGTTAAAAAGCTCCGAAGGAAGCATGTGCCAATTATGAAAGTGAAATGGGATGCCCGTAGAGGCCCTGAATATATGTGGGAGGTTGAATCCACTATGCGAAAAAAGTGCCCTCGCTTATTTCAATAAATCTCGAGGTCGAGATTTCTTTTAAGGGGGTGAGGTTGTAACACCTCGCAAAATCGTGTCCAATAATGTGAAGACACGTGTCATAAACCTTAAACGTATAAAAAGTTGACTTTAAAGGACTAAAGCTGACGAACATTGAAAAGATGTATGCGGAGGGACAAGAAGTGTCAACATGCTAAACTTATGCCTCTGAATGACCTTACACGACATTCTATTCTCAAACGAGTAAATCATTGAGTATGAGAAGCCATTTGTGAAAATAAACGAAAGTTAATAAGACAAAGGGGTTAAACGTGTCAACATGTTAATTCTTACCTCTGAGTGACCTTTTAACAAACCTGGGGCTTTGTAATGTTCAATTATACTCTCGAGAATGCTCGTTAATAAATTCGAAAGGTTTCGGTATCGTTATATGATAGTTGTGCAAGAATTCAAGAAGAAGCGTTAAAAGCATCAACGAGAGAAACTAGTGTCTTCGGGCGACCTTTTAACCGAACGGGATCCAAAAAAAGTTTGTTATAATACCCAAGAGCTTTAAAAAACTAACTTTGGGGACCAATAATGCCATTTATGAAACATATAAGAAGTATTAAGGACCAGGGACTGAAATTGCCAAGTTGGAAAACTGGTTAAGCAGGTCGAAGGGAGAGTCGCGGGCCGCGAATCCCTTCTCCTTTTCTCTCGCGGGCCGTGAGCAATTGCCCAGTGTTGAAAAATAAAGACAGCTGCATGTAATGCAGCCTTATTCCCCAATCAAACCACCATGCAGCCTGATTTTGATACAAGGAGCTTGTAGATGGTTTTTAAAAATCTCTAGGACACTTGGAATGATCAGAGGAACCCGCAATACACCTAGCTTGATCTTGAGAATCCTTGAATTAGTATAAATAGGTGCCATTTTTCATCATTTGGACTTGCACCTTCACTTTTCTCTCTTGCTCTACATTCTTTGAGGTTCCTGATCAAAAAGGAAGCTCCCCTTAGTCTAATCTTCAAGCTAGGACCTGTTGTAAGTGTCCTTAGCCAATCTAGTTCGGTTTTTATTCATTTAAAAGCCGAAAGTCAAAGTTGCCGCTAATCGGCTTTGAATTTCGTTTTAAACCTAAACGGTCTAACCATTGTTTGAGGCGAATATGGCTACGTGATCGTAATTAGGTAGGTGTTAATCCCTCAAAAGGGCACCTCCTAATTACCACGTTTACTTAGTTAATTGTCGGGTCAAAGTAATTAACATAAAAAGTCAAACAGGACAGTTTTTAAATAAATTCAAATATGATAATGTAGAAGTTATAAAAACATGTTTTATCACTTTAATAACTTGGTAAATATTATTAGAACATGTCTAAACATGTTCAACCCGAGAATTCTAAGTTTAAGCTCGGTTCGCAACCGAAAGTCGCAAAAGCTTGAGTTTTGCTTTTACTTTCAGCTCTGACCCGAATTTGCTTATTTCCTTTATGCCTTAAGGTTCCTTTGTGACCATATTATGTTGTAACATAACCCTCTGAGGTTATACTACATGTTCACATAGTAATCTGAGTTTATATGTATGTTTCCGTTATTATGCATTAAGTTGACAAGTATGCCTTTTGTCAAAAAATTAAGGTTTTAATATAAATGAACATACAAATGGACTAAGTACTGATTAGTAAACATATTTAGAATATTTTGATGTTTACAATCTGGTCATAAACTGAAGTTATGTGATTTATCGAAAATTAAGCTTATATAAGGACTAAAATGCCCTTTGGCATATAAATCAAGTTTTAAACATAATTTTAACATGAAACTCTTTACCTACTATTGTGATATCATATATAGGATTTATTGGGGTGTTAGGTCAGATTATATGCTGAACCTAACCGTGAGTTCTTGTATAAAGCCTATAAATGACGATAATACCCTTTTTGCAAATAAAATGAGTTTTACATATAATTAACATGCAAAACCTTTTGCAATTGATATGTTATGAAAAATAAAATATTTTGACAACTCAAAGCTGGTCAACATTTCAGAATCGCTTAAACTTCGAAATTATCGTCATATATCGACTTTTACGCTAGTTAAGTGAATAGTATGGTTTTAAACCATATTTAGCACCCAAGACTTGTTACCTACTGATTTTATATAAAATTTTAAATGCTTTTACAGTAGGTATAAGTCATGAATTCATAACACCAAATAAGTCCTTAAAACCATATGTGAAATGACCAAAATGCCCTCTCGGGGCATAGTTTGGCCATAAATTATAAACCACACATATGTATGATATCCTACTGTTATAATATAATAAATTAAATGTTTTTACAAAATGTTTATGACCAGAACTTCAATTTACATATAAACCCTTTTATTAACCTTTAAAATGACCAAATTGCCCTTATGAGGCTAAATTCAGTTTTAAAACCTTTATGGGCATACATGTTGATATCCTATAGATATCATGACATATTTTAAGCATAATAACATATGGAACTTGTATATGACTCATCTGGTTACCCGTTTATGCTTATACGTGTTCGGTTCGGTTAGTTACTTTATGTAACTAATTTGCATAAATTAACCGAAACGGGTTTAACCTTGTCATTTAAACTTCAAAATCCAGAATGTATTTAGTTTACCCATATTATACAAGTCTCCATATTTGTTGGGTCTAAATTACATTCCGTTCCGGTCACCGCTTAATCTAGCGTTTTGTGCCGTAAATCATTCTTTAAACTAACCTGTCTAAGTCAAATAAGACCCGTTAGTATTCTAATAGGTTAATATTACCTTCTTTCCAGACTAGGAAGCCCCAGTAAAAGCTACCATCATAAAGTCTTAGTAATTATACGGCTGAGTAGAAAATACTGCATCTAAAAACTCAGGTAAATACTATTAACTTATTTTCCCTTATACGGGCTTGGGATACGGTAAAATATTACTGCTTGGTCGGGTATGGGATCATTTAGTCGGATTGTGATTAACAAATCCGCATAACCCATTTTAATCCGTTTTGTTTGATAACATAAACATTGGGGGTTAATACAACCGTGTCATGGATATCGTCGGCTCATTTAATTACAAATGGCCACGACTTAAGCACGGGGTGTAGGCATACACCTGACAGTTGCGTATGTAAAAGATATACCTACAATGTTGGGGATAACTCCTTATGGGTTTATATTAGTGATGTGTTGGTTAATCATGTCTCGGCTTCTATACCGGGCCCTAAATGTATGAAAAACATGTAAAACTGTATACTAGATTATAAATATAATTATCCCAAGTTATAAAAGATTTTTCATGCTTTGTGCATCCAAACCAATTTTTCTTAAACACTTTCAAAAGAGTCGGTTAATTGTATTTACCAGTGTAAACTGACGTATTTTCAAAAGACTAAGTGACAGGTACTACACGTAATAGCCTGGGAGCTACTGGGCGTTAAGTAGAGGATCTTGCAAGTCCTTGATGCCTTAAAGTTTGTTGAACTTTGCTTTGTATTTTATTTAGATCCGCCTGTGGATCCTTTCTTTTACAACTGTCTGTATATATTCTTTAATTCGTACTTTGAACAACCGGGTTGTAATAGTAATTTACCTTCCAAGCCTTCCGCTGTGCTATAACTGTGTTTAATTGACTATAATGATATCAACTATGTCACGATACTCCCCATCGGACCAACCGATTTACGTGGAAATATCACGGTGTGACAATCACGTAGAGAAAACGGAAAGACTAAAAGACGTATAGCATCGTCGGATGCTTCATGAATCGTGAATGTGGCACAAACCTCCAAAAAACTCGCAATGTGGACACTAGGACCTCGTGATCCTTGCTGTAAAACTACACAACATTCTGTAAGATCGATATGTCAACCTAGACCCCCGTTTCCTCAACGTTTGCCATTTCTACTCCAACCTCGTAGAATGTGTCGTCTCTCGTTGCGTCTACCTCGATCATTTCGACTACCACTCGGGACCGCTCTCGCAGTCTTTGATGAAGATTATTCTCCGACTCCAATGAAGGCTCAACAAAATCAGCAACGAGGGTTGAGGACATGCACGACCTGTGGGGAAGAAGAAGAAGGAACAAATGGAACTATATATACAAAAAAAAAACAACTAGCAAATATTCATTTTTTGTTTCAAATAATCATGCAAAGGAAAATAAAACAACTAGATAAAAACTTTGTACACTTTTAACAATGGCTAAATAAGTAACTCGAACCATTCTCAACAAAACCGCGTCTGATCGGAAGTGTCGCGCTCCGGTCAAAGATACGTTATAATTCCCAAATTGCCTCAAACAAATAGTTAGCGGTAGTAAGGGGTCAAACCACGAAGAGTTTGTGGTTTTTGTCACACCCTCAGATCCACATGCGGAGTACCACCGCGAGGTGTGTAACATGACCAGGATCCAGCCACTAATTATACTGAGCATTTAATAATTAAGAATGTTCACCAACCACAATGGTTAGTAAATACCATAGTTGAAGTTCAAAAGTCTTAAGTTTAAATAACAGTTTAAGTAAGTAGCGGAAGCATAGACAAAATAATTTAAACAAAGTTCATAGATAAGGTTTATTTAGAACCCAACACATGGGTTGAGGCGACCACTACACTTCCCCACGCTGCAAGCTCCCGAGTCACTGGGTACCTGCAAAGTATGCAGTAGGGTATCAACATAATGTTGGCGAGTTCACGAGTTTGTTCAGTTTTTAATTTCCAAAAAAAAAAGCTTGTTTCGACAGTTAATTTACTCATTTGTACATGCCATGGGGAGCTACCCCATAAGTAAGCTACTAAACTGTTTTTACAATACCGAATACTATTCATCCGTACGTTTCCGTAGAGTACCCCGTTTGTCAATGTTCTATCATCATTGACGGTTTGCCAGAGTACATTAGTTCACTCCCGATCCCATACGCGGGCACGGTGTGAGGCTGGTGAGACCTAAATAGCGCTATCAACTAATAACCCGTTCGCCAGGCCCCGACGACTAATCGGTATTAAGAAGTGAGGACTTGAGTGATAGAGTTTCGTTTAGTTTTGCTTGTTGCATCCAGTATAAAAAGTAATTAACTAAGGGTCCTGCATAAGGGAAAAAAAGTAGGTTTGTATCCCTTACAAAGGGATAGCAAAGTTTAAGTTCCGTTTCCCAAACCACCGGGAACGCATGCTTTAATAGTTGTGAACTCAGCTTGGGTTGCTCGGCAGATTAGTTTACTTGGTCAGCACGCTGGTCACCACGTCCTAGCATGGTTACCAGTATAGGTCAGGTTTGGGTACAGGCAAGTCACGTATATTCTACACATAACTTAACACATAGCATGCATAACATACAATTATCCTTTAAGCTATTGGTCCTGTTCTAATCCTTAAACAGTCAATCAGCACCTAGCACAGTAGCACAGATACAAGCCCAAAGCAGGTTGTCATATTTGGTGGCCCAATAACTGAATCGGACAGCCCAGTCGAGACCAGGTGGTCTCGACTCGAGATCGTGCGGTCTCGAGTCGCAACCAAGGGGTCTCGAGTGGTGTTTATATGAGTAGCAGCCTTAGAGGTCTCGAATTCAGTCTCGAGTTGAGATCATGAGATCTCGAGTCGAGAAGTAGCTAGTCTCGAGTCCTTGATGTTTGCTGCTTGGTCTCGAGTTGTCTCTTTGATGGTCTCGAGTCGAAACCGGGGGTCTCGATTCACACACCTTTCCAACTTGTACTATCCAATAGAATTTCATGTTCATGATTTCTTGTACTATCCAATAGAATTGCAAAAACATGTTTCCTTGTCTAATTCTCAAACAAAACGGATCAAACAAGCATTTTTCAAATGTTTTTCATGATCTTCAAGTAGTTCATCTTTTAAGTTTTCATATTAAATCAAACATGTTCATCCTACATAACCAAGCATTTTATGGACAAGAATCATAACACATAATCTAGATATCAAGATCATCTTGCAACCCATCGAACAAACATTTGTTTTATAACATCTAACATAATTCGGATGGTCATAAACAATCCTAAACTATCATTCTTTTGCCATTCAAAACATCTTAACAAAATGTTATCCTACAAAAGTCATGTTCATCTTAGATATTGGAACCAAGCATGTATCATTAACAACAAGAACCCATTAGATCCAGCAAACACTTTCATCATACATAAACAATAGCCACAATGCACATTATCACATAATCAACACTTTTATCATGTGCTTGCAAAGAAACACTAACCGGCTAAGGATTTTGAGTGTAGAAGTGAGTAGGTTTGTTGTCCGATAATCCTTGAGTGAAGAATACAAGTTGACCCGAGAGCTTTGCCGCTTCGGTTTGGATCCGAGAGGTGGGGAAGGAGGATTATGGTGGTGTTTTAGGGTTTTAGTGAGAGAGAGAGAGAGAGAGAGTGTGTGTGGGAGTGAGTGTGAGGGAATGTTTGAGGGTTTGAGTGTCCAAAATAGGAAGGTGTCGGCTTATGTGGGGGTTTTGTAACCCATTCAAGGGCCATGCACCCTAATGGGTTTCTGAGTGGGCTCAAGGAGGTGCGGCCCAAATGGCCCCACTGTTCACTCGAGACCGAGTGGTCTCGAGTCGGGTTCCTGGTCTCGGCTCACTTATACATACATATATATATTACATACACCTAATTTAATATAAGCATCACACAATACATTAACATAATTCACAAATCTTCATTTAATAGTTTATGTACACATAATGCAAACTACAGAGGTTGCTCGGGAAAACCTGGAGTGTCACATTATCCCCAAGTTTTAAGAACTTTCGTCCTGAAAGTTAAGGCAGTCACTGTCAAGCTAGTGTGAGTGAGAACGTTTCAACGGGGTGTCACATCATCCCCCCGTTAGTTTGGAATTTCGTCCCGAAAGTCGGTTGTAGCTTCAGTGCTGGGAGTTTCGTTAGGGAATAACTAAGGATATTTGCGTTTCATCTGGTCTTCCCGTTCCGAGGTGAACTCTGGGCCACGGCGCGAGTTCCAACGAACTCGTACGATAGGTATCAGGCTACGTTTGAGGACTTTAATTTCTCGATTCGTGGTCTCAATCGGTTCCTCAATAAAGTGTAGCTGTTCGTCAAAAGTGAGTTCTTTGAAAGGAATGATGAGTGTTTCATCCGACAGACACTTCTTCAGATTAGACACGTGAAAGACGTTGTGCACTGCACTTAGTTCTTCTGGCAGATTCAATCTGTAAGCAACCTTACCGATCTTCTCGGTAATTTCGAATGGTCCAACATATCGCGGATTAGGCTTGCCCCGTTTTCCAAAACGAACCACACCCTTCCAGGGTGAGACTTTAAGTAGAACCCGGTCACCGACCTGGAATTCTAGCGGTTTCCTACGCTTATCAGCGTAACTTTTCTGATGGTCCCGAGCTGCCGCCATGCGTTGTCTGATCTGGGCAATCCTTTCCGTAGTCTCGACTACGAGTTCCGGGCCAGTAATTTGGCTTTCACCAACTTCCGCCCAACATAAGGGTGATCGGCATTTACGACCGTACAATGCCTCAAAGGATGCTGCCTGAATGCTAGTGTGGTAGCTGTTGTTGTAGGAGAACTCTACCAACGGTAAATGTCGTTCCCACCCATTTCCAAAGTCAATAACACATGCTCTCAGCATGTCTTCAAGCGTTTGAATAGTACGTTCCGTTTGACCATCGGTCTGTGGGTGGTAAGCAGTACTCATGTCCAGACGTGAGCCAAAAGATTTATGCGTAGCTTGCCGTAGTTCAGATGTAAAGCGTGGGTCACGGTCAGAAATGATAGAGGTTGGCACTCCGTGCCTAGCAACTATTTCCTTCAAGTAGATTGCAGCAAGCTTCGAATACTTATCGGTTTCCTTGATCGAGAGGAAATGTGCAGACTTGGTTAGGCGGTCCACGACGACCCAGATAGTGTCATTCCCGCTCTGAGATTTTGGCAAGCCTGTGACGAAATCCATGGAAATTTGCTCCCATTTCCATTTTAGCAGTTCCGGTTGTTGCAACAAGCCTGACGGCTTCTGGTATTCGACCTTGACTCTAGCACAGGTCAAGCACTTGCTAACGTAGGTTGCTATGTTGGCTTTCATACCTGGCCACCAATATGTAGTATTTAAGTCGTGGTACATCTTATCCAAACCAGGATGTACTGAGTAATGAGACTTATGTGCTTTATCCATCACAAGCTCGCGTAAGTTTCCATAAAGTGGGACCCATATACGCCCGGTTACGTAGTAAGCACCGTCTTCCTTTTGTTCTAACCGTTTCCTCGATCCTCGCAGGGACTCAGCCTTGACGTTCTCGGCTTTCAATGCTTCCACCTGAGCACTTCGTATCTGAGTAGGGAGGTTAGATTGGATGGTAAGTTGTAACGCTCGCACGTGCTTAGGTGTACTGTCCTTTCGACTGAGGGCGTCCGCCACAACATTGGCTTTGCCCGGATGGTACTTGATTGCGCATTCGTAATCATTCAAGAACTCGACCCATCGACGCTGTCGCATCTTTAACTCCTTTTGCTTGAAGATATGCTCGAGACTCCTGTGATCGGTGTAAATGGTGCACCTGGTACCGTACAGGTAATGTCTCCATATCTTAAGAGCAAAAAACACAGCTCCCAACTCTAAGTCATGCGTAGTGTAGTTCCTTTCGTGAATCTTAAGTTGTCGAGAAGCGTAAGCGATAACTTTCTCGCGTTGCATCAATACGCAACCGAGCCCATGAATAGACACATCGCAGTAAACCACAAAGTCGTCGATACCTTCAGGTAACGAGAGGATAGGAGCACTACAGAGATTATCCTTTAGCTTCCGGAAAGCAGACTCCTGAGCATCATTCCACTTGTAAGCAATACCCTTCTGAGTGAGTGTCATGGGAGGTTGAGCGATCTTCGAGAATCCCTTGCTGAATCTACGATAGTACCCTGCCAATCCCAAGAATTGGCGAACTTCGGTCAGAGTCTTAGGTGTAGGCCAATTCCTTATAGCGTCGATCTTAGCTGGATCGACGTGGATTCCGTCCTTATTGACCACGTGCCCAAGGAAGTGAACTTCTCGAAACCAGAAGTCACATTTTGAGAACTTTGCGTACAGCTGTTCGTTGCGAAGGAGTTCGAGAATAAGACGCAGGTGTTGTTCATGCTCTTCTTGGCTCTTTGAGTAGATCAAGATGTCGTCGATGAACACAATCACAAACTTGTCGAGGTAGGGTTTGCACACTCGGTTCATGAGATCCATAAAAAACCACAGGCGCGTTAGTCATTCCAAAAGGCATGAAAAGAAACTCGTAATGACCATAACGAGTTCTGAACGCAATTTTGGAGATGTCTTCATCGCGGACTCTTAGCTGATGATAACATGATCGAAAATCAATCTTAGAGTAGTAGCTCGATCCTTGCAACTGATCGAATAGGTCGTCGATACGAGGGAGTGGGTAACGATTCTTGATGGTAACCTTGTTTAGCTCACAATAGTCGATGCACATACGGAATGTGCCGTCCTTCTTCTTAACAAAGAGCACTGGCGCTTCCCAGGGTGACGAACTAGGACGGATAAATCCTTTGTCCAACAGTTCTTGCAGTTGTGTAGAAAGTTCCTTCAGTTCTGCGAGAGCTAGTCGATAAGGTGCACGAGCTATAGGTGCTACTCCGGGAGCTAGTTCGATTTGGAATTCGACCTGACGGTGAGGAGGGAGTCCAGGTAGTTCTTCAGGAAATTCCTCGGGATAGTCACGTACAACTGGAAAATCTTCAATCCTCTTTTCCTTTTCCTGTGTGTCGGCGACAAGTGCTAAGATAGCGGTGTGCCCCTTTCGTAAACACTTCTGGGCTTTTAAGAATGAAATGATGCCTGTGACTTCTCCGCCTTTGTCACCTTGAACGATAAGGTGTTTGCCAGAATGACGGGGAATACGAACCATTATCTCTTGACAGAGAATTTCAGCCCGATGTTTGGATAACCAATCCATACCAATGACGACGTCGAAGCTTCCAAGAACGATAGGGAAAAGATCGATGCTAAAGGTCTGACCAGACAATACTAGTTTGCAGTTACTTATCACGTGTGAGGCCTCAATGTTCCTACCGTTAGCTAACTCGACGATATGCTTAGAACTTAATAACATCGGCGTACTCTTAAGCTTCTTACTAATACGTGGGGATACATAGCTAGCATCGACTCCAGAATCAAACAATACAGAAACATAACGATCATCGAGTAGGAACTTACCCGCTACGACGTTGGGATCATTCCTAGCTTCTCCAGCTCCAATCACAAAAGCCCTTCCTCTTGCACCATTTCCAGCATTGTTGTTATTGTTCCCAGCACCCTGATTGTTGTTGTTCTGATTCAGTTCAGGGAAATCCCTTCGCATGTGCCCCGTTGCCCCACACTTGAAGCATCCACGTTTGTTTCCTTGTTGTTGTTGTGGTTGTTGTTGATTCTGCCTAGCTGGAAGCTGGGTCCTGCAGTCTTTGGCTTCATGCCCCATCTTGTTGCATCGCTGACACTGACTTTTTCCACATGGCCCGCTGTGGTGTCGGTTACATTTGTTACACTTGGGGTGGTTTCCTCGATAGCCACCCTGTTGCTGAGGGCCCTTGTTGCTTTCAGTCTTCCTTTGCTGAACTGGGGCTTGAGTGGGGTTAGCATCCTTACCCTGATTTCCATCCCACTTTCGTTTGTTATCACTAGAAGTTCCAGCAGTAGCACTGATCCTTTTGGGCAGCTGGCCCTGTTCCACAGCCTGATCAGTGAGTTTGTGAGCAAGACGAATGACTGGCTGAATCGTAGTGAGGTTGGCTGAGGTCACATGGCTCTGGATCTCTGGAACTAGACCCTTGAGGTAGAGCTCGATTCTTCGGTAAGCAGGTCGAGACATGTTAGGGCAGAGGGCAGCATAATCATTGGACTACTTGGTGTAGGTCTCAATCTCTGATCCAACCATCTTGAGCTCAAAGTATTCGTTTTCGAGCTTGTGAATGTCATCCCTGTGACAGTATTCTTCCTTGACCATGTTCTTGAAATCTTCCCACGCAGTAGCATTAGCAGTTTCCAAACCAAGCATCTGAATATGTGCCTTCCACCATGAAAGCGCCTTTCCTTCAAGCGTACCAGTAGCAAACTTCACCCAATTTGCAGGGGGACATTCGCAGACAGCAAAGATAGCTTCGGCCTTCTCAATCCAGTGCAGAAGGCCTATGGCACCCTCAGTGCCGTTGAAAGGGAGAGGCTTGCAATCCATGAAGGTTTTGAAAGTACAAACACGTGGTTGCGCAGGCGCTTGCTGACCTGTTGTGATAAGCGAAGCGAATAGGCCTGGAGGTGAAAAGACGATGTGGGGGTAGGATCTAAACATCCTAAAATAACGAGTTTACCTCCAGGGTGAGCTGCGAAAGCTGCAGCCACCGTGTTGAGCAAGTTAGTGAACTGAGCCTGAGTCATGTTAACATTTCCTCATCCGCATCCACTCATTGTCTTCATAACCAGAAAACACAGTATGAGTGTGATGTCATAATGTAGCGAGAATGAGATAGAGGAGGAAGATGTATCTATCTAACTAGGAACACTAGTACGTATAGTGGAGCATAGAGATCACATAACAAGCAAGTAAACACAAGTCCGAGCCATGAGGTCTAATACGTCGAGTCTTGCACTTGGAGTGTAGTGTCATCACGAGTCACAGGTTATAGTCTGGTTTTTCTCAAAAAGACTTTCTTTTTAAAACCGAGTTCACTATAACCAATGGCTCTGAAACCAATCTGTCACACCCTCAGATCCACATGCGGAGTACCACCGCGAGGCGTGTGACATGACCAGGATCCAGCCACTAATTATACAGAGCATTTAATAATTAAGAATGTTCACCAACCACAATGGTTAGTAAATACCATAGTTGAAGTTCAAAAGTCTTAAGTTCAAATAACAGTTTAAGTAGCGGAAGCATAGACAAAATAATTTAAACAAAGTTCATAGATAAGGTTTATTTAGAACCCAACACATGGGTTGAGGCGACCACTACACTTCCCCAAGCTGCAAGCTCCTGAGTCACTGGGTACCTGCAAAGCATGCAGTAGGGTATCAACATAATGTTGGCGAGTTCACGAGTTTGTCCAGTTTTTAATTTCCAAAAAAAAAAAACTTGTTTCAACAGTTAATTTACTCATTTATACATGCCATGGGGAGCTACCCCTTAAGTAAGCTACTAAACTGTTTTTACAATACCGAATACTATTCATCCGTACGTTTCCGTAGAGTGCCCCGTTTGTCAATGTTCTATCATCATTAACGGTTTGCCAGAGTACATTAGTTCACTCCCAATCCCATACGCGGGCACGGTGTGAGGCTGGTGAGACCTAAATAACGCTATCAACTAATAACCCGTTCGCCAGGCCCCGCCGACTAATCAGTATTAAGAAGTGAGGACTTGAGTGATAGAGTTTCATTTAGTTTTGCTTGTTGCATCCAGTATAAAAAGTAATTAACTAAGGGTCCCGCATAAGGGGAGAAAAGTAGGTTTGTATCCCTTACAAAGGGATAGCGTTGTTTAAGTTTCGTTTCCCAAACCACCGGGAACGCATGCTTTAATAGTTATGAACTCACCTTGGGTTGCTCGACAGATTAGTTTACTTGGTCAAGCACGCTGGTCACCATGTCCTAGCATGGTTACCAGTATAGGTCAGGTTTGGGTACAGGCAAGTCACGTATATTCTACACATAACTTAACACATAGCATGCATAACATACAATTATCCTTTAAGTTATTGGGCCTGTTCTAATCCTTAAACAGTCAATCAGCACCTAGCACAGTAGCACAGATACAAGCCCAAAGCAGGTTGTCACATTTGGTGTGACAACCCGCACTAGACCAGGTATCCGTACAACTTAATTAATGATTAATTACTACTTGATTACTGTGCTTGTTTGAACTAGCTGATAAACTGCTACCTGCATACTGATACATGCACTTACTTGCATCATACTTTATTTGCTGTCACTACATTAATTACATACTGAACCCTAGTGACACACATGATGCACAAAAAGCACAGTAGCACTAAACGGATACACGGCGAACATGCTGATATGACCAGCATCAGGCAGACACTGCCTCTAAGGCCTGTTAAGAGCCTCAAATATTTTGGCTACATTGGTAGTGAGTGTAGGGATATAAGGGTTGTGGTACCGCGTCTCTAGGAATAAGATACACTGATTCGGATGTGCCTAAAACATACTTTAAGTACCAAACACAGCACTTTAATAATTAATCCAGCTTCTAGCTGACTAGTAAAGTGCCAGAACATGAGAAAATAACACTAGACACTTTCTAGAGTGTCAGGAAAACAAATGGTGTCACTAAAATAACAATAACGACACTTTAAAGCCTTTGTAACGCTTTAACGGATTACTATCCAACCGGACACCCGGACTTTACCCGGAACATGAAAATATTACTATTTTCACTATTTATATTTTTCTGAGCCAGTTAGGGTCCCTGATTACCCTAACACCCGCCATAACGTGTAACATATTAGTAACGGGGTTAATTACTTAACTTAACTTGGTTTAACATAACCATCCCCTAACTAACTAGTTAAGATCGAACCAACCCCCCACCCCATTCCCTAACCGTCCCCTTGTATGGGGGACATGTTTGTACAAGTTTGATTATGTAAATCTAGTGTTGTTTAATATCAATGAGACACAATATCCATTGGACAATAACACCTAATCTTGTCTATAAAATAGCACTAAGACACATGATAATTATCACTAATCAACACCACAAAAATTACTCTTCTCTCTTGCCCTCCCACTCTCGGCCGAACTCCTCACCACACCCATCATATTTTCGGCTCTTGATCTCATCATTCCAAGATCATACACACTTCACAAGTCGCATATTAGGAGCTTTGGTGCACTCGGAACGCGAAGGACCTCTACCGTTAGCTTTTATCCACCCACTTTTCGCCAAGATTCTTCCCTAGCCCCGAGCTAGAGGTATAACACTTAAAACTTGTTCTTGAACGTATTTAAAGTGGTTAAAAGGAATATTGTCGGTTGAATCTCGTTAAAATGAAAGATGATGATCAAAAGTCTACTAAAACTACTTAAAATGGTGGTTAATGACATATAACTTGTGTAAAAGTTGTAGGACTTGAAAATTGTTATTTTTGAGACCCGATCTATGATGTGGTAGCTCGGATCACCGTTTAACCCGACTTTGTAAGATCATGTATCTTCACATAAGCTCGTTTTTGAAAGATACAAGGGTTAAAAGGTGAAACTCTACCACACAAGATACGTGAACTTGTGTAAAAATATTTTACTTGTGTAAAAGTAATTTAACTTGTACAATGGAGTTTAAAACTAGCAGATCTACGTATCTGCAAGTGATATTTTTGAAGGACCACACATTTAAGAAATCATGTATTTTAAAGAAAGGATCTTACACAAACAAACATGATTTTATAAACCACAAGTGTGTAGACACTTGTGAAATGAAAAGATCCGACAAATAACTATTTTTGGGAAAAATGACTAGAAGTTGTAAAGACGGATTTCTCTAGTCACAAGGTTTTTACGAGATCAAAGTTACTTTATATAAAGATCTACATATATAAAGGGGATTTACACTATAGATTCGGAAAAACTGCAAGTTCATGCGATTATGCGATTTACATACTTGTCGACTAGTTTGATGTGTCGGAAATTGTTTGATTGAATAAAGAAGTTGTTGAATTGATTTGTTAAAAGAAAAATGATACGCTTGAAAGCGTGGCCACCTCCTGTTACAGAGGAAACTCTGGCGAAATTTTCCAAAAACCTAACACTTAGAATTATTTACACAACAAGTGTTAGAACTATTTTTGGACATATTTTCAAAACGTAAATTTCGCCGGCACTATATTTTACTAAATATTCGGAGGTGGGGTTTTCACAAAGATTAACGTGATAAATATATTTGTCACAACACTGTTTATGATTATTTTGTGAAATACATAAATATTATTTTAGAGTGAAAATAATATTTACAAGCGTTAATGATTCCAAAACTTTACGAACGCTTCCACAAACATATAAGTTACACCGGTAATTACATTACCACAAGATTGATAAAACGTAACTTACGCACATGTATTGTATCCCCCATCCTTGGGAAGAAGAATAACTACCAAGTGTATACGGAACATAAACACGAAATAGTTGTCTAACTATTTCCCAAAGACTTAAACTATAAAGCTAAAGCACGGCCGTCCGTCTAATAGAATTAGCACTTGTAGGTCGTTGCACAGCTTACTGTATTGGAGACACTTGGTAGAGACGCGCATTCACTGTGAGTTTATGTCCCCCTTTTCTCTAACTGTTTTCAGTTTACTTAACTGCGGGGGTGAAATACATGTTACTATGATTTACGAGTACTTTACAACGGTATGTTTAACGTAAGGAGGTGTTATACGATCATGTGAGTGGATAGGAACAACATGGGGCCATTAGTCCTCATGGAGGGACCGAGGGACAGGAGCGGTAGATCTATCTGGGTGTAGCGAGCCCAGCCCCCGGCCAAACTAGAAACGGACCGTGGGGTGACTTTGTCCACATACTTTGCCGTGGCGAAATCTGCTAGGTTTGAGTCTCCCTATTTGCACTTCACATATGTCAGTGGCCTTGCAAACCATTGGTGATCACAAGTCCTCTTACACTGCTACATACCACAACTATTTTTATACTCACAAGTGTTTTACATACTCACTTACACATGAACTCGCTCAACATTATTGTTGATTTTTCAACTCACATGTATTTCAGGAAATTAAAACGGATCTGGCACGGTATGGAACGTTTTCCGCTGCACTTGTCATGGAGTCATCAGGGTTTAGGGGATGTGTCTCTTTCCTGGACAAGACACAGTCCTTAAACCACGTTTATGTTATGTTATAAGTTGTAATGTCTACTGAACAAGGTTATGGTTGTATGTTAAAACAATGGTAATGTGTTTGATTTTCAAAACTTAATGGATGACTTGCATGGTTTTTAAATTCATATAGCTTGTTATGGTTAAGCTATGGTATTAAGAAGTCACACCAACATTAACCACGCTTCCGCAAAGCCAGGGTGTGACAGCTTGGTATCAGAGCTCTGATCATAGCGAACTAGGATTCTTTCTCGAGTCTAGACTATGATCACATGGGCTCTCACGAAAACATTTTTCTGCATACCACTTAAGTCCAGATCCAAAACTTTTTACAAACAAATGTTGAGCACATTTTATTAATTATAGGCTCAGCTTGGAGGGCTGAGGATCGGTCTGGAGGATCGAGGTGATTAAAGTAGTTGAGCACGTTGGTTTGTTATAGGATCGATCTGGAGGATCGAGGCTCGGTCTAGGTGACCGAGGTAGTGGGCTAGCAAGGCTAGGAAGAGAAGGCTCAGCTTGGAGGGCTGAGGATCGATCTGGAGGATCGAGGTTTGGTTTAAGTGAAGGATAGAGCAGTCTTGTAGACTGGATGGTATTGGCTAGTAAGACTAGGAGGATTATGTGATGCCTTACTTGATAACTTATGTGATTACTTGATTTATGATTGACTATTTGTGCATGTTTGTGTATATGTTACAGACACATGGATTCTGCAGACACTGGTGGTTCAGGCACCACAGGCCCGAGGCCTATCGTTTCAGACGACATTGAGTCATCGGAGCACGAGGTTTACACGTCCGACTTCACTAGCACAGATGAGGACGATTTTCAGCCTTTTGCACTACCTGACGGTGCTGGCGAGCTCGCAGATGGTCCTATCGCAGGGGATCTACCACTGGCACTGATCCCTGCTCCTATACCGCTGGCTGCGTACCCAGCTTACGATTTACCCATCGACGATGAGGAGGATGATATCGATATGTTTGATGAGGAGCCTTTCGAGGATGATGCTCAGGGCGAGGCCCTTCCTGCTGCCGATCCCTTGTTGATCGCGGACGCTCCCGCCGCGGAGTCACCTGTTCACTCCCCAGTCGCGGACTCCTTTGAGTCTGTAGCTTCTGTACCCTCACATGTTCAGAGTGCACAGCACTTCTCTTATGGATCAGATCCTGATCAGGCATCTTCTGTTGCCCCTATCCCCAGTTTCGCTTTTGACCATGATGATGAGGGGGATTCCGATCCTATGTTTCCCCCAGGGTTCGACCCAGATCGTGACTTAGAGTTTGTTCCCATGGACCAGTTTATGGAGGATCCGGCAGACCCTGTTGACCTATTTGATCCTATTGACCCAGATTTTGAGTTTGAGATGGCTTTTGAAGACTTCGAGCCTGCCGTTGCCCCTGAGCAGGCAGCCGCTCTAGACCCTATACCAGAGCATGACCTAGTACATGCTGATATCCCTTTTGAGCCTGTTGTTGCTGATCTCCCTGTAGATGTTCCTGTGATTGAGGGCGATCATGTTGCTGTTGATCCCATTGTTCCTTTGCCCGTTGGTGATATACCTGCTGACCACCCTATAGAGCACCTTGCACCCGTTCACCCTGTTGTTGCTCCCTTATTTGATCCCGCCCCACTAGAGCCCGGACATGCACTGTTCGCGGCACATATGGATCCACCGGATGAGTCCGCACAGCACGGTTGGATACCGGCTGATGAGGATGTTCCACCTTTTCCTCCACAGATTCCTGTTGCACCACATGTTGACTTTTCATTTCAGGTTCCTATGTTTATACCTCCAGCAGGGCCTGGAGAGGGTTCTTCAGCACACCCTGATGGGCATGTACCGATGCCTATCCCTTTTATGCCTCAGACGTCATTTGTTCCACCCGCTGTTGCACCACTTCACGTGGCACCTTTCGACCCCACCAGCGAGCCATTTCTTTGGGCACCTGGCTCCGGTATGCCACCCACTGACCCCTACCATGCTTTTCACAGGGGACACACTATTGAGGACGTCTTGATGTCCTTTGTCGCACAGCATGAGTCCCACACACAGCGTATCCAGGAGCTCGAGAGAGCTCGGTTGTCACCTTGTCAGAGTCATGGTTAGACACACTCTCCCCTACAGCCGTTTCGACCATTACCTCCAGATATTGCTGCTCGTCTTTTTACACTGGAGCAGCAGATTGCTTCCATTATTCGCACACAGCAGGCGATGGAGGCAGACTGGTTACAGTTGCGCCGTTTGTTTTATACCCGTTTTCCTCCTCCTCCACCACCATCTGCTTAGAGCTCATCGGTGCCACTTGGGTAGGCGAGGTGAGAAGGCGGCGATTGCTTTTTGACTGCACAGCATTTTGGGGAGACTACGTTATGACTTGACTTTTGTTATGTACTTGATGTTGTATTGATACTGATGTAGCTTTTGACAGGGGTGATGTAGCCCCTAGTGATTGATGATTGTATGTATACACTTACGATGTGGTCTCATTTATATGGCAATCGCAGTTTTCTCACCATATTTGGATTCGCTTGATTACTTGTTTATATTTTATGACATGGGATGTTGTGTGATTGATATTTGTGATGTGTGATAACATGAGATGTTATGTGATTATACTATTACTACCGTTATATACGTACACTATATTACGAACTGATTTACGTATTATAACAACGGAGCCTTACTATGGCCTAACCAACTTAAACCATCTTTTAGAAGATGCCGCCCAGACGCGAGACGCGCATGCCCACTAACGAGGCAGAACTACAACAAATCATTGCCGCTGCCATAGCACAGTATGCAGCATCTCAGCCCGGAACGAGCGGAAGTATTAACCAGGGCAACAATAATCCACCACACGGTAATATTTAAGTCATTAAGACATACCATGACCTAAACGGATTTCCTTAGCAAGAAAGCTAATATCTATCACATGTTGCAATGAATGTGCAGGGTGCACATACAAGCAGTTCTTAGACTGCAAGCCCACCAACTTCGATGGCACCGGAGGCGCTATCGCTTTTACTCGTTGGGCCGAGAAGACTGATTCCACCATCCGCATGAGCAAATGTGCGCTCGACCAGCAGGTCACTTACATCTCAGGGCTGTTTCTAGACGGAGCCCTATCTTGGTGGAACTTACAAGTCCAGACGTTATGCGAAGCTGCCGCCTACGCACTGACCTGGGCAGAGCTGAAAGAGCTTATGCGCAAGAAGTACTGTTCCCGCGCAGAAATTCAGCGATTGGAGACTGAGTTCTGGCACCTAAAAATGGACGGTCCGAAGGTAGCAGAGTACGTTCAGAGGTTTCATGACCTATCTCAAGTGGTTCCTTATATGGTCACGCCAGAATACAAGCGAATCGAGCGCTTCATTTGGGGTTTGGCTCCCCAAATAATAAGCATGGTAACCTCCTCCAAACCAGCGACTATCACTGAAGCCATCGATTTGAGCGTGGCTCTCACCGAGGAGGCGATTCGTCTAAACAAGTTTGATGAAGTCAAGGCAAAGAAGACAGAGACTCACGTTGAGTCCTCAGGAGATAACAAAAGGAAGTTTTCAAACTTCAAACAAGGCGTCAGTATGGCAGTAAAGAAAGGAAAATCAGCTGGCAGTACCAAGAGAGGAAAAGGGTACCAGGGCACCCAGCCCAGATGCAACAACTGCCAACGCCACCATACTGGCCATTGTAACATGAGAGTTTGTGAATCTTGTGGAAAACCGGGCCACTTAAAGGAATCATGTTGGGCTAGTGCGGGCCGCGGAGGCCAGGGAGGATATGGAAATAGGAATGATAACCGTGGTGGAAATGGAAACCGCCTACAAGGAAATTTTGGAGGAAACAGAAACCGAGGCAACAATGCAAATCAGGCTGGCAATGCCAACCAGAACAACATCCCAGCTGGAAATGGGGATGGAAACGGGCAGAGACTCGGATGCTATAACTGCGGGGAAATCGGGCATTTTAAGAAGAACTGCCCAACGTTGAATCAGGCCCGCGGTAGAGTGTTCCAACTCGAAGCTAGGGAAGCACGCCAAGATCCAAATGTTGTTACGGGTACGTTCCCTATCAATCAACGCTATGCATCCGTTTTATTTGATACTGGTGCCGATTATAGCTTCGTATCGTTAGAATTTAAGAATATGCTTGGGATAGCTGCTAATAAGTTAGACATTCCCTACTCGATCGAATTAGCTAATGGAAAGTTAGTTGGAGCCGACGAAGTAATCAGAGGTTGTGTGATAGAATTGGGAGAACGCGAGTTTACTCTGGATCTACTACCAGTCCAATTGGGAAGCTTCGACGTGGTGGTAGGAATGGATTGGTTATCCGGAAACAAGGCTGAGATAGTATGTCACGAGAAAGTTGTTCGTATCCCAACTGATGATGGTGAGACAATTGTGGTTCACGGAGAGAAGCGTGACACACCGCTAAGATTTATCAGCTGCTTGAAAGCAAGGAAGTGTTTACAGAAAGGATGTGTTGCTTTTCTGGCACACATCGTAGACAAGAAGGCTGCTGAGCCAACAATCGAGGACATCCCTGTCGTAAGGGAGTATCCAGAAGTCTTCCCAGAAGACTTACCCGGACTGCCACCTCAGAGGCAAGTGGAGTTTCACATTGACTTAGTTCCAGGCGCCGCGCCTGTGGCTAAGGCACCATACAGACTTGCTCCGTCTGAGATGCAGGAATTGTCGACACAACTTCAAGAGTTGTTAGACAAGGGTTTTATCCGACCAAGCTTCTCGCCTTGGGGAGCTCCGGTCCTGTTTGTCAAGAAGAAGGACGGAAGTTTCCGCATGTGTATTGACTACAGAGAATTGAACAAACTGACGATCAAGAACAGGTATCCTCTGCCAAGAATCGATGACCTGTTCGACCAACTTCAAGGTTCAAGCTGTTACTCTAAGATCGATCTTCGATCTGGATACCATCAACTAAGGATACAGGAGGAAAGTATCCCGAAAACAGCCTTCCGAACTCGTTATGGACACTACAAGTTCCTCGTTATGCCATTTGGTTTGACAAACGCACCTGCAGTCTTTATGGACTTGATGAATAGGGTTTGCAAGCCATACTTAGACAAGTTCGTGATTGTATTCATCGACGACATCCTGATTTACTCAAAGACGAAGGCTGAACACGAGCAGCATCTTAGAACCATATTGGAGCTGCTAAAGAAGGAACAGCTGTATGCCAAATTCTCCAAGTGCGAGTTTTGGCTACGCGAAGTCCAGTTTCTTGGACATGTGGTTAATGGGGATGGAATTCATGCTGATCCCACAAAGATCGAGGCAATCAAGAATTGGGAAACGCCTACAACGCCAACCGAGATTCGACAATTCTTGGGTTTGGCTGGCTACTATCGAAGGTTCATCGAGGATTTCTCGAAAATCGCTCAACCTTTGACGCTTCTCACGCAGAAGGACAAGACGTTTGATTGGGGAATCAAACAGGATGAAGCGTTTCAGATATTAAAGGGTAAGCTTTGTAACGCGCCAATCTTAGCTCTACCAGAAGGTACTGATGACTTTGTGGTATACTGCGACGCATCGCGTCAAGGATTGGGTTGTGTGTTAATGCAACGCCAAAAGGTCATTGCTTACGCATCACGCCAACTGAAAGTGCACAAAAAAAAAATTATACCACACACGATTTAGAGCTTGGCGCAGTGGTTTTTGCTTTAAAGATCTGGAGACACTACCTGTATGGTACGAAGTGCACAATCTTCACAGATCACAAAAGCCTACAACATATATTCAACCAGAAGGAGTTGAATATGAGGCAAAGACGATGGGTTGAATTGTTAAACGACTACGACTGCGAGATAAAATATCATCCAGGGAAGGCGAATGTAGTCGCCGATGCCCTAAGTCGTAAAGAAAGAATCAAGCCCATAAGGGTTAGAGCTTTGGAAATGATTATACGAACCGACCTTTCCTTGCGCATTCGTGCTGCACAAAAGGAAGCTCTCAAGGAGGGAAACCTTGAGGAAGAATATCTCCGTGGAATGGAGAAGCTTTTGGTACCAAACGAGGAAGGGACGTTATGTTTTGAGAAAAGAATTTGGGTTCCTCTGTTTGGTGGATTAAGGGAAGTTATTTTCGACGAAGCGCACAAGTCACGGTACTCTATCCACCCTGGATCGGATAAGATGTACCAGGATCTCAAAGATTACTATTGGTGGCCTAGGATGAAAGGCGACGTTGCTGTTTACGTGAGCAAATGTTTAACGTGCGCTAAGGTCAAGGCGGAATACCAGAAGCCTTCGGGACTTCTGCAACAACCTGAGATTCCCAAGTGGAAATGGGAACAAATCTCAATGGATTTTGTTACAAAACTGCCAAGAACGCCAAGAGGCCATGATATGATTTGGGTGATTGTTGACCGCCTAACAAAGTCCGCACACTTTCTGCCAATCAAGGAGAAAGACAGTACTAGTAAACTTGCGGAAATTTACTTGAGAGAGATCGTAGCACGTCATGGAGTACCTCTCTCGATCATCTCTGATAGAGACGGAAGGTTTGTGTCAAGAATATGGCAATCCTTCCAAGAATCTTTTGGCTCACAATTGAATCTGAGCACTGCGTTCCATCCGCAAACTGACGGCCAGAGCGAGCGAACGATACAAACTTTGGAAGACATGCTGAGGGCATGTGTTATGGATTTAGGCGGTAGCTGGGATAAACACTTACCTTTGGTCGAATTTTCATACAACAACAGCTACCACACCAGTATTGGTGTCGCGCCATTTGAGGCCCTATACGGACGCAAGTGCCGATCACCACTATGTTGGTCTGACGCAGGTGATAGGCAGCTTGCTGGTCCCGAAATCGTCCAAGAGACGACAGACAAGATCGCGCAAATTCTTAAACGCATCGAAGCAGCTCGCCACAGACAAAAGGCCTATGCGGATCCAAACCGAAAACATGCGGATTTTCAAGTTGGAGAAATGGTTTTACTGAAGGTATCACCCTGGAAAGGGGTGGCACGCTTTGGAAAGCGTGGGAAGTTAAATCCGCGCTACATTGGTCCTTTCAGAATTCTGGAAAGAATTGGGACAGTAGCATACAAGTTGGAACTACCCGCTGAACTAAATGGTGTTCACGATACATTTCATGTATCCAATCTGAAGAAAAGTCCAACTCAAGTTGACGTTGCCATTCCTATCGACGAGATTCATATTGACGACACGCTCCACTTCGTTGAAGAACCTGTTGAGGTCACGGATTGGAAAGTTAACAAGACCCGCCGGAGCAGTGTCAAACTCGTCAAAGTACGTTGGAATGCCAGACATGGTCCTGAATTTACCTGGGAACGTGAGGACCGGATGAAAGAGAAATACCCCCACCTATTTCCTAAGAACTCTGCATCTACAAGCAGAACTTAAATTTCGGGACGAAATTTATTTAACGGGGGGAGAATGTGACAACCCGCACTAGACCAGGTATCCGTACAACTTAATTAATGATTAATTACTACTTGATTACTGTGCTTGTTTGAACTAGCTGATAAACTGCTACCTGCATACTGATACATGCACTTACTTGCATCATACTTTATTTGCTGTCACTACATTAATTACATACTGAACCCTAGTGACACACATGATGCACAAAAAGCACAGTAGCACTAAACGGATACACGGCGAACATGCTGATATGACCAGCATCAGGCAGACACTGCCTCTAAGGCCTGTTAAGAGCCTCAAATATTTTGGCTACACTGGTAGTGAGTGTAGGGATATAAGGGTTGTGGTACCGCGTCTCTAGGAATAAGATACACTGATTCGGATGTGCCTAAAACATACTTTAAGTACCAAACACAGCACTTTAATAATTAATCCAGCTTCTAGCTGACTAGTAAAGTGCCAGAACATGAGAAAATAACACTAGACACTTTCTAGAGTGTCGGGAAAACAAATGGTGTCACTAAAATAACAATAACGACACTTTAAAGCCTTTGTAACGCTTTAACGGATTACTATCCAACCGGACACCCGGACTTTACCCGGAACATGAAAATATTACTATTTTCACTATTTATATTTTTCTGAGCCAGTTAGGGTCCCTGATTACCCTAACACCCGCCATAACGTGTAACATATTAGTAACGGGGTTAATTACTTAACTTAACTTGGTTTAACATAACCATCCCCTAACTAACTAGTTAAGATCGAACCAACCCCCCACCCTATTCCCTAACCGTCCCCTTGTATGGGGGACATGTTTGTACAAGTTTGATTATGTAAATCTAGTGTTGTTTAATATCAATGAGACACAATATCCATTGGACAATAACACCTAATCTTGTCTATAAAATAGCACTAAGACACATGATAATTATCACTAATCAACACCACAAAAATTACTCTTCTCTCTTGCCCTCCCACTCTCGGCCGAACTCCTCACCACACCCATCATATTTTCGGCTCTTGATCTCATCATTCCAAGATCATACACACTTCACAAGTCGCATATTAGGAGCTTTGGTGGACTCGGAACGCGAAGGACCTCTACCGTTAGCTTTTATCCACCCATTTTTCGCCAAGATTCTTCCCTAGCCCCGAGCTAGAGGTATAACACTTAAAACTTGTTCTTGAACGTATTTAAAGTGGTTAAAAGGAATATTGTCGGTTGAATCTCGTTAAAATGAAAGATGATGATCAAAAGTCTACTAAAACTACTTAAAATGGTGGTTAATGACATATAACTTGTGTAAAAGTTGTAGGACTTGAAAATTGTTATTTTTGAGACCCGATCTATGATGTGGTAGCTCGGATCACCGTTTAACCCGACTTTGTAAGATCATGTATCTTCACATAAGCTCGTTTTTGAAAGATACAAGGGTTAAAAGGTGAAACTCTACCACACAAGATACGTGAACTTGTGTAAAAATATTTTACTTGTGTAAAAGTAATTTAACTTGTACAATGGAGTTTAAAACTAGCAGATCTACGTATCTGCAAGTGATATTTTTGAAGGACCACACATTTAAGAAATCATGTATTTTAAAGAAAGGATCTTACACAAACAAACATGATTTTATAAACCACAAGTGTGTAGACACTTGTGAAATGAAAAGATCCGACAAATAACTATTTTTGGGAAAAATGACTAGAAGTTGTAAAGACGGATTTCTCTAGTCACAAGGTTTTTACGAGATCAAATTTACTTTATATAAAGATCTACATATATAAAGGGGATTTACACTATAGATTCGGAAAAACTGCAAGTTCATGCGATTATGCGATTTACATACTTGTCGACTAGTTTGATGTGTCGGAAATTGTTTGATTGAATAAAGAAGTTGTTGAATTGATTTGTTAAAAGAAAATGATACGCTTGAAAGCGTGGCCACCTCCAGTTACAGAGGAAACTCTGGCGAAATTTTCCAAAAACCTAACACTTAGAATTATTTACACAACAAGTGTTAGAACTATTTTTGGACATATTTTCAAAACGTAAATTTCGCCGGCACTATATTTTACTAAATATTCGGAGGTGGGGTTTTCACAAAGATTAACGTGATAAATATATTTGTCACAACACTGTTTATGATTATTTTGTGAAATACATAAATATTATTTTAGAGTGAAAATAATATTTACAAGCGTTAATGATTCCAAAACTTTACGAACGCTTCCACAAACATATAAGTTACACCGGTAATTACATTACCACAAGATTGATAAAACGTAACTTAAGCACATGTATTGTATCCCCCATCCTTGGGAAGAAGAATAACTACCAAGTGTATGCGGAACATAAACACGAAATAGTTGTCTAACTATTTCCCAAAGACTTAAACTATAAAGCTAAAGCACGGCCGTCCGTCTAATAGAATTAGCACTTGTAGGTCGTTGCACAGCTTACTGTATTGGAGACACTTGGTAGAGACGCGCATTCACTGTGAGTTCATGTCCCCCTTTTCTCTAACTGTTTTCAGTTTACTTAACTGCGGGGGTGAAATACATGTTACTATGATTTACGAGTACTTTACAACGGTATGTTTAACGTAAGGAGGTGTTATACGATCATGTGAGTGGATAGGAACAACATGGGGCCATTAGTCCTCATGGAGGGACCGAGGGACAGGAGCGGTAGATCTATCTGGGTGTAGCGAGCCCAGCCCCCGGCCAAACTAGAAACGGACCGTGGGGTGACTTTGTCCACATACTTTGCCGTGGCGAAATCTGCTAGGTTTGAGTCTCCCTATTTGCACTTCACATATGTCAGTGGCCTTGCAAACCATTGGTGATCACAAGTCCTCTTACACTGCTACATACCACAACTATTTTTATACTCACAAGTGTTTTACATACTCACTTACACATGAACTCGCTCAACATTATTGTTGATTTTTCAACTCACATGTATTTCAGGAAATTAAAACGGATCTGGCACGGTATGGAACGTTTTCCGCTGCACTTGTCATGGAGTCATCAGGGTTTAGGGGATGTGTCTCTTTCCTGGACAAGACACAGTCCTTAAACCACGTTTATGTTATGTTATAAGTTGTAATGTCTACTGAACAAGGTTATGGTTGTATGTTAAAACAATGGTAATGTGTTTGATTTTCAAAACTTAATGGATGACTTGCATGGTTTTTAAATTCATATAGCTTGTTATGGTTAAGCTATGGTATTAAGAAGTCACACCAACATTAACCACGCTTCCGCAAAGCCAGGGTGTGACATTTGGTGGCCCAATAACCGAATCGGACAGCCCAGTCGAGACCAGGTGGTCTCGACTCGAGATCGTGCGGTCTCGAGTCGCAACCAAGGGGTTTCGAGTGGTGTTTATATTAGTAGCGGCCTTGGAGGTCTCGAACTCAGTCTCGAGTCGAGATCATGAGATCTCGAGTCGAGAAGTAGCTAGTCTCGAGTCCTTGATGTTTGTTGCTTTGTCTCGAGTTATCTCTTTGATGGTCTCGAGTCGAAACCGGGGGTCTCGACTCACACACCTGTCCAACTTGTACTATCCAATAGAATTTCAAGTTCATGATTTCTTATACTATCCAATAGAATTGCAAAAACATGTTTCCTTGTCTAATTCTCAAACAAAACGGATCAAACAAGCATTTTCAAATGTTTTTCATGATCTTCAAGTAGTTCATCTTTTAAGTTTTCATATTAAATCAAACATGTTCATCCTACATAACCATGCATTTTATGGACAAGAATCATAACACATAATCTAGATATCAAGATCATCTTGCAACCCATCATCGAACAAACATTTGTTTTATAACATCTAACATAATTCGGATGGTCATAAACAATCCTAAACTATCATTCTTTTGCCATTCAAAACATCTTAACAAAATGTTATCCTACAAAAGTCATGTTCATCTTAGATATTGGAACCAAGCATGTATCATTAACAATAAGAACCCATTAGATCAAGCAAACACGTTCATCATACATAAACAATAGCCACAATGCACATTATCACATAATCAACACTTTTATCATGTGCTTGCAAAGAAACACTAACCGGCTAAGGATTTTGAGTGTAGAAGTGAGTAGGTTTGTTGTCCGATAATCCTTGAGTGAAGAACACAAGCTGACCCAAGAGCTTTGCCGCTGCCGTTTGGATCCGAGAGGTGGGGAAGGAGGATTATGGTGGTGTTTTAGGGTTTTAGTGTGAGAGAGAGAGAGAGTGTGTGTATGGGAGTGAGTGTGAGGGAATGTTTGAGGGTTTGAGTGTCCAAAATAGGAAGGTGTCGGCTTATATGGGGGTTTTATAACCCATTCAAGGGCCATGCACCCTAATGGGTTTCCGAGTGGGCTCAAGGAGGTGCGGCCCAAACGGCCCCACTGTTCACTCGAGACTTTGTGGTCTCGAGTCGGGTTCGTGGTCTCGGCTCACTTATACATACATATGTGTATTACATACACCTAATTTAAAATAAGCATCACACAATACATCAACATAATTCACAAATCTTCATTTAATAGTTTATGTACACATAATGCTAACTACGGAGGTTGCTCGGGAAAACCTAGAGTGTCATAGTTTGCGTGTGGATTCGATTGATTTTTAAAGTTTGTCACTTATTATGAAGCTTGCTACTAAAATGATATGAATTTGTTTATTGAAAAATGGGTTGGAACAAACAGACAATTTGATTTTTGATTATTAACTAACAAAAACTTAACGATTGCACGGAAATATAACTAACGGTTTAAAAACAAGATATGTAAACAAGGTTTACACCCGGTTCGGTAATTGCAATCCTAGGGTTTCTACACGTTTTAGATTTGATTCAATTGAATATGCCAATAACGAATTTCAATCACGAATCTTAGGTGCCAATTGCTATCAACGCGTATAACGGACCGCAATGCACTTCGTTACTTCGGACAAGTAAAACCTTTTGAAAGATAAGGCATAAATACACAAACTTATTTTGCAAAGTAGAATTTTATAATCATTCAACAATTCAAAAATGTAGTTCCAATGTAAGACAATTATCAACCAATACAAAATACAATTCAATTTGTCATAAAAACAAACTAAAAACAATGTTAAAACCCTAGACTTACAAACACCTACACCCGGGTGAAACCTTCGAGAATTAACCGCTCATGGTGAACGGGATTGATCAATGATGGATGAGAGCTTGAATGTTGACATCTTGGAGCTTTGAAGGTGATGAGGATGATGGTTAGGGTTTGTGGTGGTGAAAGGTTTGATGGAGATGAATGAATGGATGCTGATTAGGGTTGTAGGATGGAGATGATTATGAATTCGGTTGATGATTCAAAGATTGGAATGATTGGGATTGGATTAGTGATGATTCTAGGCTCCAAAAACAAGTTCAAACTTCAAAAGTGAGTGTAATTATCGAATAATGGCTGCCAAACTAGTTATAACTCGTCCAAGATCAAAAGAACTTCAAATTTTGTGACATGGGACAGCTGAAGCCGTCGCCGACGGCATGAATGCCCGTCGACGATGCCTTACCATTATTTTTGTTTCCTGGGACGTCCTAATCTGCTGGTTAAGAAACTTTTAGGCGACGGAGGTTTTTATAGGGCGTCGCCGACGACCCACAAGGGCGTCGTCGACGACCTCTCCAGCTCCCGTTTTCCATTTTTCACATTTCTTGCTCGCGGTTGATCCGTTTGGCGTCCCGGTGGTCCGTAAAGCTCCCGAATAGCTCCTTAAACTGTGTTAGACCTACAAAAGTAGGCTAAACAAAACTAAAAACCACGTAAAAACACCAATTTAAATAATTACGAACACCGGTTTTGGACCGCGTATCAGCGTCCTCTGCAACGGCGCCAAAAACTTGATGTGCGTGAATTATATATATTTTTATAAATGCATTTTCCTTTACACAAATTTAGTTTTAAAATGGTTTTCACCCAAGAACTAAACTACACACACAAAGGAGAAAGTGTACCCCATCGGATGTTAATATAGTATATCGGTAAGAACCAGATATTAATCCGTGGACGTGGTGTCTCGGTACTAAACTGCTATTACTTTAAAGCCTTCTCAAATAGCAAGTGGGTTTCCTAATTTTAGCATGAAAGTAATCTAAATAGTAAGTTAATGAATTTAAACAATATTTAACAAAAAGTTGTCTAAACTAAGTATCCACTATTGATCATGTGATGACTAAGAGAAGCACTAGTGATGACACAACATCTAAATTAACTAAGTTTCGATCAAGGTTCCTAGTTTTATAATTCTTTCAGAAAATTAAAATAAACTAACACTCTAATCACTTAGGAATCATTCTTAAAGCTCGGTTGTAAAGTTGAGGTTAATCTTTTGACAAGAGTTATTTGTTCAACCTAAACTCCAAACTCGACAACCTAGGGAAAACTAATATGAAAAACACACCAATCACCCTAAATTTCTTTTAAGTAAATAATGTCCTAGTGTTGTTCTTGATATGAATCATAAGCATGATCATGCTAGATGAGAATTTTGGCCTAAATCATCATACTTACACTATTACATGCTAATTGCATGCTATAAAATTCACATTAACATTACTATAATATTTCCAAATCCAAATGCAAGAATCCCCACACACCTAAAATATTCCTTCATATCATGTTAAAAATCACCATTACTAGTATCATGTTATGAACCCAATTACAAGTAACAAGATTCAATAATTACAATCTACACATGGGTTTTCCAATATATCATGAGCAAAATCATAATCAAACATTCATGATGAACAACTTGAAGATGCATATGAACTCTAAGAACAAGACTAGAATATTATCATGAAGATCAACAACTTATCATCACATCTACTTCATATCATCATAATCACAAAAGCTTCAACACTGTTTAGACAACTCAAAGATTTAGCCTCTAAGAGTCACCATAACTAACATGAATTGTTCAAAGATCACACTAATTAACATGAAAACAAAGTAGCTAACCAAGTTCAAAGGAAGGAATAAATGTTGGATGATTAGATCTTCAAATGATCAAGCCTTCTCCAAAGCTCCTCTTTAGCTTCAACTTCCTTCCAAGTGCAGATTTTTGAGAGAAAAACTTCAATCCAAGACCCAACTCCCTTGCAAATGAGCTGAAACTTTGTATTTAACATATTGTCTGTTTGGCACGATCATGCCACCTTTTAGCACGATCGTGCTTGGTTTGTGTCAGGTTCACTTTTCATTTTTCGTTCTTGTTTGATGCCAAGTGTCAGAATGATCGTGCCAGTCAATGTTTCACCGGTAATCATCGATGCGTGCTCGTGAACTGACTGCTCATGGAATGATTTTGCTCGTGCATGATCGTGTAGACCAATGGAATGTGTTTTTGTGAAGATGTGGGTTTTCAATATGTTTGAGATTACGTGTTGCTAACCGCGTTTCTATTGAGAATGAAACGGAAGTACATGTATGATAACGTTGGGCTCTCGAGAATTTGATGCCGGAATGAAGTAAATGAATTTGGGAGGATAACCAAATGGAATAGCTTAAGTAGTTAGAATGCGATATGGTTTTTTAATTATATGTTTTAAATTATATAGGATGTCACCAATTACTAACAAGGTGGATGCGTATGGTGACTTCATGTTCCACAGATCATCGTCATCATCATGATCATCATCATCATGTAGAGCATGCAAACAAGGTGTGAGTCAAGATAAGGATTGTGCAGGAGTGGGTCTTGTAGTCGTATAGACTCTTGTTTTAATGAACGTAGTATGTCAGAATTTAAGAATATAAAACTTTTAATCAGACTTTCAAATAATTCTTAAGCATGTAGAATGTTAATGAAGAAAGAAATTTTATGGTCCGTATTTTTCGTTGCGTCTTATGGTTAAAACGTGTTAGGGTCTTACATCGGAGTATCCACTTGTTGGGCTTAGGGGAAATTGTTTCATGGCTAGTCGAGCTGTGATGAAGGCAGAGTCAAGGAAAGTTGCTAAGAATGAAGAAGCTTGTGCTGAGAATCAACATGTCTTCATTCCCTTTGCCTTTGATACCTTTGGTTCCGATGTGTTATACCAGTTATGATTCACTAATGACATGTCTTTGTAATTTCTTAATGTTGTGTTTTATAATTTTTAAGGTTCTTCTCGATGTGTTTTATTGTATAACACAACATACGTAAAATCATCATAATTGGCCATTCAAACTATAAAACACATCATGTTGTCATATAAAACACCCCATAACTGATAAAACAAATCAACTAGTTGAAACGTAATTTTTTAACATATGTAGAAATATGCTACTCATATTAAAGATAAAAAAACGGTCATTATATTCAAAAATAAATTACGTATAAAAAAGCTATTGATGTTTTAAAAAGATGGGGGAAAGTTGCAAGTGGGTTCCTAAATTTAACGCACGCTAAATTTACTTTTATACCCTTAATCTAATAAATCAATCAATTTAATTACAACAAATATTACAATTTTACCACTCAATTTATATCATCCATCAATTACCGTTATCTAATGGTTATGATCACTTTTACACTTTTTAGAAGAAAAAAACACACTTTGAAGAGGAACCCTACCCATACTGCATATGTGTAATGTAGCTGGATCATGTACAAGACAACTTTCCTGTACGAAGCATACATCAAAAGGATATGAGGACAAGTGTCATTGGCATGAAGGGTAATTTGGTCCTTTCCCAAGTGAACAACTTCCCTCATTGATTTTTAAACGGCTATAACTTTTCCATACTTAAATATTTTTAAATAAAAGTTACACCGCATTAACAAGCGTTTCATTATCTTTAATTCGAGTAGCATATTGCTATAGTTTTCTTAAAAAGAATTACCGGATTTTGAATACCCAGCACATGACTACATGATTTTGAATTGTAATTACGTGATTACACATTCAACATAAACCATACCTAATTACACATTCAATATAAATCCATTAGTTGATTACACATTTAATATGATTTGTTATAACTTATTACAGTTATGCTTATTACATGATTAGACATTCAATAATAAGAACTTCATTGTTTATGTTTTATTACATGATTAAAGCTCTAATATACAACATGATGTGGTTATTATAGGTTGATTTGGCTAATGTTTGTTATATAATTTATCCTTAATACGTGATTAGACCTGAAATATTTGGTATTCCATATGAAATATTATGTATTACATGTTTTTGTTTTTACGTAACTACGTAATCGTTCAGTGTGGTTTCACATAAAATACTATAATGAAATCACGTAATCACGAAATGTGTATTCAAAATCAAGTAGTCACATAATAACACATAGTCAACTATTATTACGTAATTACGTAATCACTTAGTCCAGTTTCACATATTGAAGAAACAGCGATCTAATTGGACCAGAGTCAATCAGATCAGGGGTTTTGTCTCTGCATAAAAGGGGTTAATCTTCTCGTTGATTCGAGGGTTAGCTAGTTTTCTTCTCCGGTGATCAGTGCAAGATAGAAAAGCCATTAGATTCAGCACGGGGAGAATGGGGGTTCTCTCCGTGACCACCCTCCGGCGTGAGAATAAGTACAGTGATCTCGATAAAGAAGATGAAGTAGTAAAAGTGAGAGTGAAGGGAGAGTAACTTGTGAGATCATACTTGCAGTGCCTTATTTATAGCTGGTTTTTGGCAGGAAAAGAGTCTGGCAGAGATAGTAACGGAAAATACTTTTCCGTTGGCGGTTATTGCACTTTTCCGTCAACCACTAACATCATATCCGTGCACAATGATTGTGAATGTGATCGACGGCTAGGGAGATGCCACGTGGAAGGTGGGTTTGTGTAGATTAATATTCAGATGAGTGTTCTCATCGTGATTAGATGAGTGTCCACGATTATGCCACGTCACAATCAGTTGTAACTGAATGGTTATGCCCGGTGAGCATTAGAAAGCCTTCTAGATGATCTACAGCTGTAAAACTGTATGCCCTTGCCACGTGTCTATTCTGTTGTAACATAAAAGATTCCTTTTGTTTAAGTCTTGATTTCAGGCGTGCGGAGATGATTAGGATTTTATCTTCAAGTCTAACTGTACCTTTGCGCGAGCCCGCACAAGGGTGTTAGTTGAATGTTTGTTTCTCCTTTTCTCCGGCGCATGGTTATCGAAGACTGTTTTCTTCCACCTCTTTGTTTAGAGCCGCTACACAGCCCCGCAGGGTTTTGTTCAAGATGTCTTTGAAATAAGGTTGTGGTATGGTCCTATGCGCTTACGCGAGGTTTTCGGGACCATACCCCTTCAAGTCCCCCCAGTCCAGTGTTGCTTCTACACAAGTAGGTGGAGCACTGAACTATATAAAATGAAGTGTGCACTTTTTGCCTTTGAGAAGTAGCAAGGCTTGCGTCGTGGAAACTGTGCACTCATGGACACAACAGTTTCCTTGATGTTAAGGACGTACAATCACGTCTACCTCCTGACATGGTGAAGACCTTCGCGTATGGTTATATGACTGTGTAAAGGTCATCACGACTATTTTTGCTTGGGATGTTGTCTGGTTTTGTTGGTCATTGTTGCGCCAGTAAGTGTATTGTGCTGCTGCGTTAGTAACTTTGTTAATGCCGCCGCGTAACTTGTTAATGTGCTATTGCATAAGTATCTTTGTTATTGCGCTGTCGCGCAAGTAACTGTAGTAATGTGCTGCTGCACATCTTTGTTAATGTGTTGTTGCATATGTATCTTTGTTATTGCGCTGCCACACAAGTAACTGTATTAATGTGCTGCCGCACATCTTTGTTAATGTGCTGTTGCACAGGTATCTCTGTTATTGTGCTGCGGCGTAAGTAATTGTAATAATGTGCCGCCGCACATCTTTGTAAATGTGCTGTTGCACAAGTAACTTTGCTACTGTCTGTTTTAGTTACAATGTTTGCATGAGCACAATTACTTTGTTTAGGTAGGACAAATAAAGATGGTATAAAGCTCATGTGCGAACGTAGGGTTAGACCTTGCACGGTACATGTAACCGCGGACCGTTCATGAGACTTGTTGTGTTACCATAATGTTTTTGTGCTTACCAAAAGGAGTTGCATGCATTTGTAATAAAACATAGAAGCAAAGTGTGAATAAAATTTTGCATTGATTTGGATAGGGCGCGGAGGCCGGTAGATACAAAGTAGCTAATAAATAAGATAATTATGCTGCATATTTAAGTAATGACCGTTATATTGTATACTGGTTAGCGTTGTGTGCTGTCCAAGTACAGATGGTCCTGGGGTTACATATGTAGGATCGTTGTGTGATCTGAATGAGTCGTTCAGAAGGGTTTAGATCCTAATCAAAGGTGGAATTCAGAGATACAGACTTATTTACAGCTTGATTCACTTATAATGTCTCTTGTATTGATATAATAGTCTTACAGCACCTGGAGACAATCTGGCAGAGCTTCGCTACCGATTTTCCAAAGTTACAAATAACAAACCAAGCACCCCTATATATAGATCATGTCATTTTGTACGGAATGACTTCAGTTCATTTCGTATGAAATGGATTTCCTCATTTCGTGCGAAATAGGCTTTGTCCATTTTGTGCGAAATAGCTTTCACACACACTAACCTGATTTCTAGCCTAACTAGCACTGGTTTATCCTATCTGATTACAAGACTCGATACAAGACGAAGTCAATAGACAAATGCACTAACAGACCCCCCTTGGATGTTGACGAAGTGTTTAGTGTTGAGTCTTTAAAATGAGACATCTTCTGTCTTGATCAATCTTCACTGTCTTTCCAAATTGTCTAACACTGTAAGCATCCATCAATCTTTATCTTCTTCTTTCTATCACAATCACTGTCTTCAGGCTCCCCCTTTCGTTAAGCTTCCGTGCTTTTAAGATAGAAACCTGGCTTTCCGGTTACAAGCTTCCCCTTGCATTGAGCTCATCTTCAGACTCCCCCTAAGACTCAGCTATTGGGATCGTAATCTGGAATCACATCTGCAATACTTAAACATTTATAAGTAATAGTGTTTTGAACATCTAGGATCTAAAACCCTGGCTCTCTTAACAGAATTTAACAATCTAAGAATCCAACTCCCTCACAGTTAATCATCCAAGTCCAAATTAATGACCTTGGAGATATCACAAACTGTTTTTTATTTTTGATTTTAAAGTTTCAAGTTTCAAATTAATGAACTTGTTTATTTTCAGAAACATGATCAGCATACTCAGATTTTGAAACGTATCATTCAAACATCGGTTGTCGAAAATAAAGCAGAAATCAAATTTTTTTTGTATTTTGCTGAAATATTGTTGGTGCACACATCTGTCGTCTTCGTCTTATATCGAGTCTGGGTTGCAATGTCTGATAGCTTGAGATGTCTGGTAGCTTGAACGTGTCTGATAGCTTGAACATGTCTGATAGCTTGAACGTGTCTGATAGCTTGAACGTGTCTAGTAGCTTGAACGTGTCTGATAGCTTGAACATGTCTGGTAGCTTGAACATGTGTGTGTCATTTCAAGCTAACAAGCTTTTAGTATAAATAGGCATGTCTTGTTTCATTTGAAGGGACCAGACCAGATCCTTGTAATCGATACCGAAGTGCTGTCGGTATATTTTCTGCAAGTAATCAGTGTTAAATCAATATACAAGATCTTTAAAGTGATATTCAAGATGTTTCTACATTCGTTTCTTAGTTTCCGCCTCTGAAACGGATTAAATCTCTTCTGAACGACTTGTTTGGGTCACAAAACGATCCTTCAAGTGGTATCAGAGCTAAGGAGGAAGAGATCTTGCCAAAACAGCTTATTTTCGTCACTTTTTCTGATTTCTACACCATTCTTTTCAAATTCAAAATTTTTCACGGATAAAAACGGCTCAAACTTTCACACATTGTGCGTTATCATGTATTAACAAATCCTGGAAAGTTTCATCATTAAAATCGATCTAAAACTTGATAAAATCGGTCTGCTCGCTTGAAATCCGTTCGAAATGCTGATGCCATCGTGTGGTCGCTTGAAAAAATACACCTTGGTCGCTTGAAATTGACTGGTCGCTTGAAAAAATACACCTTGGTCGCTTGAAACTGGTTGTTCGCTTGAAAACGTCTGATCGCTTGAAACACACCGCTTGAATCACGTGTTCGCTTGAAATTGGCTGGTCGCTTGAAAAAGTTCACCGCTTGAAACATTAAAAGTGATCATGTGATATGTGTCAGTCCCAGGTCTCGTAAATTGATATTAGTTTGAATGTGATCTACTCATATACAGTGTCGGCAATATTACATTGATTGAATACATAAGAACTCGTGGCCCAAGAAGTGCATGTTGTACAGTTTGCATGTGAAAGCTTCTTGTACAATTTGTCAGCATTGTTTGCATGTGAATATTAAAGTCTCGGCCCAACCAGAGTTTGACATTTGTGGTTGTCAGTTAGGTGGAGTTTACGGCCCAATCATACATAAAAGTAATTCAGTTTGCATGTGACATTAGTTAATCGATATAATCAAAGTTTGACAACAGTCTTGTAAATCGGTATTTGGCCCAATCATCATTAGCGGCCCAATGAAATTGTTTTGGTAATAATTGTTGTCGGCACAAGTTTTCTTCAGCCCATGTGATATAGTTGCGGCCCAATCAACATTTAAAAAACTTTGAAAATCAAAACATGGATTTTGAAGAATTGTTGGCATATGTGCATTATGAATCTCAGCAGTATATTCCGATAAAGCAAAAAGGAGAAATAGTCTAAGCAAAAGAAGTTGTTGAAAAAGTTCCGGTTTTTTATCACTCGTCTGATGAAGAGAGTGACAATTATGAAGAGGAAATCCGAGAACTTGAATATCTAAAACAACAACTTCCATCTGATCAACGTAGTGGAAAATTATTTTATGCCGATAAAATTGAAAAATTGAAAGAAAAACAAGATGCAAAAAGATAGAATTAAAAGGAAGTTATTGTTAAAGAAGAGATCAGAGCTGAGCAGATTGAACAAGTTTCATCGGTCAAGGTTGAGAAAGTAGAATCTGAAAAACCTGTATCTGTGAATCCTGAACCAGAGTTAAAGAAAGAGGTTGCAGAAGACGTACCTATCTTTGATCATTCATCAGAAGAAGAGAGTAAGGATGAAAGTGTTCATGAGGAAAAGAAACAGGTTGAAAATATTTCAGCTTCAAAGGTTGAGACAAAAGCTGATGATAAACAGATTCTTATTTTCCTGAAAAATTGTGAGAAGTTGACATCTGAAAATGACAAACTCTTGAAGAATGTAGAGAGTTTGTCATCAGAAAACAAAAATCTTAAAAAATCAGAAAATGTTTTGAAAAATCAAATACAACATTTAGAAAATGAAAAAGTAAAAATTGAGAAAGATTTTCCAAGTCAAATAAAAATTTTAGAAGATGAGAGAGATTTGTTTGGTAAAAACAATCTTGAAAAACAAATTGCAATCAATTCTCATCTTGAAAAGATTATTCGACTTGAAAAGGAAGCAGAGTGTGCTCAAAAGAAAATCAAGGAATGGGAAGAAAAGTTGAAGGTTTTTGTGAATACTTCAGCTATTCCCTGCCCAAAACCAGTTAATTCTGTTCCAATAAGTGACAATGTCACAAACTTTGACAAAGTCAAAGTTGAAGATTGCGATGAGAAATCTGATGATGAAAATGAAAAAATGAAGAAAAAGAATTTGTTTTTGAAGTTAAAAGAAAAGTTTCAAGAAACTGTTCCGCAATCAACTGAAAAGGGAGAATGCTCTAAGCAAAAACCTTTGAAGAAGAAAGTGGAACAAAAACAAAAAGAGAAAATCTTGAAAAATGTTCAAAAAGAAAATAAAAGTTCATCAGATCAATCATCCAATCGCAATCAAAAATTACAAAAAGTAAAAAATGAAAATTCAAAAATTGTTGGTAATGAGTGGTGCAGGACGAACCACAGTACTCAAAAGTCAAATCCAGCAAACAAGAGGAGGAAAGATTATCACCAAGCCAAACAGTGCTTTGATCTAAGTGTTTGGACTAAAAATGGTGATTGGTACGATAACAGAGTGTGTTACAGATGCGGTTATCAAGGACACATTGTTGTTAACTGCCAGAGTTGGAGTTTTAAGTCAAGGAGATGCTTTAACTGCAACATCATTGGCCACATTGCCAGAGATTGCCCAATGAGATCAAAGGGAAGATCGAGGGTTAAATCTCAGAAAATAACAAAGAAACCAGTCAATGTCAAAGCAAAGCCCAAGGAACAGAAAGTTCAAGAACCTAAAGTTCAAGAACAGAAAGTTCTAAAACCGAAAGTGAAGCTTTCGCAGGGGCAAAAAGACAGACTGAGGAAGAAGGCGAGAGAGTATCTAGAGAAGATTTTGTCCTCGGATACAACTGGTAAAACAGATAAAAGTTCTGATAAATCGTCTTGCTCGCCAAAGAATGAGAAATCATGCAAAACGCATTCATCAGATACAAATCTGAGGACGAAAGAGAGAAAGAAGAAGAAGAAAGTTTGTGGCAATGAATCTGTTTCTTCGGAAACAAAGGAGCCACATGTTGGCGATGAATCTGGCTCTTCAAAGTCAGACAAGCCACGTTCAGGCAATGAATCTGGTGTGGTAAAGCCAGAGGAGCCATGTGTTGAGGTAAAAAGTGGTGATTCTGGTTTGACAATGAATGATGAAAATTTTCCATCATTGTCAAATGGAATTTCAAAAACACCCAAGGACCGTCAGGCTTGGGTGAAACTCTTTAAATAGAAAAACCTGACATGCCGGAGCTCCCAGGTTGGTAAGAGTGGAGCAGGAATCGGCATCTATCTTTCTTGGTTGGTAATTTTACAAGTGATACAAATGGTAAAGTACAGGTGATATCATTTAAAGTGTTAGTTTTATACAAATAGTATGATTGGTAGAAAAACCTACAAGAGGTTGAAGAAGGTTTACACTTACAAGTGGTAAATTCAAGGACATTAAGTTGTACTTGGTTTTTCCTACAAGTGGTTAATCAAGGTCATTAACTTGAACTTGAACTTGATTGGACCATACTTTCATGTGATATTTGATGACAATGTGATGAATCAAAACCCTAACTTTACAAGTGGTAAAATCAATCAACAAAACTTTTTTTCCGAAAAAACCATTTGATTAAAACAAACTTAAGTGTTTTGAAATCAATGGGAAAATAGTTTGTTGTGAGGGGGAGTTCTGATTGTTTGTGCCAAGTGGATGGCGAATTGAAGCAATTTGATATCAGTTGTCACTTTATTGTATAGTTTGTGTTCAAATTTCCTAAAATGTGTTTGCATTTTAGGGGGAGTAAAAATTTCAGAAAATCCAAAAACATTTGAAAATTTGAAAAAGCCAAAAACATGATAAAAATGAAAAATGAGTTTTGTTGTATAAAAGAGGAAATGATAGTACATCAGTGGACTATCACAACATGCTAAAGAATTGGAAAGTCAAAAGTGATAAACGGTCTCACTGATGATGTGCCAGTAGGTTTTTGCACATTTAGTAGATTGTGACGAGATATAAACCTAAATTCAAACTTGCTTATATCGTGGGGAACATCTCTCGGATATATGGGTAACCCCCGAAATCTTGTTTGAAAGGTCCCTCTTTCTGAGATACTAGGTCTTTATACTCAGTGATATCTGGGGTATTATTCCGGGACTTCTGCTAAATGGAAGTTCTGACCTAGTCCTCGAATAATACTTTCTGCATGCTTGAAATACAGCACCGCCCTCAGCAAATTGATGAAACAATAAAATTGATAGTCATTGCTGTTGTAATCAAAAGATCCTCTAAAGGGGACACACCCAAAAGTTGAATCATGATCTCTCTGCTGAACGGTAGTTCTGACCTGAGCTCTCATGATTCTTCATAATTTATAACCCCTTACAGATATTATCTGTGGTATACTCACCTGTAAGACTGAATATTGGGATCTGGATACGGGAGTATATTCTGAGGTGGGACACGCGATTGAGTTTAAGTGATTAAGACATTAATATCGTATCTCGAAACAGTTGAATTTTGTGTGAGAATTTAAGTGGATCAGTATACTGACAATCTAAGTGAATCGTTTAGAACTTAAAATGAAATGAAGCTTAATGGTGTTGGTGATTTTACTCATAAACTGATATGATCCTCTGACACAAGCTCACAAAAATATTGTCTGCAAATATTTCTTTACTGCATTTCATTACATTGAAAAATCCAAAAAGATTTTAGTGTGTTTTAACATAAATTTTTAAAAATTCAAAAAGATTTTCGACAACTGGTGTTGGAGAGCTAATTTTCAAAATTCCGAGTGCTAGACATGACGAACAGGTTTGGGAAAGTATTTGTTTGAAGTTCTTTGAAATAAAAATGATATTTCTGCAAGTGGTTCATCAGAGACTATTAATGTTGAATCATTTTAAAATATGCTCTACAAGTAGTTATCAGAAAATTTAGTTTTGGGTAGAGAGTGTGCAGGTTATTTGAATGATAGAAAGCCAGGTTCCGATACCTGAAGACTTTGTGATTTCAACATGCCAGACTGTGATTCCAGCATATCGAAAGGGGGAGTCTGAAGACATCTGAGTAAAGATTGTTCGTGAGGAGTCTGTTGATGCTGAAAAGGAGTAGGAGATAAAGTTTGAGGATGCTTACACTGTGAGATATTTCAGAGAGCATTCAGACTGATAAAGACTGAAGATTGTGAAGACTCGACATTTAAGACTCGTCAACATCTGAGGGGGAGTCTGTTGGTGCACACATCTGTCGTCTTCGTCTTATATCGAGTCTGGGTTGCAATGTCTGATAGCTTGAGATGTCTGGTAGCTTGAACGTGTCTGATAGCTTGAACATGTCTGATAGCTTGAACGTGTCTGATAGCTTGAACGTGTCTGGTAGCTTGAACGTGTCTGATAGCTTGAACATGTCTGGTAGCTTGAACATGTGTGTGTCATTTCAAGCTAACAAGCATTTAGTATAAATAGGCATGTCTTGTTTCATTTGAAGGGACCAGACCAGATCCTTGTAATCGATACCGAAGTGCTGCCGGTATATTTTCTGCATGGAATCAGTGTTAAATCAATATACAAGATCTTTAAAGTGATATTCAAGCTGTTTCTACATTCGTTTCTTAGTTTCCGCCTCTGAAACGGATTAAATCTCTTCTGAACGACTCATTTGGGTCACAAAACGATCCTACAAATATAAAGCATTAAAGAAATATTTACAAACATATTTACAGACAATATTTTTGTTTGAGTTCGCGTCAGAGGATCATATCAGTTTATGACAAATCACAAGTACCGTTGAGCTTTAAACACTTTAAGTTCTAAACGATTCACTTAGATTGTCAGTATACTGATCCACTTAAATTTTCACACAAAGTTCAATTGTTTCGAGATATGAGATTAGTGTTTTAATGACTTAAACTTATTCGCGTGTGTCCCACCTGAGAATATACTCCCGTATCCAGACTCCTATATTCAGTCTTACAGGTGAATGTACACTAATAATATATGTAAAGGGTGAATGCGAGGCCATGAGAGCTCAGGCTATTGCTTCCGCAAAATCAGAGAGATGATGGCTCGACTTTAGGTGGGTTCCCTTTAGAGAATCTTTTCTTCAATAGCACATGATTAGCATTTTTCAATGTTTCATCATTTTTTATGCTGAGGGTGAGCTTTAAGAATAAAGCAATGCAAAGTATTATACGAGGACTAGGCTATTGCTTCCGCAAAATCAGAAGTCCATGTATAATACCCAAGATATCACCACGTACAAAGACCTAGTATGTCAGAAATAGAAAGCCTTTCAAACAAGATTTCGGGGGTTACCCATATATCCGAGAGATGTTCCCCACGAGATAAGTAAGTATGTGATATTTAGGTTTATATCTCGAAAACAATCTACTAAGCGTGTAAAAACCTAGTGGCATATCATCAGTGAGACCGTTTATCACATTTTTAACTTTCCATTTCTTTAGCGTACTGTGATTGTCTACTGATGTACTATCATTTCCTCTTTTTACACAAAAACTCATTTTGAATTTTATCATGTTTTTGGCTTTTTCAAATTTTCTAATGTTTTTGGATTTTCTGACAATTTCTTACTCCCCCTAAAATTCAAAACCATTTAAAGAAAATTTGACAAACCGACACTGATAGCTTTGTCTTCGCCATCCATTTTCTGCTTTTCATGCTTTGCTTTGCAACACATTATATTTTCTGCAAATGTACCCCCATGATTTACAACACATTGATTTTTACAGTTTGAAAACCGTTTTTCAATCTTGTGAAATTAATCATGTTTGTTCCACCGTGAGGGTTTCGGCATATTCAAGTAACATATTTTTGGATTTTTGAATTTTTGACAAAATTTAAAAAACAAACATATTTTTTATTTTAAAAGTTTTGGACAAAATAAAAACATATTTTTGGTTTTTAAATTTTTAATTTTTAGGATTTTGAAATATTGTTTATTTATGTACAAAAAACAAACAAACTCCCTGTTTCAACCAACACAGGGTTCAGCAGCCTCCTCTTCCCCTCGTGCCAGGCTGCTCCAATTTCCATTCTTACAATCTTCAATTTTCTTGAGCACCTGCACATTCAACAATTTAATCATTTGAACAATGCAACCCAAGCCTGTTTAGACTCAGGTAATTGAACATAACTCTTTCCAGGTAAAGCTGGATAATTTCTTTCATTTTTCTCAAAAAACATCTTCATTTTGATTATCACTCACAGAAATCACTTGTTTCTTAACATTTCATATTTGACCTTTTGGAGTACCTCTTTTGTAAAATTTTGAATCTTTTTGAACATTTTGATTCTGAACAACATTTGGTTTCCAAAACTCGTTTGATTTTGTTGCGTCAACAGTTGTTTTCCAACTCTGTGTTGTTCTTAATCTGGATGTGTGAGAATTCCAGGTCTGTCTTGAACCGAACCTATTCGGGTTTGATTTCCAAGTTTGGTTCGAAACAAACTTGTTTGTGTTGTATCTCCAAGTTTGTTTTGAATCAAATCTGGTAGATCTTTGTTTCACATCCTCAGATTTTTGTTTATCAACATTATCAGACTTATTTGTCGTTTCAACATCAACAGGTTTCAGATTTGGACACTTGTGTGCAAGATGTCCAATTTGATCACATTTAAAACATGTTCTCTTGGACACATCTTTGACCTGTGGTTGTTGCGTTTTCTTTTGAGCATAGAACTCTTCATTAGACTAACGCCTAAATTGGAGTTCTTTCTCTTCTTCTGATAATTTGGCATTTCATTTCTTTTCCAACTTTGTTTCTTTTTATAACCCAACCCAGCCTTCATGTTTTTCTTCTTGAAACCAGGTTTGTTATAAAAAGTTTTGTGACACTTTCCAGCAAACTTTGGAATTTCAGATTTTTCAATCTTAACCAATTTGAAAGCTTTATCAATCTTTTCTGAAATCACATTCTGAATCGGGAATACAACATCTAAGAATAATTTGTCCGATCCAATCATGGTATAAACCAATCCTTTTGAATCATCATCCAAATTTTTCTCATATTTTGAGTTTTTCAGATATCTATCATGAAAATTACCTTCATTTTCATCCTGTGATTCAGATTTACCTGTTTCAACCGACTCTTCTTTCAACGACCTTACCTACCACCTCTGAATCACTAGAATCATCAGATTTGGAATAGGTTAGGTCAATGTTATTTGGTAATTGATCTACCATGCTGAAAGCTTTTTCGTCCTTTTCATCATCATAAAATGCGAACTTTTCCGGTGGTGGAACTTGATGAAACTCTGAGCTAATTCCTTTCTTGTTTTGCTCAGAATCTTTACCATCCGGTTTTATGTTGAAAATTCTTTCAAGCACATATGATGACGCGTGATAACTTTTTAACTTGTTATTATCTTGTTCTAAATCAGTAATCTGACTCTTAAGTTTAGCAACATCCTCAATATAAGAATTTACAACTTGTTGCTTTATTTCATACATTCGCTTAAACATATCAGTTGTTTCAGAACAGTATCTTAATCTTGATTGAACTAGTTTCATTTGACTTTTCACAACTTCATATGACTCTTTAGTAATGTGATAAGCCAATTTTATTGAATCATATTCTTTTTTCATTTCTTGAAAAGCATTGTCTTTTTTATCACATTCTTCGGTCTTTTTCAATACATTTTCTTTCAAAACTTCATTTTCTTTTTCTAATTTTTTACAATTTTCTGAAAGATTTTCCTCATTATCTTTTAAAACTTTTTCGTTTTCTAACATTTCTTTGTATTTATTTTTGAAAACTTCTTCGATTTTGGTAAATTCAAGATCTCTTGTTCTGAACTTTTCGTCTTTTTCAGTACAAGCACTGCATGGTTCCATGCATTTCTTGCACTGTTTAACAGTTTCATTTAAGACTACAGAATCAGATTTTACCTCAGTGATTGGCACCTCGGTGTTTGCTTCTGTCTGCTTCCGATCAACTTCATTCTTCTTTTCTTTACCAATACCAGCATCACCAACAACATCAACTGAACTTTCAACCTTCTTCTCAGCTTCTTCAACCTGTTGTTCTTCATTAACAACTTCTATTTCAACAACGTTTTCTTCTGCCTTCTTTTCCTCAGAAGTCTTCACATCTTCTTCTTCTTTTTTAATAGCATCAACTTTGATTTCCTCAACGACTTTCTTCAAATTATCAACCAAATTCTCAACATCCTTCTTCATTCTTTCTTCATCCCTCTTCCTCAAACTTGAAGTCATGGCATCTCTGATGATTTTATTCAGCCTCTTCACATATGTTTTATCTTTTTCAACATTTGTATAGTATTCGACAGATCGAGGAATTACTAAAAGAACATCATCAAAAATTATGTCCTTCTTGGGAACAACAGGTTCACCCTCTCTGTTGACATAGCACTCTCGCTTCTTGTCCCATCTTTTATTGCTTACAACACTTTCATATTCTTCTTGCATGTCATCAATTCTGTTTCCAGCAATGTTTCTTTCTCTGTATGTTTTCTCATTCAGAATCTCTTCTCTGGTTTTCTCTTTAATTTCAGCAACAAAAACATAATGTTTGCTTTTTGATGTTATTCTGCCATGAGCTGTTTCAACACGATCTTCTTCTGGAATAATTTCACTCCAATCATATCCTTCATCATGATGAATTACAGCACATGCTCTTGACTTCTCTTTGGAATAATTTTCAATCATTTTTGGCTCTTCTTTGCTTCGATGGTAAATTCCCTTTCGATAATAATCATCATTGAAAGGATGTTCATTTCCATCAACTGCAGAATTGTTGCATTCTCTCTTGAAATGACCTTTTTGCTTACATTTGAAGCAGGTCACTTTGGACTTATCAAATCCAAGTTTTGTTGATGGTCCACCAATGGTCTGTTTCCCAGTAATCTCCATGTATCTCTGGGCTCTGCAGATGCAACTTGCCAAACACCAGCGAATGTCTATGAGTTCGATTTCTTCTGGATCAATCTGGTCGTAGTCTTCCTTGGTCAATTCAGAATTTCCAATTTTACCAGCCACTAGACCTTCAAATGATTCCAGAACAGATGCAAGGAAGCTCATTTGCTGTTTAGCAGAATTGATGCTTATAGCAGGAGAATTCTTTAGTTTAAGAGCGATGTTACATAGAACTTCTTCAGATTCTTCAGTGTTTGCTTTTGAAGAAGATGAATGGTATCCTGGATTGTAACTTGATGAGCTTTTCTGTGGTTCTTTTGTCCTCTCACCACCGAATGCTGTCTTTGGTGAATCACCAACTTTCACTGAAGGTATGTTACCTTTGTAATTAAGACCCACATTTTGTTGATGTAAAGAACTGCTCATCTTGTTTTGCTTCTGCAACTCCAGTTCATGACTTTCAATTTTTTCTATCAAGACATCAAGAGAAATTGTATCATATAACACATCATATTTTCAATATGAACACAAACGTTTGCCACTGATCAGCTCATGGTAACGCTTCTATGATTTTATCGATTATTTCTTCTCGAGTTTTAACAATTCCAAAACGATCAAGTTCAATTTTTAAATGACCAAATCTCTCTATCATTTGTCGAACATATTCACCTTTCATGCTATCAAACAAATCAAATTCTTTCTTTAATAAAGCAATTTTATTTTTCTTCATTTGTTTACCACCCTCAGCTTCAACCCGTAAAGCTTCCCAAACAGATTTTGATGACCCATCATGTTGTAATAAAGCAAACATGTCATTTCTAATTGATGATTGGATTAAAGCAATCATTCTCTGTTCAGGTGTAAAATCTGATTTGTCTTCTTTGGATAAGCTTTTGGGTGGGGTTTCTTCTCCTTTATCATTGACTGGCCTACTATAACCAAACTCCAAACAGAACCGTCTTTCATGAGCATAAGCTTTTGCCCAGTTGATGAAACGTTCTTTCCACCAAGTGTAATCTTCAATACTTTCAAGAGTTGGTGGTTTTGAATGTGTTCCGTAGAAGTTATCATGTTTAATGTTTTCATTGATCGCTTTTGTTATTGTTTTTGGTGTAACAACTGAAGTTTCGGAAGACTCGGACGTAAATGCCTTGTAAAACATGTTGTAAAATTCTTCAGCCATAATGTGGATTTCTTGAATTACCTGGAGACAAAACAAACAAATAAAATCAGTTTAAAACACTTGACAATTAACTAAACTGAACTGGTACACAGTTGGTGCGAAATGATTTTGAAGCGAAATGACTCTTTGGTGCGGAATGAGCCTTTCAAACGAAATGAAGTATCTTTCACAAGAAATGGTAGATTTGGAGCGAAATAGCAACTTTTGTACGAAATGAATGTTGATTTCGTACGAAATGAAATCTTAGATGACTATTCCGTGCGAAATGAAGATCGATATGTTGATTTCGTACGAAATGACGTTCTCTTTGTTGATTCCGTGTGAAATGAGATACAAACTGGTTATTTTGTGCGAAATGAGCTGCTGATTTCGTGCAGAATGATGATGATGTCACACTTTCGATTAAGTTTTTGTCCAATTGATCCGGTTATAGGTTCAATTAAGATCTGATTCTTTCAAGGCTTTGTTAAAACTGTATTTCGCGTATAATGTATGAAAATCAATCCATTTTGTCCATAAAAACTTGTTAATTTTGAAAAAGAAGGTGTAGAAATCAGAAAGCTGATGAAATCAAGCTGAAATCTTTAAGAACTCTTCCTCCTGAGCTCTGATACCACTTGTAGGATCGTTGTGCGACCTGAATTAGTCATTTAAAAGAGTTTGGATCCGAATCAAAGGCGGAATTCAGAGATACGGACTTATTTACACCTTGATTCACTTATAATGTCTCTTGTATTGATATAATAGTCTTACAGCACCGGGAGACAATCCGGCAGAGCTTCGTTACCGATTTTCCAAAGTTACAAATGACAAACCAAGCACCCCTATATATAGATCATGTCATTTCGTACGAAATGACTTCAGTTCATTTCGTAGGAAATGGATTTCTCCATTTCGTGCGAAATGGGCTTTGGCCATTTCGTGCGAAATAGCTTTCACACACACTAACCTGATTTCTAGCCTAACTAGCACTGGTTTATCCTATTTGATTACAAGACTCGATACAAGACGAAGTCAATAGACATATGCACTAACAACATATAGCACCTACGCAGCTGTTGCGCATTCCAAGTACGCGGAACGTCTGTTCCGTCAAGTCGTCGTAAAGTGTACACGCCCTTCTTAGAACCTCATTAATGACGTAGGGCCCTTCCCATTTGGGCGTGAGCTTTCCTGGTTTTTCAGCGTTTGATGCTTCATTGTCTCTTAAGACAAAATCTCCCGGCACGAAAGTGCATATGCGTACTCGAGCGTTGTAATACTTTTCTAGTTTTGACTTGTACCTGGCCTCATTGATGGCCGCGTTTTCTCATCTTTCTTCGAGGAGGTCCAGGTCAAGTCTGCGCTCATGCTCGTTGTTTTGTTTTTCCATGGCTAGCATTCGAGGTGATGGGAGGCCGATTTCCGCCAGAATTACTGCTTCTGAGCCATAAACGATGCTAAATGTTGTTTATCCCGTGCTAGTCTTTGGCATAGTGCGGTGAGCCCAAAGGATGCTTGGGAGTTCGTCAACTCATCCTCTTCTTGCGGCTCCCAACCTTGCTTTAATGCCATCTACAATTTGTTTGTTGACACTTTCGACTTGTCACGGAGGCGAAACTATGTTCGATGCGCATTTCTTTCATCCACTTTTGTAGATCATCAGAGGAAAAATTGGTACCATTGTCTATGATAACGCGCAGTGGTAATCTGAACCGGCATATGATGTATTCCTAGATAAATTTCCTGATTACCATTGCGGTAGTTGATGCTAGAGCTTTGGCTTTTACCCATTTGGTGAAGTAATCCACAACAACTATTATGAATTTTACTGCGCCAGGTGCGTCGGGAGGGACCTACTAGGTCAATTCTCCATTGTTGGAAAGGCCATGCTGCGGTTACTGGAACAAAAGGGTTCTTTGGTCGAAGCGTCTTTGGAGCATGACGTTGGCATGATGAACACTTGCGCAAGATCTCTACCGCATCTAGATGCATACCAGGCCAGTAATAGCCAGCACTCATGATTTTTGCCACTACCATGCGTGGGACAGCGTGGATTCCGCATAGTCCTTCATGGATTTCCTGAACCAGATACTGCGCGTCATGTTTGTCTATGCAACTTAAGAGAGGACCCATATAAGACTTGCGATAAAAAATTCTATCCTTCATCTCATAATTCCGCGCCTTGTGTTGAATTTTCTTTGCTTCTGCTTTTTCCTCCGGATGAGTTCCATGTTGCAAATACATAATAATTGGGGACATCCAAGATGGATTCCCCACCTCTATCATGTTTACGTATCTCAGAGGAACGGATGGGTTCAAGAGAAGTTCAATGCGGACCTCTTTTGCCAGGTGCTTGAAACTTGTAGCAGCTAGCTTACTTAGCGCATCCGCGTGCTTGTTCTCGCTTATGTTAATGTGGATTATTTTGAAGGTCTGAAATTGATTGATCAGTGTTCTTGTCTGCTCGAGGTATAAGGCCATTGCTTCACCTTTTGCGTCGTAACGACCATTAATTTGTTCGGCTACCAACTTGGAATCGACTTGTGCTTCAACACTTTTGCCCCCATTTTGATTGCTAGGTGGAGACCTGCGAGGAATGCCTCATACTCTGCTTCATTGTTGGTGCTTTTAAAATCTAGTCGAATGGTGTAGGTAAGTTCGTGGTTGTCAGGGCTAACTAGGTGAAGACCAGCTCCTGCGCCGTCATCGTTTGAAGCACTATCTGTATGTAGAATCCAGACCCTGTCGTCGAAGACTGGGGTAGGATTATGTATGGCTTTGCATTCCTGGATCTTATCAACGGGGACTTCGGTAACAAAATCTGCTAGGACTTGGCCCTTGATAGCTAGGCGTGGCTTATACAAAATGTTATATCTGCCCAGTTCAATGGCCCATTTTGCTAACCAGCCCGCGACGTCTGGCTTAGAAAACATTTATCCCAGATGGTAGTTGGTAAGGACAGTTATAACGTGACCAGAAAAGTACCTTCGTAATCTGCGTGATGCGTGAACTAGCGCGAGAACAAGTTTTTCCATGATTGAATAGCGCGTTTCTGGTCCAGTCAACATTTTGCTGATGTAATAAATTGGAGTTTGGACGCCGTCCCTTTCGACCATCAACACTGCGCCCACTGCTACCTCTGATGCAGAGAGGTACAAGATTAATGGTTCTTCTTTTCACGAAGCTGTTAAAGTGGGAAGTTGAATTAGTCATTCTTTCATTTCCTGAAACGCTCTTTCTGCTTCCGGAGTCCATTGAAATTGACTCTTCTTTACGCAGTTGCGTAATGTGCTAATGAATGGATACGATTTGGCAACATGATTTGCTAAAAATCGGTTGAGCGCGGCTAGCCGACCAGGTAGGCGTTGCATCTCTTTGATAGACACTGGTGACGGCATGAGCTGAATAGCATCTACTTTTTCTGGATTGACTTTGAAACCAACTTTGGTTACGATAAATCCTAAGAATTTTCCTTCTTCCATTCCGAACGAACACTTTACAGGATTCAATTTTAGGTTAACTCTGCGCAGAGAGTCGAAAGTGCGCTGGATGTTTGTGAGCATTGATTCTTCTTCGCGACTCATGAAGACCAGGTCGTCCATATAGACTTCTACTGTTACACCAATATCTTCCCCGAAGACTCTATCCATTAGGCGTTTGTAAGTAGCTCCAGCGTTGCGAAGACCGAAAGGCATTTTTGTATAATAAAATATACCTTTGTCCGTGTGGAAAGCTGTCTTGTCTTCGTCTTCTTGTTTCATTTGTACTTGGTGATATCCTTTGTAGCAATCTAAGAAGCACTTTTTGCGGAAGGATGCTAAGGAATTCACTTTCTTTTCTATCTCTGGGAGAGCGTAACAGTCTTTTGGGTAGGCTTTGTTGAGGTCTTTAAAATCAATGCACATGCGCACCCACCGTTGTGCTTCTGCACCATTATTGGGTTAGCTACCCAGGTTTGATATTGAACTTCGCGCAGAATCCCGGCCTAAAGTAATTCAGCTAATTTCTCATTCATTGCGCGAGCCTTTTCAAGACCAAGGTTGCGCTTTCCTTGAGCTACTGGTTCTGCGGCAAGTCGAGCATTCAAGCAATGTTCCGTTATTTCTCTTGGTACGCCGGTCATGTCTGCTGGGGACCATGCAAAAATATCCATATTTTCAGATAGAAGTTCTTTCAATCTTGCGCGGATTGCTGGTGAGATGGCGTGCCCTAGTAGAATGGTTTGCTCAGGGTATTCATTGTTGAGTACCCATTTCTCTGGTGGCTCGTCGTCTACATACATCACTTCTTTGCTTGAACATAAAATTGCTACTCCGGTTTCTGTTGGAAACCACAAGCAACGTGTGGTATGGAGGTAATTATGCTAAATTCCCTTTGTGAACGTCTTCCCAACAGTACATCATGGCGTGATGTAGCTGGCACAACCATGAAATTGACTATAACGGTGCGCGAGTGTTCTCCATCCGAAAGTGTTACAGGAAAGGAGATTTGACCCAGTGGAAAGGCGGCTTCATTGCAGAAACCAGTTAAAGGAAAATCGACTGGTTTCAAGTGTGCCTTGTCCTCTGGGTCTAATTTCTTAAAACATTGTTCGTAAATAATATCCATAGAACTACCCGGATCAATGAACAGGTAATCAGTACGACAATGACCGAAGATACCAGTTATGATGACCGATCGTTCTTCTTAAGGACCCCCTGGTACGACAGGGAGGATTACTTGTTGTTCACGCCAGTGTTGACTGTGGCTTTGTTTGTTGTTCTGTTTGCGCGATGGTCCGCCTTGCACCATGTATGTTTGCTCTGTACCGTTTTTTGGGTTGCTATGGTCGTCCTCTACGTTTTGCATCGTTCAACTGAGTGTTTTCAGATATTTTTCGTCGTTGAGCTGGGTGTCCCACTATTGTAATAGGTGTAGGCCCAACTTTGTATTGTTGCTTTTCTTCTGAGACTTCTGCTCTGCTCGGGACACCTGGTATCCAGATCTGAGATGGAGGGATTCGTATCCAGTGTTGGACTGAGGGTATACTTTTGTGACTTTGGTCGGCAGAGTCGATAAATCGTAACAAGACCCTCTAGACGTGTTTATGATTTGCACCTGGGTAGCACGCTCTTGCACAAAACTTTCGTTTACGGCACTTTGGAATTTGGTAAACCAATAATCCGGAGTTTCTTCCGGAAGTAGATCTGGACTACTCTGAGTTCCCGATTAAACTTATGAGGTAACAGGACTTTGTTTCTCGTGACGAATCTCGCCGTTGCTAAATGATTTCCCCACGTTTCCGTCGATCTGAAAAGTACGAACCGGATCGTCCCTGTTCTCAGATTGAGGACTTGGTGGGTGATTTGTCAGGACTTCTGCCATGGAAAACAAAAGAGATGAAAATGAATCAAACCAGAAGATGAAAAGGAAATTGAAGAATTGGTGGGCGCCAATGAAGAAACAACGATCTAATTGGACCGGAGTCAATCAGATCAGGGGTTTTGTCTCCGCATAAAAGGGGTTAATCATCTCGTTGATTCGGGGGTTACCTAGTTTTCTTCTCCAACGATTATTGCAAGACAGATAAGTCGTTAGACTCGCCACCGGGAGAATGGGGGTTCTCTCCGTGACCACCCTCCGGCGTGAGAATAAGTACAGTGATCTCGATGAAGAAGATGAAGTAGTAAAAGTGAGAGTGAAGTGAGAGTAACTTGTGAAATCATACCTGCAGTGCCTTATTTATAGCCTGTTTTTTGCTGGAAAAGAGTCTGACGAATATAGTAACGGAAAATACTTTTTCGTTGGTGGTTATTGCACTTTTTCGTGAACCACTAACGTAACATCCATGCACATGGATTGTGAGTGTGATCGACGGCTGGGGAGATGTCACGTAGAAGGTGGGTCTGTGTAGATTAATCTTCAGATGAGTCATGAGTGTTATCATCGTGATTAGATGAGCGTCCATGATTATGCCATGTCACAATCAGTTGTAACTGAATGGTTATGCCCGGTGAGCATTAGAAAGCCTTCTAGAAGATCTACAGCTGTAAACCTTTATGCCCTTGCCACGTGTCTATTCTGTTGTAACAGAAAAGATTCCTTTTGATCAAGTCTTCATTTCAGGCGTGCGGAGATGCTTATTATTTTATCTTCAAGTCTAACTGTACCTTTGCGAGCCCGCGCATGGGTGTTTGTTGAATGTTTGTTTCTCCTTTTCTCCGGCGCATGGTTATCGAAGACTGTTTTCTTCCACCTCTTTGTTTAGAGCTGCTGCACAGCAGCGCAGGGTATTGTTCAAGATGTCTTTGGAATAAGGTTGTGGTATGGTCCAATGCGCTTGCGCGAGGTTTCGGGACCATACCCCTTCACGTATTATAATGAAATCACGTAATCACGAAAAGTGTATTCAAAATCACGTAGTGATGTGTTGGGTATTGAAAATCACGTAATCATGTAATGGATTAATGAGTATTCAAAATCTTGTAATTGTTTTTAAGAAAACTATAGCAATAAGCTGCTCAAATTAAGGGGAATGAAATTCTCGTTAATACGGTGTAGTTTTTAAAAAAATTCAACGTATAAAACAATTATAGTCGTTTGAAAATCAATGCGGGAGTTAAAGTAAGAAAGGACCAGAATACCTTTTCTCTGTTTGTTTCATCAATTGCTTTAATCTCATATTTACAAAAAAATGTCACCACCTAATTTTCAGCCACTGATCTTGGGAGATCAATGGCGGAGCTTTTCTCCTACACTTCGTACACAATTTTTGTCTTATACATGATCTCCTCTCTATATGTAATATAGAGTATTCATGTTTTCCTATTAAAATTAGTTTTTTCATGATCTCTCCTATATATACTAGGTTATTTCCCCACGCTTTGCGGCGGTACATTATCGCGGGCATTCGAACGATATCGATTAGGTTCGATATAGTACTGGTATGATACATGCAAACCAATATAAATAAATACTAGTACGATACATGCAAAACAATATAAACAAATGAGTACAGGTACCGATGTTGTTTGGTACGGTATAGTAGCGATACATTGTCAGTTTATCGAAAGCAAAAACAATATAAATAAATACTGGTTTGTCGAAAGCAAAAACAATATAAATAAATACCGCTACCGATACATATATTATTCGGTCGGTTTCAGTTCTTTACTGGTACCGATACATATATTATTCGGTCGGATCCGATTCTTTTTGGTACGATAGCAGCATAATTAAATGTAAATAATAATATGTATAATAGAATCTATTGTTGTACTAAAAAAAGGAAAATGAACTTTATATATTTTTATAAAAATAAAGTAACTATTCGTACTCGCTTTTCAATTATGTATTTAAGTGGTGAGATTTCTGCGCGCTTCGCTATGGCCCTTTGGTTATTATCGGTCTGGTTCATTACAGTACCAGTATGATACCGGCACTCGGCATAATAGTTGTTGCCAACTGACACGTTTTTTACTTCGATTGAAAACCCATAAAGCGAATACATGTACCGGTACCGGTGATGTTTGGTCGGTATAAGTCTGTTACGATACCGGTATCGTACTAACACTCGATATAGCTTATGATACCAAAAAATACTTTATTTCGAATATTACTTTATGTTCGATTAATTTTATACTGCCACGTCGAGAATTCTATAAAAACGAATATAGTACCGTTACCGACGTTGTTTGGTCGGTATATGTTCGGTTTGTTATGATAAAAAATCAACTATATATGATCCGTTCGAATATCGATGTTGTATGATTGGTATATGTTCAGTTTGGGATAATAAATAAAATCAACTATACATGACCCGCTCAAATACCGATGTTGTTTGATTAGTATGTTCGGTTTGTGATAAAAAAAATCAACTATATATGACGTGTTCGAGTAGAATTTTTATGTACATAATAATATGCGATGATGACGTTAATAATAAAAACTATATCGATGTTATACGGTACTGGTACCGATATTGTTCAGACAATATCAATAATATTAAGAAAAAGGAATACAAAATTAAAGAATTATGTTAAAGTAAATATAATAATATATTGTAATATCGAAATGAAAATTAAATTAAAGAAAAAACGATATACTATTATAATAATCAAACTATTATAAAAATCGAACTACTATTCATACTCACTTTCAAATTATATATAAATTAAATAAATTATATTAAATTAATTAAATTTAAATAAATAAATAAATATGTGTATATAATATATATATATATATAGGAAAGATAAATTGAAAACCCATGTGAGTTGAGAAAACCCAAATAAACCCTATGTAACATTTTTATTTTTTTCTAAAAAAATAGGGAATGTAATATAAATGTACACGGGCCTATTTATGAAAAAAACGCTTACTAGTTTTCTTTTTTAAATGTTGAAAATTTGTATGTTACATTTTTTTACATATATATTATGTAACCTGAAATTTTTATCATTTAAAAAAAAAAACTACTTGGTGTTTTTTTTTGTTTCTTTTTTAAAAATGTTCAAATATATGTATATTACATTTCCTATTTTTTTAGAAAAGTTTCTTGAGTTTACATGGGTTTTTTACAATGGTTTTCTGAGTTTTCTCAATTCAAGTGGGTTTTTGATTTATCCTTCCCCTATATATATATATATATATATATAGGGGAATGCTAAAATGAGAACCACCTCGAGTTGTAAGAACCGTGAGAACTACACCGTAGGGGGCGCGGTGGACCAAATTTTTTTTTTCATAGACGTAGATGCATGTATAAAAACACCATTTGTAAAAAAAAAATTCAAAAAAAAAAATGTCGTGTGTGTAGTTTTGAGCGCCACAAGTTTGTGTTTACGGACCCGTAAATCTGGTCGGAAAATTTACGGTACCCGTAAATGCACACTTGAGGTGCTCAAAAACTTTTTTTTTTTTGAATTTTTTTTTTACAAATGTGCTTATAATACATTTATCTACGTTTATGAAAAAAAAAATTTGGTCCACCTCCCCCCATACGGTGTAGTTCTCGCGGTTCTTACAACTCGAGGTGGTTCTCATTTTAGCGTGATCCTATATACATACATATATATATATATATATATATATATAAATGGGTTCAGGAGAGAACGGTGGAAAGTGTGAGAACGGATCCTGGCCCAACACGTGGCAGGGCGGCCTAATTGTTATGCGGGGGTACGATTGTCCTTTTATACGTTCCCTCCTTATTCGCGTTATAAATCTCTTTCAAATTAAAACTCCAAAGATTTATTGTTAGCTGTTACCTCCTTTGCAAGCTTTCTCAGATCTATGGCGTTTAACGTGGATTATGTTCGACAAAGTCAAATTCGTTGGCGTTTTCTATTTTTCGATCCAACAAATCATGCAACAGATATGGCGTTTTGTTCTTTTATCATTGTTCTATGGCGTTTTTTTGAATTATTATTTTTATAATGTGTTGTATGATTTTCCATAGCGTTATTCAATTATGCAATTTAATCGCGTTTTAATTGATATTTAATCTATTATTCCTAACTGCAATTGGAGTTTTCGATATTAATTTTAATTGTCGTTTACGTTCTTGTGTATTTGTTATGTTTTTATGATCATTGGCGTTTTTCGTCTATTTGATTAGTTTTGAATTTTATTTAGTAGTATTTGTGAATATCAGTTATTACTATTTTGTTAATTTGTGTAAACATTAGTTTTGTTAATTTTGGCGTTTTCATTATGATATTATATTTTTGTTAGTTATTTATGTTGTTAAGTGTTTTTAATTATTCATCTCGTGGTTTTTTTATCATGTCGTTTTTAAATTATGTGTTTATTATGTCTTTGTTTATTATTCAATGAATGGCGTTTTAATGTATAATGTTATTACGAGACATCACTCTGTTTTTTCTGATTGTTCTGTTCCTCCCTGTGTTTTCTCAGACGAAGTCTCTTCCTCGAGTCAAAGGCATTGCCCCAAAACTGGATTACCATTTATCATTCCTGATGTTAGTGAAGAATTAAAGCCCAGAAAGGACATGCTATTCTCAAGCCTTGATTATTGTTATTCAATGTATGTTAAGTATGCCAAGGAGTGTGGGTTTTCAGTCAGGAAAGGGACTACAAAGACAAACTCTAAAGGTGTGTTACATATTAAGTATTTTTTGTGTACAAGAGCTAGGGTATTTAAGGACAAGAAGGTGACCCCAATCAAAAGGAGCGAGTAGTGCGATCTAACTTTTCAAAGAGGACTGATTGTGGTGCACTGTTTTGTGTAAAATTGAGAATGGATTTTGGAAGGTGTATAAGTGTCACGACCCCCGACCCGGTTTGACCCGTTTCAGGAGCCGCGGGACAGAAATCCCGTGGTATTTATTTAATTGAGTTTAACAGCGGAAGTTTATCATCAGGATCGTTTAAAGCTAAAATTTCCCAATTTATTTTATTTCATAATTTGGGATAAACCCCGATAATTTATAATATTATGATTTTACTACGAAATCTTTATATTACAAAACATGTTTCTTTATTTTATAATGAGCCACTATCTTAAGCTTGAAATGCTCCTCAGCACTTTTCCTGAATTACAACAGATCACCTGAAACATGTTTGAAAAAGGTTTTTGTCAGCGGAAAATACTGAGTGAATCTTTGTATTTACTAAAATGACACATTTGTTATAATTTACAGTATTAAGAGTGATTACAATGTTTCTATTATCAAACCAATTACCCACGGTATTTGTCACTCGACCGAATCTGTGACTATGGTCATATCCCCCAATTGGCTGCCCCAATGGTGACGATTATCAAGTAATGTATACAAAACCACACATACCGGCTGTAACTTGGTGATTACAAAGACTTAATCCCCGTAATTATAACTTTGAAAATAAACATGATTTTGTAAATAGATTTGATAAAAAGAGAGAATGACTCACATTGCTGATTTAATACGGACAGAGTCTAGTCTATGAATTAGCCTGATTAACCTAATTTAGATAACAATGCACACAAAACTGGGTTAGTAATCAATACAACATTTACGATAACTCACGAGATCAACCATCACAACGAGTGACAAAGTGCTATGCTTAACATCTGTCGAATTAACGACTAATGACAAAGCATCACCCTAATGTGGGCAGCACTTAAACACCCGTTGAGTACATTGATCGATCGGAAAATGAATCGTAGCAGCGATCGTGCTAATACCCTGTTTTGCGGCGTCGAATTGTGAACTGTGGGTGTTTGTGTAGTAATTCGAACGTAACTCAGTGTGTATAGTGAATTTTTACGTCGTTTTTCTTCCAGAATTCAAGTCCCAAGGCCCTCTATTTATAGGTGAATTTTGACCCTGAGGCGGCCCGCGTGAGATTTAAGCTACCCGTACGCGGGCCGCGTGAGACCTATTTTTAGGCATAGGGTTGCCACGATTGGGACTAGCCTTGCTGACTTGACAGTTTTCGAAAATTCCTTTCTGCCAACGTTTTAAGTGGATAATCGTCAATAGGGTTTAACCCCCCCTGAGTTTTAGGGGCCCTAATCCTGATTCTGAAAATTATGAAAATTTTAGGGTTTGTTCAGAATCACTTGGGTGTCTCAATTAGGGTTTCCTATTGGACTAATTAATTTAATAATTATGACTTTTGATGAGAGTTGTTACATTCTCCCCACCTTAATAAAATCTCGTCCTCGAGATTTACTGGAATAAATGAGGATACTTTCGCTTCATTTCTGATTCCAGCTCCCAAGTGTATTCAGCTCCTCTCTTTGATTCCCATCTGACTTTGACTAAAACTAGTCGTTTGTGCTTGAGAAACTTCACTTTTCTGTCTTCTATCTGAAGAGGTTTCTCCACAAATTTTAACTTTTCGTTTACCTCTATGTCTTGAAGAGGTACTACCAGAGATTCATCTGCTAAACATTTCTTGAGATTGGATACATGAAATACATCATGTACTCCAGCTAATTCTTCTGGTAGTTGTAAACGATAAGCTACTGGTCCTATACGTTGGATCACTGGAAATGGTCCTACGTATCTTGGACTTAGCTTTCCTTTCTTACCGAATCTAACAACTCCTTTCCAAGGAGAAACTTTCAACAGTACTCTGTCTCCAACTTGGAATTCTAACGGCTTACTTCTATTGTCTGCATAACTCTTCTGGCGATTTCGAGCAGTCTTTAGCCTTTCCTTGATTTGCGTAATCTTATCAGTCGTCTCTTGTACTATTTCAGGTCCTGATAATTGATTTTCTCCTATTTCTGCCCAACAAACTGGAGTTCTGCACTTTCTTCCATACAGTGCCTCGAATGGGGCAGTTTCAATACTTGAATGATAACTATTGTTATAGGAGAATTCAATCAGAGGTAATTGATCATCCCAATTTCCACCAAAATCTATCACACATGCTCGGAGCATGTCTTCAAGAGTTTGGATTGTCCTTTCACTTTGCCCGTCTGTTTGTGGATGATATGCAGTGCTTAGGTTTAGTCGAGTTCCCATTGCTTGCTCGAAACTTTTCCAGAAATGAGAAGTGAAACGACTATCCCTATCTGATACAATGGAGAGTGGAACTCCATGTAAGGATACAACTTCATCTATATACAATTTAGCCAGTCTTTCCATGCTAAAGGTTTCTTTCATAGGTAGAAAGTGAGCAGATTTGGTTAATCGATCCACAATTACCCAAATCGCATCATTACCTTTTCTGGTTTTGGGTAACTTAGTAACAAAATCCATTGTTATAAGTTCCCATTTCCATACTGGCATTTCTAATTGTTGTAGTAATCCTGAAGGTTTCTGATGTTCTGCCTTAACTTGTGAACAAGTAAGACATTTAGAAACATATCTGGCTATGTCCTTTTTCATTCCTATCCACCAAAAGTTCTTTCTTAAATCTTGGTACATTTTATTGTTTCCTGGATGCATAGTGTACCTAGATTTATGAGCTTCTTCTAAAATCTTAGGTCTTAAGTCTCCCTGCTTAGGTACCCAAATTCTACTTTTGTGGAATCTCCAAATTCCATCTGCTCCTTGTTCTAATTCCTTGATTCGTCCTTTCATTCCTTCAGTATCGTCTTTGATTGCTGTAGTTTGAATATTCTTCAATTGTTCCATTAAATCTATTTGTAGATTTAATCTGAGAGCACGAATTCGTCTTTGTTTTTCATGATACTTACGACTTAAAGCATCTGCAACTACATTTGCTTTTCCTTCATGATATTGAATATCACAGTCGTAGTCACTTAAGATTTCCATCCATCTTCTTTGCCTCATGTTTAACTCTTTTTGTCCAAATATATATCTTAAACTCTTATGATCTGTATAGATAGTAAACTTACTTCCGTACAGATAATGTCTCCAAATCTTAAGGGAAAAAATTACGGCTCCTAACTCTAAGTCATGAGTCGTATAATTATCTTCGTGCTTTTTCAATTGTCTTGAAGCATACGCAATTACCTTCTTGCGTTGCATAAGCACACATCCAAATCCTAAATTTGAAGCATCACAATATACTTCAAAATCGTCAGTTCCTTCTGGTAAAGCTAAGATTGGAGCATGGGTTAATTTCTGTTTCAAAATTCTAAAAGCTTCTTCTTGTTTGGGTCCCCATTCAAACTTAGTAGCTTTACAGGTTAGCTTAGTTAATGGTACAACTATCTTGGAAAAATCCTTAATAAATCGTCTATAATACCCAGCTAAACCTATAAAACTTCTTATTTCCATTGCTGTTTGTGGAACCTTCCAATTGGTAATTGCTTCTATTTTAGCAGGATCTACATGAATACCTTCATGATTTACCATATGTCCTAAAAATTGCACTTCCTTTAGCCAAAATTCGCATTTCGAGAATTTGGCGTACAACTTTTCTTTTCTTAACAAAGTTAAGAGTGCATGAAGATGTTCACAATGCTCTGTCTGACTTTTGGAATAAATAAGTATATCGTCTATGAAGACAATTACAAATTTATCCAAGTACGGTTTACAGATCCTATTCATCATGTCCATAAATGCTGCAGGTGCATTTGTTAACCCGAAGGGCATGACTGTAAACTCGTAATGACCATACCTAGTTCTGAAAGCAGTTTTAGGTATGTCTTCTTCTTGTACCTTCAATTGATGATATCCGGAGCATAAATCTATCTTAGAAAAATATCTAGCCCCCTGAAGTTGATCAAAAAGATCATCAATCCTAGGTAATGGATATCGATTCTTAATTGTAACCTTATTCAATTCTCTATAATCGATACACATTCTCATTGAACCATCCTTTTTCTTTACAAACAACACTGGCGCTCCCCAAGGGGATGAGCTAGGTTGTATGAATCCTTTACTTAGTAATTCATCTAATTGCTTTTTCAGTTCTAACATTTCTGTGGGTGCTAACCGATAAGGTGCCTTGGCTATCGGTGTAGTTCCTGGAATTAGATGAATCCTAAATTCTACTTCCCTGTCTGGAGGTAATCCCGGTAAATCTTCTGGGAATACATCAGGATATTCTGAGACTACTGGTATTTCCTTAAGATCTTTACCCTTAGTGTTAATGATTACCGAAATCATATACACTATTCCTTGTTTTCGTTCATAATTAGCAACTTTCATTACCGATATGAACTTCATGGGTTTCCGTGGTTTATCTCCTGTAATCATAATTACTTCTCCAGTAGGTGCCTGAATTTCTATGGAATTCCTATCACAAAGAATTCGAGCATGGTTGGCTATCAACCAATCCATTCCTAACACGACATCGAATTCAGCTAATTTCATAGGTAATAGGTTTGCAGCAAATTTATGACCTGAAAGTTCTATTTCGACTTTTTGCAAAACCTGATTAATTTTAACTGAATTCCCATCTGCGGTTTCAACTGTAAAAATCTGCCTAATGTTGGTTAAAGGTAACTTAAGAGCTTGACAGAATAAAGTATTGATAAAACTTTGGTTTGCACCAGAGTCAAATAATACTTTTGCGTACACGTTGTGAACTAAGAACGTACCAGCTATTACATCTGGGATGAGTTCAGCTTCTTGAGTGGTTAGCTGGAATGCTCTAATATAATTCTTAGTAGCTCCTTCGGTCGCCTTGGATTTGTTATCTACTGGTTTGATCAATTTAGGACATTCTGTTTTATAATGCCCCGCTTCTCCACAGTTAAAACAGATTACGGTCTTCTTTTTGCAGTTTTCTTCACGATGCCCTACAGTTTTGCAAAAATTGCAAGTGATATCGCATCTTCCATAATGTTTCTTTTTGCATTTCCTGCAGAATGACGGAGCTGGAGATTGCCCTGTTCCTTTTCTCTTGAAGCTGTTATTATTACCCACACGAAATCCTTGGGTAATTTTCTGAGCTAGTTCCTTTTTCCTATCTTCATCTCTTGTGCGCACCAGTTCATCGGTTAGAGTATTAGCTAATTCTACCGCATCATCAATAGTGCGAGGTCTCGCAGCTTTAACAATATTGCGGATTTCACTAATTAGCCCCCAAATATAGCGAGAAATGAGTACCGGTTCTGGCGAAGCCAGTGTTGGTACCACTCTAGCATATTCAAAGAATGTCGAGGTATAACCGCGACAATCCACACCCATCATCCGATGATTTAGAAACTTATTCGTCATCTGTTCTTTTTCATACTCAGGACATAATTTTCTTTCCACAAAACCCTTAAATTCTTCCCAAGTCATAGCATAAGCTATTACTCTTCCTTTTGATTGTAACACAGTGTTCCACCATTCGAGTACTCCTTCTTTGAAGAGATTTGATGCGTACATGACCTGATCATCTTTACCACATTTACTTATTGCAATGACTGCTTCGGTTTTCTCTAACCAACGCAGTGATGCAGTTGCTCCTTCATTGCCTGCAAATTCAGTGGGTTTACAAGCAAGGAATTCTTTGAAAGTGCAACCAGGCGTTGAAGTTTTCATTTTCTTGGGTAATGGAGCTTGATGTGGTTCCCTATTATGATTACCATGATTATTGCCTCCATTTATACTATTACTGAAGTTATCTTCAGTAATCTGTTTACTAGGGACAATTTGTTGCGGTTCGATGGGATTCTTTATAGTAGCAACGAATGCTGGAATAGCATTGGCTATCCCTTGAGCAACAATGTTTTCGATATCTTGCCGAGTCATATATTGATCTCTTGAATGTTGCTCAGACTGATTAACTTCATTTATAGGTTCATTACCATTGTTTGCCATCTGATAATGTATATATAAATTTTTATTAGTATCTGCTAAATAACAATTATATACAAACCATCAAAAAAAATTTACAATACAGGTATAGTCAAAACAATCGATTTCTCGATTTCATTTTATATCTAGTATAGTATGCATCATTACTCGCCAATATCTTACAGAGTTTTATTCGTTATTTACAGACTAACTTTACTATTACTATTATACAACTACCGTTTTATCATCGTACTATCTCTCGTCACTTGCCGTTCTAAAAACGCAGTTCCCTCTCATCGTACTTCCAGACAATTTGTCCCCCTATTTCCCTGATTCTACTTCCCGCAGCAAACAACTCTTCACCAAAGTGGCGAAGTTCAGCCATGTTTTCATTACTCATGGGTGGATTAGGTAGGGGTTCTGGATCAAATTGTGGAAGAAAGGAATAAGGATCGTTGACAATATTTTGAAATTGCCAATCGTTTGTCCACCATTCATCCATTCCTATGGGTTGGGAGTGGACTATTGGGTCTGGAATTGCTGGTTCCCAATTCATAGGGAGTTGGTTTTCAAGAGGATAAGTAAAAATATTAGTTTTGACAGGCTGAATTGTTTCACAGCTTGCCAATAGAAAATCTATCTCATCTTGAAAGGTCCTTCCCTGGTTTTGATTGGAACTTTCTCCGATTTCTATCTGAGTTGGTCTAGAGCCTTGCCCAACTTCCATTACTATTTCTTTAGTTCCTTCCTCCATCTGTATTCCTATCTCCTTAACCTCTTCCTTGTCTTCAGTTTCCATTTCCTGCTGTTTAGAACTTTCTTCGGTTATAATTTCTTTTCCCTTTTTCAAAGGATTGTTTATTTTGGGAAGTTTTGTAGCTGGCTTTTTCTTACGTATACGACTTCCCCAAACGTATTTCCTTCTTTTCTTGGGTTTTGGCTTTTTCAAGGGTGGAGCATTGAATTCTACAGGTTGTTCTATATCAGGAAAGTATCCAGTAAATTCTTTGGAAACTTCAATATTCACCGGGTAAAGATTAAGGTTCTGAAAGGCTTCAGATATCCCACTCATGCTGATGTAGCATATATGCAAAATGCATAAAATACTAAGTTAAAATTCATAAATAACCTTTTAATTTATTATTACAAAGATAACTAAAAAACACACTTAGGTTTTGAAATTTTATTTATTGCACAGGATTTCTAGATTGTAAGGGTAAGGTGCTAAACTTTAAAATATTTAAAGATTTATATTTTCTGCTACTGTGGGTAGCATATATAAATTTGCCCATTTCTCATCTAGCTTATCTTCCCAATGTGATTTATCAATTAATTCCTGGGTTTCCCGTTTAATCTTCTTTTCTCGGATTTTCTCTTTACTTTTCTTAATAATCATCTCCCTCCTTCTAGGAGAAAGTGATTCCTCGTATTGTGCCTTTCGCACAAATATTCCTTCTTCAGGAATTTCAGCCTGATTCGAGGATTTGGTTCGGGATGAACTTCCCTTCTCATTGGATGATCTATCTAATTTAAGATAGATGCTTGACAGCTTTTGCTTACCCATACTGTAACTAACAAATAATCAGTTAATACACACATAATCATATAATAGTAATCAGGAAAAATTAAGTATTTCTAAATACTTAATTAGCTTAACCCAGTGGCTCTGATACCACTTTTTTCTGTCACGACCCCCGACCCGGTTTGACCCGTTTCAGGAGCCGTGGGACAGAAATCCCGTGGTATTTATTTAATTGAGTTTAACAGCGGAAGTTTATCATCAGGATCGTTTAAAGCTAAAATTTTCCCGATTTATTTTATTTCATAATTTGGGATAAACCCCGATAATTTATAATATTATGATTTTACTACGAAATCTTTATATTACAAAACATATTTCTTTATTTTATAATGAGCCACTATCTTAAGCTTGAAATGCTCCTCAGCACTTTTCCTGAATTACAACAGATCACCTGAAACATGTTTGAAAAAGGTTTTTGTCAGCGGAAAATACTGAGTGAATCATTCTATTTACTAAAATGACACATTTGTTATAATTTACAGTATTAAGAGCGATTACAATGTTTCTATTATCAAACCAATTACCCACGGTATTTGTCACTAGACCGAATCTGTGACTATGGTCATATCCCCCAATTGGCTGCCCCAATGGTGACGATTATCAAGTAATGTATACAAAACCCCACATACCGGCTGTAACTTGGTGATTACAAAGACTTAATCCCCGTAATTATAACTTTGAAAATAAACATGATTTTGTAAATAGATTTGATAAAAAGAGAGAATGACTCACATTGCTGATTTAATACGGACAGAGTCTAGTCTATGAATTAGCCTGATTAACCTAATTTAGATAACAATGCACACAAAACTGGGTTAGTAATCAATACAGCATTTACGATAACTCACGAGATCAACCATCACAACGAGTGACAAAGTGCTATGCTTAACATCTGTCGAATTAACGACTAATGACAAAGCATCACCCTAATGTGGGCAGCACTTAAACACCCGTTGAGTACATTGATCGATCGGAAAATGAATCGTAGCAGCGATCGTGCTAATACCCTGTTTTGCGGCGTCGAATTGTGAACTGTGGGTGTTTGTGTAGTAATTCGAACGTAACTCAGTGTGTATAGTGAATTTTTACGTCGTTTTTCTTCCAGAATTCAAGTCCCAAGGCCCTCTATTTATAGGTGAATTTTGACCCTGAGACGGCCCGCGTGAGATTTAAGCTACCCGTACGCGGGCCGCGTGAGACCTATTTTTAGGCATAGGGTTGCCACGGTTGGGACTAGCCTTGCTGACTTGACAGTTTTCGAAAATTCCTTTCTGCCAACGTTTTAAGTGGATAATCGTCAATAGGGTTTAACCCCCCCCCCCCCCCTGAGTTTTAGGGGCCCTAATCCTGATTCTGAAAATTATGAAAATTTTAGGGTTTGTTCAGAATCACTTGGGTGTCTCAATTAGGGTTTCCTATTGGACTAATTAATTTAATAATTATGACTTTTGATGAGAGTTGTTACAATAAGTTTGTCGAGGAACACAATCATGAACTTGTTGAACGTCCTGATATGCATTTTCTTCCAACTGAACGACACCTCACTCAGCTCCAGAAGCATGTTATACACAGCATGTCTAAGCCGAATTTGGGTCCTGTCAAGGTGTTTAATGTTATGAAGACTTGTTTTGGCGGTTTTGAAGACGTGGGCGCAAGCAAAGCTGAATTTAAGAACTATAAGAGGCAAATTAACTTGTTCATAGGGGAATATGACGCTGATATGGTTGTGAAACATTTGAATGAAAAAAAAACATTCCCATCCTAATTTCTCGTATGATTACATCACAGATGAAGACAATCGTTTGAAGGGTCTTTTTTGGTGCGATGATCAAGCCAAACGTAATTACCACATGTTTGGTGATGTGATTTCGTTTAACGCCACGTATCGTTCCAACAAGTAATTTTTTATAACTCAACTTCTTTGTTTTTTGGCGTTATATTAATTTACATGCATGGCATTTTTATATTTTACATGAAATGGAGTTTTATTAGCTTACATGCAATGGCGTTGTACTAATTTACATTCAATGGCGTTTTATTATTTTTTCATTTCTCATGGCGTTTTTATATACAGATACTCTATGGTGTTTGTACCGTTCACTAGTATAGACAATCATCACTGCAATGTTACATTTGGTGCAGCATTGTTAGCGTCGGAAACTGCTGATACATATACTTGGTTGTTAAGAGTTTTTCTTAAAGCTATTGGTTCTCAACCAAAAGTTGTTGTCACTGACCAAGATCCGGCGATGAAGAAGGCTATTTCTGCTGTATTTGTTGACACGAGGCATCGATTATGCATGTGGCATGTGATGCATAAACTTTCTCTGAAGGTTGTTATTCTTTTTTTACCTTTGGCGTTTTAGTATACAATGCGTTTTAAGATACATGGCGTTTTGTACCTTGTTACTGTTTTTTTAATTAAGTTTTGTCTTTTTTTTATATATGTATGGCGTTTTCGTGTTATTTATAGGTTGGTGTTAGGCTATGCAATTCCACCAATTTAAAGAATGTATCTGTGGTGTTGTGTGGACGGATATTCTTACACCTGAAAAGTTTGAATCAAAATGGGAAATGGTTATTGCAGAATTCAATTTAGAAGATAATGACTGGCTATCTGATATTTTTGCACTTAGGGAATCTTGGATCCCTGCATACTATAGAATGGAGCATATGTCTGGTCTTATGCGAACGACATCCAGGTCGGAGAGTGAGAATCATTTTTTTGGTCAAGTGTGCAATTCGAAAGCTACTCTTGTTGAGTTCATGATGCATTACGAGACTGCAATAGAAGCACAACGTCACACATATCGTAAGAATGATCATGAATCTCAATACAAAAGACCCAAGTTGAAGAGTAGTTACAAAGTGTTGGAAGGGCAAGCTGTTAATATATACACAAAAAGTATTTTTTGTGACGTTCAAGCTGAGCTTATTGGAGTTGCGGATTGCATAAATCCACGTTACGAAGATCAGCCTGATGGGTTTGTTAAATTTTATGTAAATGACTTCCAACAGCTTTGTACATCCTTATTTGAGGTAAATAATGGCGTTTTGGTTTTATGGCGTTTTTTGTTAATGGCGTTTTATCATATGCTATGTGTTTTTTTCTTTTTTTAGACAAACATTCTATGCATGGCATTATAGAGATATTGTTTTTGGCGTTTTTCAGGTTTTGTTCCGTAAGTCTGATTGCACTTGCAGTTTCTCATGCAGACGTTTTGAACAGTTTGGTTTGCTATGTCGACATATATTATGTGTTTTGAGACTTATGGACATTATGGAATTTCCAAAACAATACATTCTGAATAGATGGCGCAAAGAGGCCTCCCCAAACTGCTCTCCTGAATTCTCAATTAGTCGTGAATATATGACCGAACTTGATCCTGATGTGCAGAGTATGATGCGAGATATTATTTATTCAACCGAAAACACTTTGAATCGTTTATCTGGTAATAAAGAGGAGCTATCCTTATACAAGGATCATGTTCAATCTTATATGAAGAAGGTTCAAGATATGCAGATTGTTGCTCCTCCCGCTAGTTCTAGGGATAGATTTGCTGAGATAACTGGTCAATATAAAAATGGCAAGAATCCGATAAGAGTCCCTGTAGGTTATAAATCCAAAGGTTCTGGTTCTCGGAAGCGCCTGAAATCTAAACAGGAGATAGCAATTGACAAAAAGAAATCAAAGTCGAAACCCGGGGCCAAAGAAAGACAGTGTCAGAACTGCAAAGCCTATAGACACTACGCCTCAACATGAAAACATGCCGTAATTAAAAAAGATCGACAAGGTCTTGGAGAGCCAGTGAAGAGTAGTTTGGCGTTTTGTATTTGTCATTCTTACAGAATACATACAGATTGTCTTTGAGAGCCATGTAGAGTAGTTTGGCGTTTTTTTATTTCAATGCTATAGAGCACAGACATTTCTCAGTTTGGCTTCTTTTTTTTTTTTTGCATCTTTTTCTTTTTTCTATCTCTTTGTTCATAACATGCTACTTTGAATCTAAATAACAAACAATATAAGATCGGGCAAGGAAATCAAACGCCAAAAAAAACAATAACGCCACTAAATAAAACTTCCATAAACTTCTATTTTTGGTCGCGCTAAACTCAATAATGTTTTGCTGAACGAAATGGATACCATTGTTAATCCTCAGTCAAGAAAGATGTGTAACAATGTTATCCAACCCGTTTAGCTAAACTTTATAGAGAATAAAAACAGAATCTCCATGAAATGGCTTTTTTGAAGACGAGGTATACAGCTCAAAATCATTTCAAAAGACGAGGTATACTGCTCAAAATCGTGATTTCAATTAGGGAAACGTTGCAAGGATACAGGGTATTAACTCGATCGCTGCTATGATTCAATGTCCGATCGATTGAAACCAATCCGATGGATGTTTAAGTGCTGCCTGAATCCAGGCTACACTTTGTCATTCGTCGTGAGGGTTTTAATCTCGTGAGTTATTGTAAATGTTGTATTAAGTTACTGACCTAGTTTCATGTGCATTGTTATTTAAACTAGGTTACAAGGCTAAATCAGTAGGCTAAACTCTGCCCGTTTAAACTTGCAAAGTGAGTTATTCTCTTTTTACCAAATTGTTTCCAAAACCCTATTTATTTTCAAAGTTATAATTACAGGGATTAAGTCTTTGTAATCTTCAATTACTGCCAGTATGTGGGGTTTTGTATACATTACTTGATACCCGTCACCATTGGACAACGGGCTAGCCAATGGGTGATTTGACCATAGTCACAGACACTGTCAAGTGACAAATACCGATTTGGGGTAATTGGTTGATAAAAACATTGTAATCACCCTTGATACTGTATATTATAACAATGTGTCATTTTGTGCAACTTGGATGACTCGCCAGTATTTCCCTACTGATAAAACCTTTTTAAAACATGTTTCAGGTGATCTGCTGTGATTCAGGAAAAAGTGCCATGTAGCACTACAAGCTTGAGGAGGTGGCTCAATAAATTAAAGAAACATGTTTTTGTAAAAACAAGGATTTCCCAGTGAAATCACCTTTATTGTAAATTATGGGTGTTATCCCCAATCTGTGAAATAAAAAAATTGGGCATTTTCAAGTTTTAAAAGATCCTGGCAAACTTCCGCTGTCAACTCAATTAATAAATACCACGGGGTTTCTGTCCCGCTGCTCCTGGACCGGGTCACACCGGGACAGGGGCCGTGACAGAAAAAGTTGGTATCAGAGCCACTGATTTAAGCCAATTAAGTATTTAGAAATACTTATTTTTTCTGATTTCCATTCTGTGATTCTATTAAAATTTAATTTACAAAATTTTAACTTAGAAGTTTGTGTGTTTCTTCATGTATGCTAACAGCATGAATGAACTATCAGAAGCACTTCAAAACTTTACTATCCATACCACAGATATGGATACTACCAGTACCTTCACTGGCTACCAGGCTGATACTGAAGAGCCAATGGTATTCCAAGCCCAACCTCAGGAGAAACCGAAGCCAAAAAAGAGAAGAATACTTGTAGGCTGGAGGCGTGTGCGTAGGAAGAAACCAGCGGTACCGACAGTTATAAAGACTGAGGATCCGAAGGATAAAGGAAAAGGAAAAGAAATCGGGGAAAGTTTCGGGCAAGCCCAGGAAATGCCATCATGGGAGGAGCTGGATCATAAACTAGCACTTAGTGACCTCATCGGACCTGCCGATGAAAACCTCTTCAATTACCCAGTTGAAGCACAACTTCCAGTTAATCTGGAACCAGCTATCTCAGATCCTATTATCCACCCCGACCTCTATCAGGAGAGCTAGAAGAATGGTGGACAACTGACTGGCAATTTCAGAATCTCCTAAATAACCCTAAGACCTTTTTTCCCCCAATTTGACCCTGAACCTCCACTACACCCACCTATGAGCACAGAAAACTTGGCTGAACTCCGCCACTATGGCGAGGAGTTGGTGGACGTAGGAAATCGAATACGGGAGGTGGGGGAGAGAATATCATGGAAATACGACGAGAGGGAACGTCATTTCTGAAGTGCCAGCTGATGAGGATCGTATGTGGTTGTGAGAATATGTGTTTAATAATAATAATATAATAATAAAAATATAATCACGTAAAATAACTAAAAATAAAACTCTTGTAACATATCTGGTAATGTACGGATGCATATTAAAATATAAAATATGGAAGTCGCAAAGTCGACAATTTTGGCTATACGTGTTGACGTGATTATGTGTGATTGTTTTATTGTGTTTAATTGTTATTTATTTTATGTTAATAACTTATATGTATTATTAATTACCAGATGGAATACGCTGGTAATGAACCAGTTAACGAGGTTAATCAATCCGAGCAAAATAATGAAGATCACTTTCTTAACCGACAAGATATAGAAAACATTAGGGAATAGCAAATGCTATTCCAGCAATCCTTGCTGCTGCCCAAAATCAAGTTGAACCTCAACCAATTATTCCCAGCAAACGTACTCACGGCGATAATTTCAGTAATAGTGTAAATAGAGGCGGCAACAATAATAATAATGATAATGATGGGATGCAAGCCCCATTCCTTAAGAAAATGAAAGCTGCAACGCCTGGTTGCACTTACAAGGAATTTCTTGCCTGTAAGCCAATCGAATTTGCAGGAAATGAAGGGGAAACTGCAGCACTGCGTTGGTTAAAGAAAACCGAAGCAGTGATTAAAATAAGTAAATGTGCCGAGGAAGACAAGGTCATGTACGCGTCACATCTTTTTAAAGAAGGGGCCCTAGAATGGTGGAATACGGTATTACAAGCCAAGGGAAACGATGTGGCTTATGCCATGACTTGGGAGGAATTTAAGGGAATAGTAGATAGAAAATTATGTCCCGAGTATGAAAAGGAACAAATGACAAATAAGTTCCTGAACCACCGGATGGTGGAGGTAGACTGTCGAGGGTATACTTCGACTTTCTTCGAGTATGCTAGAATTGTACCAACCATGGCTTCGCCAGAACCGGTAGTTATTTCTCGCTACATCTGGGTTTGATTAGCGAGATCCGGGATATTGTCAAAGCTGCGAAACCCCGCATAATCGATGATACGGTGGAATTAGCCAATACTTTAATTGACGGGCTGGTACGCACAAGAGAAGAAAATCGGAAGAAGGAAGTGGCCCAAAAGATTACCCAAGGATTTCGTGTGGGTAATAGTACTAATTTCAAGAAAAAGGGAACTGGGCAATCTTCCACTCCGCCGTTCTACAGGAACTGTAAAAAGAAACATTTTAGGAAATGCAATGAAACCTGCAACTTCTGCAAAGCTCTAGGACATCGTGAAGAAGAGTGCAGAAAGAAAACAAAGATCTGCTATAACTGTGGAGAAGCTGGGCATTTCAGACCAGAATGCCCTAAATTGGTCAAACCAGCAGATAACAAGGCCAAACTTGCTGAAGGAACTAACAAGAAGAACGTAAGAGCCTTCCAATTGACCACGCAGGAAGCTGAACTGATTCCTGACGTAATAGCTGGTACGTTTCTGGTACACAACGTTTATGCAAAAGTATTATTCGACTCTAGTGCAAACCAAAGTTTTGTAAATACTTTCTGCCAAGCTCTTAAGCTACCCTTAACCAAACTTAGGCAAATTTATACAGTAGAAACGGCATACGAGAACTCTGTTAACATAGATACGGTTTTGCAAAAAGAAAATATAGAACTTTCAGGTCATAAATTTTCTGCAAACCTATTACCTATGAATTTTGCTGGATTCAATGTCGTATTAGGAATGGATTGATTAGTAGCCAACCATACTCGAATCCTCTGTGATAAAAATTCCATAGAAATCCGTGCACCTACCGGAGAAGTAATTATGATTACAGGGGATAAGCCGCGTAAACCAATGAAGTTCATTTCAGTAATGAAAGTTGCTAGTTATGAACGAAAGCAAGGAATGGTGTATATGATTTCGGTAATCATTAGCACTAAGGGTAAGGAACTTAAGGAAATTCCAGTAGTATCAGAATACTCCGATGTATTTCCAGAAGAACTACTAGGATTACCACCAGATAGGGAGGTAGAATTTAGAATTCATTTGATTCCAGAAACTACACCAATAGCCAAGGCACCTTATCGATTAGCACCGACTGAAATGTTAGAACTGAAAAAGCAATTAGAGGAATTGCTCAGTAAAGGATTCATAAAACCTAGTTCATCCCCTTGGGGAGCGCCCGTGTTGTTTGTGAAAAAGAAAGATGGGTCGATGCGAATGTGTATCGATTATAGGGAATTAAATAAGGTTATCATTAAGAATCGATACCCATTACCTAGGATTGATGATCTTTTCGATCAACTTCAGGGAGCTAGATATTTTTCTAAGATAGATTTACGCTCCGGATATCATCAGTTGAAAGTACAAGAGGAAGACATACCTAAAACTGCTTTCAGAACTAGGTATGGTCACTACGAGTTTACAGTTATGCCTTTTGGACTAACAAACGCTCCGGCAGCATTTATGGACATGATGAATAGAATCCGTAAACCGTATTTGGATAAATTCGTAATTGTCTTCATCGACGATATACTTATTTATTCCAAAAGTCAGGACGAACATTGTGAGCACCTGCATGCACTCTTAACTTTGTTAAGAAAAGAGAAGCTTTATGCCAAATTCTCGAAATTTGAATTTTGGCTACAGGAGGTGCAATTTTTAGGACACATGGTGAATCACGAAGGTATTCACGTAGATCCCTCCAAAATAGAAGCAATCACCAAATGGAAGGTCCCGCAATCAGCTATGGAAATTAGAAGTTTTCTAGGGTTAGCCGGATACTATAGACGGTTTATTAAGGATTTTTCCAAAATAGTTGTACCCTTAACTAAGCTAACTTGCAAAACAGTTAAGTTTGAATGGGGACCTAGACAAGAAGAGGCTTTTAAGATTTTAAAGCAAAGGTTAACCAATGCCCCAATTCTTGCCTTACCAGAAGGAATAGAAGACTTTGAAGTTTATTGTGATGCTTCTAAGTTAGGATTAGGATGTGTGCTAATGCAACGCAAAAAGGTGATTGCGTACGCTTCAAGACAATTGAAAAAACATGAAGAAAACTATACGACTCATGACTTAGAGTTAGGAGCTATAATTTTTGCCCTTAAGATCTGGAGACACTATCTGTATGGAAGCAAGTTTACTGTCTATACAGATCATAAGAGTTTAAGATACATATTTGGGCAAAAAGAATTAAACATGAGGCAAAGAAGATGGATGGAGATTCTAAGTGACTACGATTGTGATATTCAATATCACGAAGGAAAGACAAATGTAGTAGCAGATGCCTTAAGTCGTAAGTATCATGAAAAGCAAAAGCCAGTTCGTGCTCTTACATTAAATCTACGGATAGATTTAATGGAACAATTGAAAAACATTCAAGAAACAGCAATCAAGGATGATGCTGAAGGAATGAAAGGAAGGATAAAGGAATTAGCACAAGGAAGTGATGGAATCTGGAGATTCCACCAGAAAAGAATTTGGGTACCTAACCAGGGAGAATTAAGAAATAAGATTTTAGAAGAAGCCCATAAATCTAGGTATATCATGCATCCTGGTAATAATAAGATGTACCAAGATTTAAGAAATAACTTCTGGTGGATAGGAATGAAAAAGGACATAGCTAGATATGTATCTAAGTGTCTAACTTGTTCACAAGTTAAGGCAGAACACCAGAAACCTTCAGGATTACTCTAACAATTAGAAATGCCTGTATGGAAATGGGAGCTCATAACAATGGATTTTGTTACTAAGTTGCCCAAAACCAGAAAGGGTAATGACGCGATTTGAGTAATTGTGGATCGATTAACCAAATCAGCTCATTTTCTACCCATGAAGGAAACCTTTAGCATGGAAAGATTAGCCAAGTTATACGTAGACGAGGTAGTATCACTTCACATTTCTGGACCAGTTTCCAAGAAGCAATGGGGACCCGACTAAACTTAAGTACAGCTTACCATCCCCAAACAGACGGACAAAGTGAAAGGACGATCCAAACCTTGGAAGACATGCTCAGGGCATGTGTGATAGATTTTGGAGGCAACTGGGACAACCATTTACCCTTAATCGAGTTCTCCTATAACAATAGTTATCATTCAAGCATCGACGCTGCCCCATTTGAAGCACTGTATGGACGAAAGTGCAGAACTCCAGTGTGTTGGGCAGAAATAGGAGAAAGTCAATTATCAGGTCCTGAGATTGTGCAAGAAACCACTGACAAGATAACTCAAATCAAGGAAAGACTAAAGACGGCTCGAGATCGTCAAAAGAGTTATGCAGACAATAGACGCAAGCCACTGGAATTTCTAGTCGGAGACAAAGTACTCTTAAAAGTTTCTCCTTAGAAAGGAGTGGTTCTGTTTGGTAAGAAAGGAAAGCTAAGTCCAAGATACGTAGGACCATTCCCAGTAATCCAGTGAATAGGACCAGTCGCCTATCGCTTACAACTACCAAAAGAGCTAGAAGGAGTACATGATGTATTCCATGTATCTAACCTCAAGAAGTGTCTATCGGACGAATCGTTAGTAGTCCCTCTTCAAGACATACAGGTGAATGAAAAGTTAAAGTTCGTGGAAAGACCGCTTCAAATAGAATACAAGAAGATTAAATTTCTCAAACACAAAAGATTGGTACTTGTTAAAATCAAGTGGGAGTCAAAAAGAGGACCCGAATACACCTGGGAGCTAGAATCATAAATGAAGCGAAAGTACCCTCACTTATTTTAGTAAATCTCGAGGACGAGATTTTAAATAAGGTGGGGAGGGTGTAAGGACCTACAAAAATGTCCCAAAATGACCCGTAAGTAAAAACCCGGACCCCTGAAACCCTAATGTGCATGAAAAACCAAGAAATTGAGAAAATTGGTTTTCACGCGGGCCGCGTAAATGTAAGCATAGGTTTACGCGGGCCGCGTCAAAGCCAGGTTGACCAGATAAGCATTACAGGCCACATGGCAGCCATGTGGCAGACCTCCCTGTGACACACAAGCCCTAGTTGTAGACTAGGTGGCTCTCGCGGGCCGCGTAAAAGCCTGTTAAGGCTTACGCGGGCCGCGTAAAACTCGAAATGTTGCTATAAATTGCTTGGACTTGGGACTTTCATATGTGTTCGAAAATCATTTCAAAAGACGAGGTATACTGCTCAAAATCGTGATTTCAATTAGGGAAACGCTGCTACGATACATGGTATTAACTCGATCGCTGCTACGATTCAATGTCCGATCAATTGAAACCAATCCGATGGATGTTTAAGTGCTGCCCGAATCCGGGCTATACTTTGTCATTCGTCGTGAGGGTTTTAATCTCGTGAGTTATCGTAAATGTTGTATTAAGTTACTGACCTAGTTTCGTGTGCATTGTTATTTAAACTAAGTTACAAGGCTAAATCAGTAGGCTAAACTCTGCCCGTTTAAACTTGCAAAGTGAGTTATTCTCTTTTTACCAAATTGTTTCCAAAACCCTATTTATTTTCAAAGTTATAATTACAAGGATTAAGTCTTTGTAATCTTCAATTACTACCGGTATGTGGGGTTTTGTATACATTACTTGATACCCGTCACCATTGGACAACGGGCTAGCCAATGGGTGATCTGACCATAGTCACAGACACTGTCAAGTGACAAATACCGATTTGGGGTAATTGGTTGATATAAACATTGTAATCACCCTTAATACTGTATATTATAACAATGTGTTGTTTTGTGCAACTTGGATGACTCGCCAGTATTTCCCTGCTGATAAAACCTTTTTAAAACATGTTTCAGGTGATCTGCTGTGATCCAGGAAAAAGTGCCATGTAGCACTACAAGCTTGAGGAGGTGGCTCAATAAAATAAAGAAACATGTTTTTGTAAAAACATGGATTTCCCAGTGAAATCATTTTTATTGTAAATTATGGGTGTTATCCCCAATTTGTGAAATAAAATAAATTGGGCATTTTCAAGTTTTAAAAGATCCTATCAAACTTCTGCTGTCAACTCAATTAATAAATACCACGGGGTTTCTGTCCCGCTGCTCCTGGACCAGGTCACACCGGGACAGGGGGTCGTGACAGAAGGTATATCTTTATGCATGACAGCTGAGAATTTCCAACAGGTGCTCTTGCGTTTTGATGTATAGTGAAATGAGTTTACAAGCGTGACTAGAGGCCTGACTTAAAATGGCGCTCACCGGAGATGGCGTGAGCAAGGAAGGTATCCGCCCTAGATGGTGGGAGAGAACGAAAAAGTCCGCCGGAGTGGCAGGTAGGATGAAGGCTTCCGCCAGAGTTGCGGGGTGTACAAAAGTATTCGCCAAGGTGGCCGAGTGGATAAAATCGTTCCTCGGGAGTAACGTGACGAACCAAAGCATCCGCCATTAGTGGCGGAATGATTAAGTAATCGACCGGAAGCGTCGCAGGTGGATAAAAACGTCCGTTGGAAACGTTCCGAGGAGAATGAAAACTTCGCTGGTGGCGGCGGGTTGAATAAAAGCTTCCGCCGATAGTGGCGAGTTGAATAAAAGCTTTCGCCGATAGTGGTGCGGGCAAGAATGACCTCGCAGCCCAATCGGTAAGGCATCTAAGAGTGTGCTGGTTAAATTGCGAATCTCGATGGAGAGTGCCATATAGTAGGGCGTTTCGCGTTTCAACCAATGCTTGAGAGGGGATCATTAGGCCAAAAATGGCGAAGGAAGTGCGCGTTGGGAATGGTGCGGCAAAGGAAGTCATCGCCGGAGTTGGTGTAATCATGAAGACTACCCGCTGCCGATTGTGGTGGCGTGGATAAAAGATTCCGCCTGAGTTTGGTACGTTGAAGAAAATCGTCTGCTAGAGGTGGCGCGACCAAGAGGGTTGTCCACCAGGGGTGGCGCGACGAAGGAAGTTGTTTGTAGGAGGTTTGGTTTTGTTATCCATAGTCCGCAATATATGAACAATTTTGACCCTCCACATGGTGTTGCACCATGCTAGTCCCTCAATTTATTGCTCGTGTTTATCGAGAAGAGATATAGAACTGTTTGCACGGGAAGCACAATCCAGGCGATTTAAAGGTCGGGGGCGTGAAAGTATATGACGTGAATGACGAATGTTGTTGCTGAACCTTCCTGGACTTGGCGTTTGTTAGTAACCAATAAAACTAGATAATCTTGTTTCATGCCTTTATAGTAGAACTCTCCAAGGGACAAAGCATGCATAAAGATCACCTACAGTATAGGAGTTTTTCATGTAATTCCATGTAGACTCATCATACTGCAACTACTTATGTCTTTTATCAGATGTATATGTGGCGTAGTGTCAACAACATGAGATAAGATGTGTACTCACGAGAATGCCATGTGGAATGCGACATAAGGCAAAAGTAAGTCCGAATTTGTTTGAAAGAGCCGTTGGTACCTTGCATGTGCATGGTTTTTACTTGCTTCAACAATAGCGGGATGTCATGATAATATGCATGGTTATCTGCATGAGGTAGCGGGAACGAGATGGTCGTCCGCCGGAGATGAGCGGGATTACCTTGTTATCCGCCAGAGATGGTATAACCGAGACTATCCCCTTGGAAATGAGCGGAGCGCGATGGTTGCCCACCTGAGGTGGCGGGGCATATAAATGACCCTCGGAGGTGGCCGAGATGTGTTGGTTTTGGCGGTGAATCGTAATTGGCTCGAATGTGCACCGTATGTTGGTGTTAAACGCCCTTTGCCTTATTGTGTCCGAAATTCAACCTTTCACTACGCCGCCTGTCCAAAGTTCGAGGGATGGACCTATGCACGCTGGTGACGCGTAGGCGGGTGGCCCACATGCGTGGAGTGAAGGCAGTCAAGTTCTAAACAACATGACTGTAGTCTGCCAGAGATGGCGGAAAAAGATTATGGCCCGCCAGAGGGGGCGGGAGCATGTTAATGGTCCGCCAGAGAAGGCAAGGAGAAGCAGTTATCCTTTGGTAATGGATTGACCAAGACAATTGTTTTCCCTAGGGGTCAGGAAGAAGATGGTATGAGTGGATGGTTGGAAACGTCCGTCGTGACCGGCTTGACCCAGATCGATGCCCGCCGGTTGACGTTGTGAGCAAGGTGGGTGTCTGCCGTAGGTTGTACGACATAGTAGGTACGATAGATATCCGCTGGATGTATGCGGACGGTCAATAGACGCCCGCCGTGAATGGCGTGAAACCGATTTGAACATCGCCGCCAGCGGATTAAAAGTCCGGTAATACGAAAAAAGGGGTCACCTGTAAGGCTCTTTATATTGTACAAACGAGAACGTGTTTCTAAGAAAAAGGAGTATGCTTATTATTGATTGCATCCACATCTCATGGATGTACTTTGGGCACTGTGTGACGTCAAAATTGATGTATTTTCTTGAAATAGTACAAAAGGTACAGATTAATGTATGCATGACTTTGAGATGCATATAGCAAAGAGGTTAGTTTATCCATAACTCTTTTTATCAATATGAGAAATATGAAGGTTTTAAGCTTTAAAAACCTGGTAACCGGATCATGAGGGGAAATTAATGGCAGGTATATGAAGATTATTAATCCAGCCATGCTTGGACCAAGAAACACACAGATCTGGAGATCGAGTAGAGAATAATGAAGCGTGGTTTGTTGCCGGTCCCACGGATGGCGCCAATGTAAAAGAATGGACCTGTGCGGGTCGGTACTTCTACGGTGATAAACGGCCACACCTCGTCTTCCACACTTTATCCTAGACCTGTAAACAAGAAGAGAGAAACGTGGGCAATGTAGAGACGGCCGGTAGAGGAAGAATCCCCTATTTCCAGCTACAAAAGTGTGTTTCCCTATATCTCCCCCTCTAATAAGGAGGTGGAGACCTTCTTATATAGGAGATATGGGAAAACCCTAACCTCAATGGGCCAGGCCCAGTTAGGGGTTGTCTCTACAAGCCCACAACCTAGTGTAGTAAAAACTACAACGTGCTGGGCTTCGTGGGTTAGTACGCAATAATAATAATAATATATAATTAGTATAAAAGTGATAAATAGCAGAAAAGTCCGACCGCTCGGGTCGGGTCCAATACTATACCTCGTCACCAGCCCTTTCATTTAGGGGTGTAAACAAGCCCAGAGCCTCGAGAGCTACTCATGATCGGCACGATTAAAAGCTTGAACCAGCCGAGCCCGAGCCCGAGCCCGAGCCTGAAATAGAGCTCGTTTTGTTATCGAGCCCAAGCTCGATCTTGAAATACAAAGCTTGTTTAGGCTCGCGAGCCTAAACGAGCCCATACAAAATTTTAATTTTTATATATATAATATATTAATAATGATGATAACATTGATAAGCCGAGCTAGAGTTTGGCTCGTTTAAGCGATATTGAAGTGAGCTCGAGCCGAGCTTTTAGCTCGTTTAAGGCTGTTCTCAAAATAGTTTGAGTCGAGCCGAGCTCGAGCTTTGGGTTTTACTCGCGAGCCGAGCTCGAGCTCAAAGAAGTAGGCTCGAACCAAGCCGAGCTCGAGCTCGAGCTTCATAAAACCCTAACGAGCCAAGCTCGAGCTCGGGCTCGGCCAGGCTCGTTTACACCCCTACTTTCATTAAATAAAGTTTGAGTTCAAAAGAACATAATTATATTTTTAGCACACAATTATTATAATTGTATTTTAAGGATTCTTGATCGTTAAGTAACAGATCGTAAAGATATTCTTATGCCCTCGTGTCTTGGGCTTATTTGTCCCAAATTACGTTTTACTTTGACCATATAATGAAGTTATAAGGGGCATAATTTTTAAAGCCTTTAAAAATAAAGGGACATAATTTTAAAAATAAAAAAGACTATAAGTTCCCACTGCATATATAAATAATATTTCAATATCACTAATTTTGGGTAGTTATATATTAAGAAAAAAATTCACTAAAATTAACCTCCAATGTCCAAATTTCACGTAAGGACCCTCTCAATTCTGTAATGTTCACTTTAAATCCTTTTCCATAATAGAGACATCAGTTCCTGTGGCCTATGCGAGTGCAAAGCACATGGATTATTCCTCCAAACTCCAAAGAGTATATTGGAGAGGACCACATATTTCTTTTTAGTTTCGTCTCCTTTCGAGTCGCTATAATAATAGCAATATATAATATTTTTGCTAGACAATAACTCTTTGTTAATTACAAATACCATACACAAATTAGTGGTTAAATGAGTAGGGGAAAGTTACCATACAAATAAAGTTAACGTATTAAACGTATGAATAGTATGAAAGAGCAAAAAGCACACGTTGACATTTTTGTAATTATCTGCTTATAGGGTAATTATCAAAATTACTTTACAAATAATACTGTAGAGTAATTTTGATCTTTTAGGACAATTATCAAAATTACACTACCCCTCTCAAAAAAAAAAAAAAATCCTAGCCCCTCCCCCACCCCCCAAAAATCTAAAAAAAACCTACCCCCCCCCCCCCCCCACCCAAACTAAAAGCTAAAAACTTAACCATAAAGCTAAACTCCATAACTAAATGCTAACAAAATTATTCTATAAGATCAAAATTACTCTATAGGACTATTTTACAAAATTACACTACAAGATCAAAATTACTCTACAGAATCATTTGTAGAGTAATTTTGAATTGTATATTGTTTGATAAACTTGCAGGGTAATTTTCATTCACTTGTAATGTCGCAACCCCCGTCCGCTATCTGTCCCGGGAACGGGCGGCTGCGAGACCAGTTTTGGTGGTATCGATGTTTAACATTTTGGCAGCGTAAATTTCATCAGGACCGTAGTTAGTAAATATTTATCAGAGTAAATACCGCGTTTTTTAATATTAAACATATTGGGATAAAACCCAAGTTTTCATTACAAACATTTTCATAGGGAAAATCCCTATTTTATTGAATAAAACATATTCTTTTATTTAGGTAACTTTTATAGTCACTTTTTCCAAGCCTTCAGTGCTGTCCAGCTGGCTTCTAGTTGGTTTTCACATTTTGTTACCTAAAATGCGTTTAAAAACATTTTGTCAGTGGGAAATACTGGTGAGTGAATCCCAGTTTAATCAAGAAGAGTTTTATCCTTTAATAGTATTGAGAGCTATTACAATGTTTACATCTACACAATTACTCATTCAGTATTGTCAATCCTGACTGGTGGGTCATATTACCCATTGGCTAACTCTTTGTCTAATGGTAACGTGTTCCACATTTTGTATACAAAACCCCAACATACCAACAGTAATTGAAGAATTACAAAGACTCAATCACTGCTTTAATCACATTGTAAAATATTTAAGGTTTTGTAAAAACAGTTTACAAAAAGGAGATTACTCACATTGTTGTCTTAGATTTCCTTTAAGGATTTCCTGGTAGTTATCTATTAATTACACAAATGTACATGTGTTAGTATAATAACCCAATATTTACATTAGCAATACCCTCCCCGAGATGGCATTCCAATGACTACGTCGGGCAGAACCACGACAGCCATTACGGAACCCGGGATCAATCGGGCATCGTATCTAATACGTAACCGGGGTTATAATACTTACAACGGTGCAGAACTTCGTTAATTAGGGGGTATTATGCCCGGAAATTATGTTATCTATGCATAAATTTGAGACAGAAAGCGTGAAATGAGCGAGTTCAACTGAAGACTGAAGGCCCTTTTTATAGGTGACCTTTCACCTTCCCTCGCGGCCCGCGATAGAGAAAGGAAAGGCCTACGTGGCCCGCGTATTAGGGTAAGTAGGCCCTAGCTATGACTGCTCAGCACCATAGCTTTGACACGAGTCCGACACGTGGCGGCACCGGGTGCAGCCCTGACTCTGAGCTGTCGCGCCCCGCATAGACCCTGATGTGGTCTTACGCGGCCCGCGAGCGATGTTAAAACTTTGTTTTGATTTAATTTTAATAGAAATAAAGGTATTCGGGGCCCGTTTTCACATACGGGGTGTATTTTAGGACATATTGGGATATTTTAATATATATTAGGGGTGTCAGAATATTTTGGAGGGTTGTTATATCCTCCCCACCTTGGTTTAGAGCTCTTCCTCGAGATCTACTGGAACAAGTGTGGATATTTCCTTTTCATTTCTGATTCAAGCTCCCATGTGTATTCTGGTCCTCTTTTGGAGTCTCATTTTACTTTGACCAGAGCTAATCTCTTATGCTTGAGGTTCTTGACTTTCCTATCTTCAATCTGTAGAGGCTTCTCTACAAACTTAAGTTGTTCATTGACCTCTATATCCTTAAGATGTACTACCAGTGATTCATCAGCTAACCATTTCTTGAGATTGCATACATGAAATACATCATGTATTCCTGCCATTTCCTCTGGCAGTTGTAGCTGATAGGCTACAGGTCCTATTCTTCTAATAATCTCAAAAGGTCCAACGTACCTGGGACTTAGCTTTCCCCTTTTGATGAATCTTACCACTCCTTTCCAATAAGAGACTTTCAATAACACTTTATCTACTACCTGAAATTCCAATGGTTTTCGTCTATTATCTACATAAATCTTTTGTCGATCACGTGCTGCTTTCAGTCGTTCCTTGACATGAATGATCTTGTCTGTTGTTTCTTGTACTATCTCAGGTCCAGATAGTTGCTTTTCTCTGATTTCTGCCCAACAGACTAGCGTTCGGCACTTTCGTCCATAAAGTGGTTCGAATGGTGCAGCATTGATACTTGTGTGATAACTTTTATTATAAGAAAATTCTATCAATGATAAGTGATCGTCCCAATTACCTCCAAATCAATTACACAAGCTCTAAGCATGTCCTCAAGTGTCTGAATTGTCCTTTCGCTTTGTCCGTCCGTTTGAGGATGATAAGCGGTGCTTAGATTCAACTTGGTTCCCATGGCTTTTTGGAAACTTGTCAAAAAATGAGAGGTAAAACGACTATCTCTGTCAGAAAAAATTGATAGAGGAATTCCATGTAATGAAACTATTTCATTTAGGTATAATTTAGCTAATTGTTCCATACTGAAAGTTTCTTTCATTGGTAGGAAATGAGCTGACTTGGTTAGTCTATCTACAATCACCCAGATTGTATCATTACCTTTTCTTGTTTTGGGTAATTTAGTAACAAAATCCATTGTTATAAATTCCCATTTCCAGACTGGCATTTCTAACTGTTGCAACAAACCTGAGGGTTTCTGATGTTCAACTTTGACTTGTGAACAGGTTAAACATTTTGCAACATATGCTGCTATATCCTTTTTCATTCCTATCCACCAGAAATTCTTTCTTAAGTCCTGATACATCTTATCATTTCCAGGATGCATCGTATATTTAGATTTATGGGCTTCTTCTAATATACGGTGACGTAGGTTTCCTAATTTAGGTATCCACATCCTTTTCTTATGGAATCTCCAAATTCCATCTGTTCCTTGTTCTAATTCCTTAATCATTCCTTTTAACTTTTCAGTATCATCCTCGATTACTGATTCTTATGCTTCTCTAATCTGATCATTTAAATCTACCTGTAGGTTTAACTTTAGAGAACACACTCTTTTTGGTTTTTCATGATACTTTCGACTTAAAGCATTAGCTACTACGTTTGCCTTTCCTGCATGATACTGGATGTTGCAATCATAATCACTAAGTATCTCCATCCAGCGTGTTTGTCTCATATTCAATTCCTTTTGCCCAAAAACATACCTTAAACTCTTATGGTCGGTGAAAATGGTAAACTTACTACCGTATAGGTAATGTCTCCAAATTTTAAGGGTAAAAATTATAGCTCCTAATTCTAGATCATGGGTTGAATAATTCTCTTGATGATTCTTAAGTTGTCTAGAGGCGTAAGCTATAACCTTTTGACGTTGCATTAACACACATCCATAACCTAACTTAGAAGCGTCACAGTAAACTACAAAGTCTTCGGTTCCTTCCGGTAACGCTAGTATGGGTGCGTTGGTTAATCTTTGCTTAAGGATTCTAAAGGCTTCCTCTTGTGTTGGTCCCTATTCAAACTTTGTCGCAACCCCCGCCCCCTATTTGTCCCGGGAACGGGCGGCCGCGAGACCAGTTGTGGTGGTAACAATTTCTGTTTATCATTATTTACTTTGGCAGCAGAAATTTCATCAGGACCGTAGTTAGGAAATATTTATCAGAGTAAAACCACCTTTTTTAATAAACACATGGGTAAAACCCAAGTTTCTTATTACAACATGTTTATAGGGATAAACCCTATTTTATTGAATTTAAAACATCGTCTTTTAGGTAACTTTTATAGATACATTTTTCCAAGCCATCAGTGCTCTCCAGCTGGCTTTCTTCTAATTGGCTTTTACATTTTGTTACGTGAAACGCGTTTTAAAAACATTTGCCAGTGGGAAATACTGTTGAGTGAATACCAGTTTAATCAAGAAACATTTATCCTTTAACAATATTGAGAGTAATCACATTGTTTATTTCTACACAATTACTCATTCAATATTGTCAATCCTGACTGGTGGGTCATATTACACATTGGCTAACTCATTGTCCAATGGTAACGTTTTTCACATTTTGTATACAAAACCCCAACATACCGGTAGTAATTGAAGAACTACAAAGACTCAATCACTGCTTAATCACATTGTAAAACATTTAAGGTTTTGTAAAAAACAATTTACAAAAAGGAGATTACTCACATTGCTGATTTAGGGTTCTTCTAAGGTTTCTTGGTGATAATCTATAATTTACACATTGTATACGCATTAGTATTATAACCCTTTATATTTACATTAGTTATACCCTCCCCGAGACGGCATTCCAACGACTACGTCGGGCAGAACCTCAACAGCCGTTACGGAATCCTGGATCGATCGGGCAGCGTATCTAATACGTAACCGGGGTTATAATACTTATATTGGGGCAGAACTTCGTTAATTAGGGGGGTATTATACTCGGAGATTATGCCTACTATTAGAAAATTCGAGATTTAGAAAAGAAATAAATGAGCAGACTGAAGATACGATGCCCTCTACTTATAGGGCCTGATTTCGGGTTTTACGCGGCCCGCGTAAGATGTAGCAAGGGGCTACGCGGCCCGCGACGTAGGGTAATAGGGCCTAGGGTTGATTGGTCAGCGTTATAGGGTCGACACGTGTGATGACACGTGGCGGCACCGGGTGCAGCCCTGATTGCAAGCTGTCGCATCCCGCGTAAGAGGTAGCCAAAGGCTACGCGGCCTGCGAGTGACTGTATTTTCTGATTTTTATTTAATATTTATAAAAATAAAGGTATTCGGGCTCTGTTTTCGCGTATGGGGTGTATTTTAAGACATATAGGGGTATGTTAAAATATATTAGGGTGTCAGAAAAATATCCAGGTAGCTCTTCTGGAAATATATCTGAAAACTGGGATACTACTGGAATATCCTTTAATTCTTTTCCTTTAGTGTTAGTGATTATAAAAATCAAATACACTAATGATCATTTCCTTACATAACTTGTTGTTTTTATCACAGAGATGAATTTTGTGGATTTAGAGAACTTATTTCCTTTAATTGTGATCTTTTCACCCCTTGGTGAATTTACTTGAATTGACTTTTGATCACATAAAATACTGGCTTTATTGGCTATTAACCAATCCATTCCTAACACAACATCAAATCCTGCCAGATTCATTGGATAAAGGTTTGCAATAAATTTATGATTTAAAATTTCTATTCTTGCTCCCTGCAAGATTTCAGAAATCTTAATGGTTTCACCATTTGCTGTCTCTACTAGACATTCTTGTGGAAGTTTAGTTAATGATTGATTAATAAGTTTGCAAAATGAAGTATTAATAAAAATTTGGTTCGCACCAGAGTCAAATAATACTTTAGCAAAAACATCATTAACTAAAAACGTACCAGTGATCACATCCGGGATCATATTTGCTTCTTCTGCAGTCAGAACAAATGCTCTAGCATTTTTAGTGTTCTTAGGGTTTGCAGCTGGAGCTATCTTTGGACAGTTAGGCTTGATATGTCCTTGTTCTCCGCAGTTGTAGCATATTCTGTTGTTAGGATTTTTCCTGCAGTCTTCCCCCTTGTGTTCAGCTATTTCGCAAAAGTTACAATATGGAGCATCTTCCTGAATGCTTCCTTTTGCAATACTTACAGTAGGGTGCAGGGTAGAACCTACATTTCTACCACGGTTAGAATTTCCAGAACGGAATTCTTGGGTCAGCTTCTGGGTTAGGTTCCTCCTTTGATCCTCTTCTCGCGTACGGACTAATTCATCTGTCAAGGTGTTGGCTAGTTCTACAACTTCTTCTATGGTTTGAGGTCTAGCTGCCTTAACTACATGTCTAATCTCCCCAATTAATCCCCAGATGTAACGGGAGATTAAAACTAGTTAAGGTGATGCAAGGGTTGGTACTATTCGGGCATATTCAAAGAATAATGTAGTATAACCCTTACTATCTACCCCAATCATCCTAAGGTTTAGGAATTTGTTTGCTATCTGTTCTTTCTCATTAGGAGGGCAGAATTTCCTTTCTACCATATTTTTAAATTCTTCCCAACCCATATTGTAAGTCTTATCACTTCCCTTTGACTGGAGGATAGTGTTCCACCATTCTAGTGCTAAATTCATAAACAGATTTGAAGCAAACATTATCTTATACTCTTCCGCGCATTTACTTATTCTTAAGACTGCCTCAGTCTTTTCTATCTAGCGTAGAGATGCAACGGCCCCTTCATTGCCCGAGAATTCCATTGGTTTACAAGACCAGAATTCTTTATAAGAACAACCGTAAGACACGGTTCTCCTTCTTTTGGGAATGCGCATTTGAAGTACGGGTCCATTGTTCACGCTATTTTCAGGTTCAGAGGGTCTCTTACTATCATGTTTACTTTTATTTTCAGCTTCCCTAATGGTTTTGATAATATATGGCATTGCATCTATTATCCCTTGTGCCACTATATGCTGCATGGCACTGTTATCCACTTGCTTTCCATTATTGTTTTTGTTTGTGTTCTCATTAACCAAGTTAATGTTACTCTGGTTATCGTTATTCTGGTTTTCTTGGTTTACCTCGTCATCCATCTGGATTTTAAACATTTACCAAATATTAATATCACCAAATAATTAATAATTTGAGTAACAACCATACAACACACATATTAACCAAAAGCGTCGATCATTGCGACTTTACTCTTTCTATTATAGTATGCGTCAAATACACACCAATACTAGAAATTAAAAATTACAATACAATACTACTATGCATCGCTAACCACAAAGTGGTCTATACTACAACATTTATTATTATTACAAATATATGATTATTATTATTTTTTTCCATTATATATATATATATATATATATATATTATTACCAACTCCACCATCACATTACTGGTCTGGGTTCATCCAGTAATCCATGTTGCGCTCGTCGTACTTCCAGACGAGTCGCTCTCCTACCTGCCTCATTCTCTCACTACTCTCCAAGATTTCTTCTCCGAAAGTTCGAAGCTCATGCACATTATCTGCACTCATTTGGGGTGCAGGTGCTGGTACCGGGTCCGGGTACTGGGGTATGGGATTCTCCTGAGGGAAAGGATTCTCTAATATCTCCCTAATGTATTCATCGTTGTCATAGTAGGGATCTAGAGGGTCCAATCCTGGATAGGCTGCTAAGTTCGGTATGGGTTCGTCGTTTAAGTGGAAGCGCGACACATAATCCCTATGATCATCGAACCATGGATCATAATCCGGGTCTAAGGGATTAGGGGCTGGTATCCTAGGTATCTCCTCAAGGTTGAAATCGTGCATTTCTACTTGATTTTCAAGGTTTTCTTCTATCTCCATCGGCTGAGTAGGGAATAAAGGAAAGGGTTGTGGGGCTACTAGTTGTTCCAGATTTGGGTCAGCAGCAGTTGTTGCTAGGATATGAAAATTAGCTAGGCTTCTATTAAGCATATCCTGTGTATGGGCATCTGACTCTCGCTTAGCGGCTGCTAGGACTCTTTGCTGTTGCAACTTTCGCATTCTTTTTCTACGCTCAAACGCTCCCTTACTAAACCATCCTCTCTTTTTCTGAGGGAATGGCTCTTCAGACTGAGCCTTAAAGATAAACATCCCTTCTTCATTATCAGCAGCATACCCAGAAAGGGTTGGCTGCGAAGAGGTACCTTCACTCCTAGGTGATTCGGACAATTGACGATACACGTCTGAGGGTCCTTGATCACTCATACTAAAAACTAACAAATAGACAAATAACACACAACAGTAAAATACAAATATGCACGTATTTCCATAATTAATTTCCTAACAATTTAAATAATATATTGATGTCAGCAGAACAGCTATGTGGCTGAATCAGTGGCTTAGCTCTGATACCACCTTCTGTCGCAACCCCCGCCCCTATCTGTCCCGGGAACGGGCGGCCGCGAGACCAGTTGTGGTGGTATCAATTTCTGTTTATCATTATTTAATTTGGCAGCGGAAATTTCATCAGGACCGTTGTTAGGAAATATTTATAAGAGTAAAACCACTTTTTTTAATAAACACAAGGGTAAAACCCAAGTTTGTTATTACAACATGTTTATAGGGATAAACCCTATTTTATTGAATTTAAAACATCGTCTTTTAGGTAACTTTTATAGCCACATTTTTCCAAGCCGTCAGTGCTCTCCAGCTGGCTTTCTTCTAATTGGCTTTTATATTTTGTTACCTGAAACGCGTTTTAAAAACATTTGTCAGTGGGAAATACTGGTGAGTGAATCCCAGTTTAATCAAGAAACATTTATCCTTTAACCGTATTGAGAGCAATCACATTGTTTATTTCTACACAATTACTCATTCAGTATTGTCAATCCTGACTGGTGGGTCATATTACACATTGGCTAACTCATTGTCCAATGGTAACGTGTTCCACATTTTGTATACAAAACCCTAACATACCGGAAATAATTGAAGAACTACAAAGACTCAATCACTGCTTAATCACATTGTAAAACATTTAAGGTTTTGTAAAAACAATTTACAAAAAGGAGATTACTCACATTGCTGATTTAGGTTTCTTCTAAGGTTTCTTGGTGATAATCTATAATTTACACAATGTATACGCGTTAGTATAATAACCCTTTATATTTACATTAGTTATACCTTCCCCGAGACGGCATTCCAACGACTACGTCGGGCAGAACCTCAACAGCCGTTACGGAACCCTAGACGATCTGGCAGCGTATCTAATACGTAACTGGGGTTATAATACTTACATTGGGGCAGAACTTAGTTAATTAGGGGGGGGGGGGGGTATTATACTCGGAGATTATGCCTACTGTTAGAAAATTCAAGACTTAGAAAAGAAATGAACGAGCAGACTGAAGATCCGATGCCCTCTACTTATAGGGCCTGATTTCGGGTTTTACGCGGCCCGCGTAAGACGTAGCAAGGGGCTACGCGGCATGTGACGTAGGGTAATAGGGCCTAGGGTTGATTGGTCAGCATTATAGGGTCGACACGCGTGACGACACGTGGCGGCACCGGGTGCAGCCCTGATTGCAAGTTGTCGCTGCCCGCGTAAGATGTAACCAAAGGCTACGCGGCCGGCGAGCGACTGTATTTTCTGATTTTTATTTAATTTTTATAAAAATAAATGTATTCGGGCTCTGTTTTCGCGTATGGGGTGTATTTTAAGACATATAGGGGTATTTTAAAATATATTAGGGTGTCAGAAAAATATTCAGGAGGGTTGTTATAAACTTAACAGATTTACAAGTCAGCTTAGTTAAGGGAATGGCTATTCTAGAAAAATCTCGAATAAATCTTCTACAATAACCGGCCAATCCTAAGAAACTTCTAACCTCGGTTGGTGCTCAGGGGTTTCCCACTTGGTAATCGCCTCGATCTTTGTGGGATCTACATGAATTCCGTCATGATTGACTAAATTTCCAAGAAACTGTACCTGTTCTAACCAAAACTCACACTTCGAAAACTTAGCATAAAGCTTTTCTTTTCTCAATAAACTTAGAAGTGCGTGCAGATGCTTTGCATGTTCCTCTTTACTTTTAGAATAAATAAGAATATCATCTATAAAGACAATTATGAATTTATCCAAATATGGCTTACATATTCGGTTCATAATGTCCATAAATGCAGCTGGGGCATTGATTAAACCAAATGGCATGACAGTAAATTCATAATGGTCATACCTTGTTCTGAAAGCGGTCTTAGGAATGTCCTCTTCCTGTACCTTTAATTGATGATATCTTGATCGTAAATCGATTTTAGAGAAAAATCGTGCTCCTTGCAATTGGTCGAACAGATCATCGATTCTTGGTAATGGATACCGATTCTTAATCCTGACTTTGTTCAATTCACAGTAGTCAATGCACATACGCATTGATCCGTCCTTCTTTTTAACGAATAAAATCGGTGCTCCCTATGGCGATAAGCTTGGCTGTATGAATCCCTTTACCAATAATTCATCTAACTGTTTCTTCAGTTCCTGCATTTCGGCAGGTGCCAAACGGTAAGGTGCTTTGGCAATTGGTGCTGTCCCTGGTAGCAGGTGGATTCTGAATTCAACTTCCCTGTCTAGAGGTTGCCCTGGTAATTCTTCTGGATATACATCTGAAAACTGGGATACTACTAGAATATCCTTTAGTTCTTTTCCTTTAGTGTTAGTGATTATGGAAATCAAATACACTAATGATCCTTTTATTACATAACTTGCTATTTTCATCACAGAAATGAATTTTGTGGATCTAAAGGGTTTATTTCCTTTAATTGTGATCTTTTCACCCCTTGGTGAATTTACTTGGATTGACTTTTGATCACATAAAATATTGGCTTTATTGGCTATTAACCAATCCATTCCTAACACAACATCAAATCCTGCCAGATTCATTGGGTAAAGGTTTGCAATAAATTTTTGATTTAGAATTTCTATTCTTGCTCCCTGCAAGATTTCAGAAATCTTAATGGTTTCTCCATTTGCTGTCTCTACTAGACATTCTTGTGGGAGTTTAGTTAATGGTTGATTGAGAAGTTTGCAAAATGAAGTATTAATAAAACTTTGGTTCGCACCAGAGTCAAATAATACTTTAGCAAAAATGTCATTAACTAGAAACGTACCGGCGATCACATCTGGGATCATCTTTGCTTCTTCTGCAGTCAGAACAAATGCTCTAGCATTTTTAGTGTTCTTAGGGTTTGCAGATGGAGCTATCTTTGGACAGTTAGGCTTGATATGACCTTGTTCTCCGCAGTTGTAGCATATTCTGTTGTTAGGATTTTTCCTGCAGTCTTCCTCCTTGTGTCCAGATATTTTGCAAAAGTTACAGTATATGGAGCATCTTCCAGAATGCTTCCTTTTGCAATACTTGCAAAAGGGTGCAGAGGTAGAACCTACATTTTTCCCACGGTTAGAATTTCCAGAACGGAATTCTTGGGCAAGCTTCTGGGTTAGGTTCCTCCTTTGATCTTCTTCTCGTGTACGCACTAACTCATCTGTCAAGGTGTTTGCTAGTTCTACAGCTTCTTCTATGGTTTGAGGTCTAGCTGGCTTGACTACATGCCTTATCTCACTGATTAATCCCCAAATATAGTGGGAGATTAATACTGGTTCAGGTGACGCAAGGGTTGGTACTATCCTAGCATATTCAAAGAATAAAGTAGTGTACCCCTTACTATCTACCCTAGTCATCCTAAGGTTTAGGAATTTATTTGCTATCTGTTCCTTTTCATTGAGAGGGCATAATTTCCTTTCTACCATGTTTTTGAATTATTCCCATTCCATATTGTAAGTTCTATCACTTCCCCTAGACTGGAGGATAGTATTCCACTATTTTAAGGCTGAGTTCTTAAACAGATTGGAAGCAAACATTATCTTATCCTCTTCCGCGCATTTGCTTATTCTTAAGACTGACTCAGTCTTTTCTATCCAGCGTAGAGATGCAACGGCCCCTTCATTGCCCGAGAATTCCATTGGTTTACAAGACCAGAATTCTTTATAAGAACAACCATAAGACACGGTTCTTCTTCTTTTAGGAATGGGCACTTGAAGTATGGGTCCATTGTTTACGCTGTGTTCAAGTTCAGAGGGTCATTTACTATCATGTTTACTTTTATTTTCCGCTTCCTTAACCGTTTTGATAATATATGGCATTGCATCTATTATCCCTTGTGCCACTATATGTTGCATGGCATTGTTATCCACTTGGTTTCTATTATTGTTGTTGTTCGGGTTTTCATTATCTGGGTTATTGTTACTCTGGTTATCGTTATTCTAGTTTTCCTGGTTCACTTCGTTGTCCATCTGAATTTTAAACATTTTCCAATTAGTAATATCACAAAATAATATTTAAGGCAAACAATCACACAACACACATAATGGTCAAAAGCGTCGAGCATTGCGACTTACTCTTTCTTATATAGTATGCTTCTAATACAAACTAAAATTAGAATTAAAAATTACAATACTACTATGCATCGCTAACCACGAGGTGGTCTATACTACAACATATATTATTATTATTACACACATTTTTTTCACACACACATATTATATATTATTATATTATTATATTATTATTACTATCTCCACCATCACTTTCACTGATATGGGTTCATCCAGAACTCCATATTACGCTCGTCGTACTTCCAGACGAGTCGTTCTACAACCTGTCTCATCCTCTCGCTACTTTCTAAAATCTCTTCTCCGAAAGTTCGGAGCTCTTGCACATTTTCTGCACTCATTGGGGGTGCAGGTGGTGGTACTGGTTCTGGGTAATGTGGAATGGGTTCTTCCTGAGGGTACAGATTCTCAAAGATCTCTCTAATGTATTCATCGGTATCATAGTAGGGATCTAGAGGGTCCAGACCTGGGTAAGCTGCTAGGTTTGGCATGGGTTCATCTGTTAGGTGGTAGTGTTGCACATAATCCCTATGATCATCGAACCACAGGTCGTAGTCTGGGTCTAAGTGATTGGGTGCTGGTACCCTAGGTATCTCCTCTGGGTTGAAATCATGCATTTAAACTTGGTTTTCTGGGTTGTTTTCTATCTCCATCGGCTACGTGGGAAACAAGGGAAATGGTTGAGGGGCTACTAGTTGTTCCAGGTTTGGGTCGGCAGGTGTATTTGCTAGGATATGAAAATTGGCTAAGCTCCTATTAAGCATATCCTGTGTGTGGGCATCTGTCTCTCTCTTAGCGGCTGCTAGGACTCGCAGCTGTTGTAACTTTTTCATTCTTTTCCTACGCTCGTGTGCTCCCCTACTGAACCATCCTCTCTTTTTCTGAGGGAATGGCTCTTCAGACTGAGCCTTAAATACAAACATCCCTTCTTCATTGTCAACTGAATACCCAGAGAGGGCAGGCTGTGAAGAGGTGCCTTCACTCCTAGGTGAGCCGGACAACTGACGATAAGCGTCGGAGGGTCCTTGATCACTCATACTGTAAACTAATAGATAGTCAAATAACACACAACAATAAAATTCAGATATGCACATATTTTTGTAATAAATTTCCTAACAATTTGAATAATATCTTGGTGTCAGCAGAACACTTCTGTGGCTGAATCAGTGGCTTAGCTCTGATACCACCATCTGTCGCAACCCCCGTCCCCTATCTGTCCCGGGAACGGGCGACCGCGAGACCAGTTTTGCTGGTATCGATGTTTAACATTTTGGCAGCGAAAATTTCATCAGGACCGTAGTTAGGAAATATTTATCAGAGTAAATATCACGCTTTTATAATATTAAACATATTGGGATAAAACCCAAGTTTTTATTACAAACATTTTCATAGGGAAAATCCCTATTTTATTGAATAAAACATCTTCTTTTATTTAGGTAACTTTTATAGCCACTTTTTCCAAGCCTTCAGTGCTGTCTAGCTGGCTTCTAGTTGGCTTTCACATTTTGTTACCAGAAACGCGTTTAAAAACATTTTGTCAGTGGGAAATACTGGTGAGTGAATCCCAGTTTAATCAAGAAGAGTTTTATCCTTTAACAGTGTTGAGAGCTATTACAATGTTTACATCTACACAATTACTCATTCAGTATTGTCAATCCTGACTGGTGGGTCATATTACCCATTGGCTAACTCTTTGTCTAATGGTAATGTGTTCCACATTTTGTATACAAAACCCCAACATACTACCAGTAATTGAAGAATTACAAAAACTCAATCACTGCTTAAATCACATTGTATAATATTTAAGATTTTGTAAAAACAGTTTACAAAAAGGAGATTACTCACATTGCTGTCTTAGATTTCCTTTAAGGGTTTCCTGGTAGTTATCTATTAATTAAAAAAATGTACATGTGTTAGTATAATAACCCAATATTTACATTAGCAATACCCTCCCCGAGACGGAATTCCAATGACTACGTCGGGCAGAACCACGACAGCCATTACGGAACCCTGGATCAATCGGGCAGCGTATCTAATACGTAACCGGGGTTATAATACTTACAACGGGTCAGAACTTCATTAATTAGGGGGTATTATGCCCGGAAATTATGTTATCTATGCAGAAATTTGAGAGAGAAAGTATGAAATGAGCGAGTTCGACTAAAGACTGAAGGCCCTTATTTATAGGTGACCTTTCACCTTCCCTCACGGCCCACGTAAGAGAAAGGAAAGGCCTACGCGGCCCGCGTAGTAGGGTAAGTAGGCCCTAGCTATGACTGGTCAGCACCATAGCTTTGACACGAGCCCGACACGTGGCGGCACCGGGTGCAGCCCTGACTCCGACCTATCGCGCCCCGAGTAGACCCTGATGTGGTTTTACGCGGCCCGCGAGCGATGTTAAAACTTTTTTTTTATTTAATTTTAATAGAAATAAAGGTATTCGGGGCCCGTTTTCGCATACGGGGTGTATTTTAGGACATATTGGGATATTTTAATATATATTAGGGGTGTCGGAATATTTTGGAGGGTTGTTATATGTAAAGTAATTTTGATGCTGAGTAATTTTGATACACTTGTACAATAATTTTGATAATTACCTTACAAAAAACAAAATTAATTACTTTACAAAAGTTCAAAATTACTCTAAAGGATCATTTGTAGAGTAATTTTGATAGTTACTGATAATTACAAAAATGCCACCGTGTTTTTTGTCTTTTCCTTCAGTTCGTACCTTTTGTACGTTAACTTTATTTGTATTTGATCTTTTACTTAAATGAGTAATCTGCCATAAATATTAGAATTGGTTGTAGTTTCATCATTAATCCTCCTTGAGTTCCGCATGTTAGAGCTTTATAAAAATGGTCCAAAAGAAAACATAAAAATAACTTAGAAGTAAAAAATACAATAATTTGCTGGAAAACCTCACTGCAAGATTGAGTGGCGGCAAAAAACCTAACCTAACAAAAGAAGAATTTTATCGAGAGACCACCGACACCATTATGGATTGCTCGATTAGGTATTCGAGAGGTGAAATTTACAACGGTGGTTGTTGCATTGTTGTTTCTTCGATCATACATGATTTGATAGTAGCCAATGGTTAGAGTTGGCCAAACCATGGTTTGCTAGGCATCAAAACTAACAACACATTCGTTCTATCATTACAATCATAACAAGTGTATTATACATCATATTCTTCGATGACAAAAAAATGGTTTAACATTGGGGGTCTTGGCCAAGATGAGGCCAATGAGGATGTAAGAGCTAACATAGTGTGTTAATGCAGAGCCGGCCCAATAGGCTTATGATCCTAGGCCCAAGCCTAGGGCCACCAAATTTAAAGGGCCACCAGTTTTTTCGGTAGATTTTCTTTATATTAGACCCAAATCGGGTCCATTTTAGCACATCAGGCCCAAAACTCTCATTTGTGAACATAAACATAATAACCCAGTGAACATTGAAAGCACGTGCAGTCGTGCAGAAGCCAAAGCATCTCTGAGAGACGTTTGAGTTTACAATATGGAACTGAGCAATGAGCAATCAAAGTATCAGTAATAATCATGGCATCAAGACTCTACAATCTGCATCGCAAGGTAACATTTAACAACTGACGGCTCCGTTTTGCGATTTTCACACTGCTCATGAATCAAATCTAGGGTTTCTATGAGGCGACTTCATCAGGTATCTCTCTCTCTCTCTCTCCCTCTCTCTCTCTTTCTCTTCGTGCATCTGATTTTTCGAATTTCCCTACTTTGTTGTGAGTTTATTTGCTAGATCTGAATATATGAAGCAATTTAATTTGGTAGTTTTAGTTCGCTGAGTGCGGGTCTAGATCTGTTAAGGTCACAATCGGTACTTTTACTTCACAATCAGGATATTCTTGTTTTTGTTGATTAAATTTATTCGTTGTGTGTTGATTGTTGTAAAGGATTGTTTTTAAACGGTGTGTTGTTTGTTATGTGAAATTAATATGTACGATTTGTTGGTAGCTAATTTGTGGATTTCAGTTTGTTATTTAGGCCTTTAGGAATAATTTCATCAAACAATTTACCTCGGTTAAAGCTAAAAAAGTAGATTTTATTTAAACATATACTATAATTATAGAAAATATATGACTTTCAAAATAAAAAATTAACTACGCCAATTATAAACTTTTTAGTTTATAATTGCCGGTCCCAAGCCCGGATAAAGGAGGAGGTTTTTGTTACTAAATATGTTGAAAATAATAATTTTGCAAAAGGGCCATCACTTCTTAGTTCGATTAGGGCCTCCGAAAACGTAGGAACGGCAATGTGTTAATGAAGTTGTGGATGATGATAATTTAAATGAATAACAATTCTTCTAAATCCTCCTCTCTGTTGTTCAATCGTCGGATTAGATTTGTTTATTACTTCACGAGCGCTATGTTAAAACCGAATCCAATGCAAGTACCAATACAGACTTCCAAACGATTCTAGCTAGAAAGTTCGTCATTTTTTATTTATATGCTTTGTAGAAGTCATTGTATATTTTTTTTTCTAGAATCAACTGTAAAAGGCTACATGGTATGATATAAAGTCCCTAAGGGCTTTATCACGCCACCTCAGCGTCACCTCACCATCACGTCACACAGGGGGCTTTAAAGCTCATTCCTTTAACTTGCAGGGTGTGGTATAAAGCTCCCCTTTAAACTATATTCATCTCCATCCCTTCAATTCGGTCCGTTAGCACGTTGGCAAACAAGGGTTGGCCCTTTTAACAACCACGGGGTGGTCGATGGCACCCCGGGGCGAAATACATGTCGATGTGGCACGGTGGCGCTAAGCCACACCGAATGGCCTAATAGGTATGATAATCAACTTTGTAAAGAAATCATTGTATATTTTATAAAGATCTTGGAGGTTCCAACGTACAGCATCAACTGTGACACTCTAGGTTTTCCGAGCAAGCACCTTGTAATTACGTTGTGCGTATATATGTGTTATTAAATGAAAAGTTGCGTTTTACCTTAATGTGCTATGTGTGGTATGTATGTGTATATATATGTGTGTGAACCGAAACCATGACTCGAGACCACCCGGTCTCGAGTAAACAATGTAACAACGGGCCGGGCCGGTTGGGCCGTAACTTTAGCCCACCCAAAACCTCCCACTCGAAACCACCCTAAAACCCACTTTGGGTGCACTACCTCTTACTTGCACCTAAAACCCTCACACACTCCCTTTCACACTCTCTTCTCACTAAAACCCAAGAACACCACCATCAAATCTCTCCTCCCTTCTCTCGGATTCAAACCGGAAGCATCAAGACCCGGTCAAGCTCGTAATCATCTCCCGGATACTTCAATTCCTCATCCTCTTTCTCGACTTGGTGCTTTCTTCTCTATCGGTTAGTGTTTCCTTTAGGTTGATTAGTTGCATAATACATGAAGATGGTTGTTGTTTTTATGTAATGAAGGTGTTTCTTATATAGAAGATGATATGCATGCTTGTTAGATGATTTGTATGTATGTGATGATGATTATCGGTTAACATGTCTTGATTTCGGATATATTACATAATGAGTTAGTGTTATCTTGTGTTTGAATGTGGTTTAAACCATGAGTTGTTGATGATCATGAGATTGGTTGCTTAGCGTTCATGCTAATCGGATTATATGCTCTTATGCTAAGAAATCAAATGCCTGTTAAAAGGTTGCACACATGTGGAAATCGGATTAGTTGTTGATGTGTTTCTATTGTTGTTCATGCTATAGTTCATAAAGGATGATGATAAAAACCTAAATGAAGAACTTGATGAATATGATATGAATGTGTTTTGAATGTGCTTTGAACATGAAAAGATGCTTGGTTTGATCTGTTTTGAATTGCATTTAGACAATAAAACATGTTTAAACATTCTGGTTGGTTAGTACAAAACCTCATGAAATTGCAATCTCATTGGTTAGTACATCAGAGGTTCTAGAAGGATTCTTGTGCACGTACCCAAGGTTGCGACTCGAGACCGCCCGGTTGCGACTCGCAACCAAAACATGACACCTCGAGACCGCCCGGTTGCGACTCGCAACCAAAACATGACAACTCGAGACTACGGCGGTTGCGACTCGCAACCAAAACATGACAAGTCAAAACCTCCGGTTGCGACTCGAAACTGTGTGTTCTCGAGTCGAGACCTCCTGGTCTCGACTGGGCTGCTTGTCTCCGTTATTGGGCCAAGGACGTGTGGGCTGTGCATACCGTTCTATTTGGTTTCTGTGATGCTGTTAACTGTTAATGTGATCTGATAGGCCCAATAACACTTATGATTTGTATGATAGTTGTTGATGTTCACTGTTTAACTGCTTCGTATCAGAATAGGCCCGATAACTTGCTGGATGATCATGTGTTGTGTATGCTATGTGTTAGTTATGTGTAGATTATACGTGAATACTTGTACCCCAACTTGACCTGTATTGGTGACCATGCTAGGACGTGGTGACCAACGTGATTGACCAAGTAAATAATCTACCGAGCAACCCAAGGTGAGTTCACACACTAAAAGCATGCGTCCCAGGGAGGGACACGAACCAACAAAATAATATTTTCAAACTAGTAATTTCCGGGGGAATATGCAAACGGTACTCTTGTACTACTACATCCGGGGGAGATACGTTTGGGTATTATTTATAAATCACAACTAGCAACACTAAACGAATCTCTATCACATTAAGTCCCTGCTTATAGTACCGATTAATCGCCGGGGGCGAACGGGTTATTAGTTGATAGCGCTATTAGGTTTGACAACCTCACACCGTGACCGGGGGAGATCGGGCGTGAACTATAGACCTTGCATCTCGGTCAATGACGATAGACATTGACCTGGGGCACCAAATCTTCTCGTCAACAGTTTCGGTAATTCAAGTTTAGTAGCTTTCATATGGGGTAGCTCCCCATGACGTGATTATAAATGCTTTACCTAAACAACCTACATTTTCTTTTGAAAAGCTAAAACTGGACATCTCGTGAACTCGCCAACATTCCTGTTGACACCCTACTGCATGCTTTGCAGGTAACCAGTGAATCAGGAGCTTGCAGCTTGGGGATATGTAGTGGTCGTCTTAACCCGTGTGTTGGGTTTTCGAATAATCTTGAACAATGAACTTTGTTTTGAAACTGTTTGGTTTATGCTTCCGCTGTTTGTTTAAACTACCATTTGAACTTAAACTTTTAGAACTTTAAAAATATGATGTTTACTAACTACTGTGGTTGGTGAATACTTTTACTACTAATCGATGCTCAGTATAATTGGTGGCTGGATCCTGGTCAGTCACGCCTCCAAGCGGTAGTACTCCGCAAGTGGATTTTGGGGGTGTGACATCAACAGCCATCTCAAAATCAACTTTGAAACACAAACCCTTTCGTTTTAAAACACGTGTCGATATCCTCCAAAGCGGTACACGTTTTTATGGTTTTAGATTAACGTAAAACACGTGTCGTAAAACACGTGTCGATATACCAATTATAAGTATCGTACCGATACTATAACTAATTGATACCGACTGAATGTCTGCCGCGACATGCTAGAAATCTCACTAGCGTTGTTCAAAACAAGTGCATAACATTAAATATACCATACATATCAAAGAAAAATGCAAATGATTATTTCTGAGAACCGTAGCTTATGAATAGTAAAACTGGTTTTTTTTTTACTTTTTTTTAATAGCAAATTTGGATCACTAATGGACAAACTTATAATCATTTTTATAATATTATTGTAATTAATTTTGAACATATTTTATTTTTTCTCTTATAACATCTAAGATTCTATGTTTAATAATTTCACTATGTTGTTTCGAAGTGCCCATTTTCAAGTAGATATGCATGGTAATTTAAGCACAAACGTATATGTCATCAAAATTATCTCACGTTTAGTGTTTCTTTTTCATTCAAAGTGACGTAGATTACCTTTTACGTTACTGTAATAATATAATGTAATGTTTTATAAATATTTGAATATATCATTGTGATATGTTTATTTATATAACTTTTGGTAAAAGTTATGTTCAAAATCAAGCAGGTGAAATGTATGTGATTTTTTTTGTTTATAACGAGTGTCAGTATAGTATTTATATTTCAACGAACTGATACTAGCCGAATGACTGTCGTATCTTTCAAAAGAAGTACATAACTTAAAATATGCATATTTTCAAAGAAAAACCGAAATGACTTTTGGATGAGAGAGTGAGGAGGTAAGGGCACTCTAGGGTAGTACCCTAGCCCCAATGAATCATGTGATGTCATGTAAATTCTTAACCCAATTACCCTAGAATTACAAAACACCGGCGGTGCCTACCCACGAGTACCTAGAACTTTTTATTTTTGTTTAATTTAAATAAATTCAACAACTAAGTTAATTAAATTTTAAATTTAATTAAATAACAATTTAATATAAACAAACTAATAAAACTAAATAATAAAACACAATTACAATAAAAATAGAAAAAAACATAGATAAAACGAAACTATTCATCGTCTTCCTCTTCGAGGTACGTTAGATCTTGAGCTGCAAGATGGACCACAAGATCATTTCTAGTCGAAAATGTGTATCTTAATGCATCAACTCGCGAAGAGCATCATCATCAAAAACGCGTACGGCGACTGGATCCGAGTTGAAGACCGGTGAGAACACATTTTCGTCGTCCTTTTCGATCATGTTATGGAATATGATGCACGTATACGTGAATGTAATAATCTTTTCTACATTCATAGCATGAATGGGTATCCTAAGTATGCCCCATTTTCCCTTTAGTACACCAAAAGCACGTTCCACATCTTTTCTTTCCCCTTCTTGCAATTTCTTGAACTTGTTTTCATTAGGATCGACAAGATATGAAAACGTTTTCACAAATGTAGATCAAGTATAGTAGATCTCGTCGGTTAGATAGTATCCACATTTATATGTATGTCCATTCACTTGAAATGGACACTTAGATGCAATTCCATTCTGTTTTGAAATGTTGGAGATGCAGACCACAATACGGATGCCAAAACCACAAATCTTGTGACGCAACCGCTTCGACCATGACCGTTGGGTATTTGTGATCATCTCTCATATATTGGCCTCGTAACGCTTTGGGACACATCCTGTGTGACACCTCGATTTCTGGTGAGCCCGGATGGGTCGTGACGATTGGATAACAATATCACAATTTAATAAAAATGCAGCGGAAGTATTAAGAGTAAAAATATTCATAACATTTAAAAATGTCTGAATATACAAAATACATGTTGTTCAAGTGTTCAAATAAAAGCGCACAGGCAGGATAGAGACAAAACGAAGCTTAGACATCATAGTGCTTAAGCTAGGAGTTGCAAATTCCATCGCCTTTATCATAGCTGACCTGAATTCCCAGCCTAATATTCAAGGTTTGGTACATGCAGTTCAATCTTTTGAAAATACGTCAGCTTTCGCTGGTAAATACAATTAACTGACTCATTTTGGAAATAGTTTTTTAAAAATGATTTTTATACATAGAGAAAACCCGTAGGTAATCATTTAATATTTCTTGGGATTTTGTCTTGTCACCAGATTTACATATTTGTCATACAATGGGAACCATATATCAAAGCCGATCATTTTCAGTGCTATAATGATTAAGGTATACACCAAAGTTGAATAACGTGTCTTACAATCAGTATGCCTACCCCGACACGTTATTCTGTGTGGCCATAATAGTTCATGAGTCGGACGCCCGGACACGGTACCAATAACCCTCAATTGTTTCAGTTATCAAAATAACATATTAAACCGAGTTCTTACATTTATGGGTTATCATAGGCAACCCATTTATGTAATCCCCCTCCAAGTGGCGTATTCGCCATACCCCAAGTTTTAAAAGAAACTAAGTTAAGAATATTTACCTTTTAGCTAGCTTCCAACCGATAAGGGTTTTAGTATAGTAAAAGTCGTAAAGACATAGTAATTAAACTCAAGTCCGAATATCTGGGGGGTTCTATAGTCCGGAGTGAACAGATTCAGTTATCTGTTAGGATGTATACGGGTCATAGGTTAGTTCCTTTGACACGACCCATTACGTAAGAATAAGATTAATTCGCTAGATTAAGCGTAGATTGATTAGAATGTGGTTTAAACCTATCCGAGTGTAAGGACTCATTGGATAAAGGTTAATTAAAATCATTCTGATTTAGGAAGGTTTTAAAAGATTTTGACCCATTATGCCTAGTTTATGCGAACTAGGTTCACATAACTAGTTAAGCGCATAAAGAGGGGTTTTGAAGGTCGGATGGGCTTATGACAAGTCTAAGAATAAAAATATATTTTTAGTTGAAGTACATATTGATCTAAAGTCGATTATAGTTTGCTTTAGTTTAAAACCATTTATTTAGCTACTTTGACCACATAAGGGTATTGTGGTCATTTTTAATAATAATTTCAAGACTTGTCATTTAACCCATCAAACTGAATGAACATATGGTATAACTTAAATGAGTTATACTAGCAATATTATGGTCCTAAAACAAGTTTTAAATAGGTCCTAACGTTGACCAAACGGGTCAAAATCAAAAGCTATAGCAAAAGTCAAACTGCTTGACTTTTGACATAGAATGAGACTCTAAACTGAATTGGACAAGTTGAGCATGTTAACATCAGTTTATATAAGTTGTAAAACTGATATATATGTATATATAGGGTGGGGTTCTAGAGTGAACACTAATGTATTTGCGAACTGAGTGAACAAATCTTGGCAATTGATTTACACACGTGGATGGCTAGGATTTCATCATCAAATCATAAAATACACTAGTGTATTTTATCATCAAATCCTGGCCATTGATCTACACACATGTATGGCCAGGATTAGTTCGTTCAGTTCGCAAACTACACTAGTGTTCACTCTTGAACCTAATCCTATATATATATATATATGTATATATATACGTATATATACATATATAGGATTAGGTTCAAGAGTGAACACTAGTATAGCTTGCGAACTAAGTGAACTAATCCTGGCCATACATGTGTGTGGATCAATGGCCAGGATTTGATCAGGGCGTGAGGGGTTTTTTGGTCTTTTCAATCTTCTTTTATTTCCCAATTTTGCATAACATGCTGCTTCATTTTTGGTGTCTAAGGTTATTTTGGCGCTAATTATATTCAATAACTAATTGGCGTTTTATTTATATTTTAGTCTTTCACGTTTAATTAATTGTTTTGTGTCACATAGATAATTTTTTTGGCGTTATAGCGTTTCTCGGGTCAATTTTTTTGGCGTTTTGTGGCGTTGTATAATAATTCACTACGAGTCATTAATATTTTCATAAAATTACAACAAGACCAAATGTTTTTTATGGCGTTTAATCAATTTTTTTGGTGTTTAATACATTGACAAGGTGCTTTGCCAACACCCATTCTCACAGTTTCATACTATTAGCGTTTTAGTGTTTGTAGTTTTTGGCGTTTTATATAATAATATATTTTAATAGTAGAGAATTAGATAACAAACAACAGATAATTATATAACAAAACAATAGAAAAAGAAAAAAAATTAAAAATGGTAATCTAAATTCTCATCCAAATCTTCACTGTCATCAGCCTCTTCTTCTTGAATTTGTTTTGGCGTTTTTTAGACGAAGCTTGTTAGTGGCATCCTGTTTTTTGGTGTGATATTCTTGTTTGGTGGCATGTCACTAAAGATCAACTCTTGCTTGAATGCTATTTATAATAATGGGGGACCAAAATAGCATTTTACAGTTGTGTTGATCCCTTCATGCCATGCATATATTCATCAAGAACAAAGCTCACATGATGACATATCACTATCATCAGTCTCTTTTTCTTGAATATTTGTCCATCTCATTCAGCAAAAGATTATAGAGATTACCACCTCAGAAAAGAATCCATTCAGTGAAAGCTATGCCATCTGTGGTTTTTTAACTATCTTTTCGGCGTTTTAAAGTGAGTGATTTCTAGAGAACATTGGCGTTTGGTAAAAGGTGTTTTTGCAGAATGATAGATTGAAGTGATTTATGGAAGCGATGTTTAACGTCGTTTATATAATGATGTTTTTGGCGCGTAATTTAGGTGGGAATTTCTTCTAATAAATGTTAATAACTGAATTTCAGTTACTATGTTGTTTCCTCTTCCTGTAATCTCCAACGCATTTTATCACTACTTTTTGGTGTTTTGTATTTAATGGCGTTTTATTTTTTTGAATGGTGTGTTATCATTTTTGTTGGGGTTTTGAATGTGAGCTGTAAAAGACCCTTTTACCCTTAATGAAGCGCGTCCCACATAATAAAATTGATGTTATTTACGAAAACGCCACCGCGCAATCTTGTCCATTGATTGTTTTGATCTGACGATCCATAACCGTTCACACACTTTTCCCCGTTTTCTCTGAATCCTGACCCTATATATATATGTCAAAGCAAGTGAGTTATAAGTTATAGAAATCATTTACATCATTTATGCAATTTATTCAAAAGTTCAACTTTTATGTAGCATGCTCGACTTAACAATTCAACTAGTAAACGCAATAATCTGAGGGTATGATCACAGAGGGATTATACCATCATTATTACGATCACGTAGGAAAGTTCGGATTGAACTTTACCTTGACCAAAATGGTCAGAAGCTAAAGTCAAACAGAAAGTTATATGTTTAACTTTGTACTTCAGATAATCAAAATAACTATAAAAGAACTTAGGAGAAACACTTATTTGGAAGTGTTGAGCAGAGAATGACTATGGGAGGAGTCCTCTTGTCTAGAGGATAGCTCTAAGAAGTGTTAGAGTAGAAAGGAGTGAATGAGCAAGGTTAAAGGAAGAAAACATGGCCTATTTATTATAGTTGCAAGATCATCATAAGATCATGCCAAGTGTTGAGGAGGCTTCTCAGATGTGTACAAGTGCCCATTGAGGTGTAGGAACCAGAGAAGGTGGTGGTAAGTCGGTGCAAGGTGGCAAAACAGGCTGCAAACAGCCAACTGTTTTTTTGATCTGCAGGTCCCCTTACGGACCGTAAGCATTATGCCCTTACGGTCCATAATGACCTCATTTTCTTGCCCGCCACTCTCGCATGCGGACCGTATGTAATTAACCTTACAATCCGTAAGCCATATGGCCTTACGGTCTGTAAGCCATATGGCCTTATGGTCCGTAAGGACTTCAAGAATAAGAATTTCGCACTTTTGACCCCTTGAGGTTAATAAGTTATCAATTTATGCAATATTAGTCCTCATCCTTCTACGCAGTGGGGATTAGTTGGACATCCGGGATGCATTTCAGTTAACGCACAATAAAAGTCTCTCTTCTTCCCAGAGTCGGGATCAGTCGGAGATTCGGGACGCGTTTCAGTGAACGTGCAGTGCAGGCCCTTCCTCCTTCCACATAATCGGGATTAGTTGGAGGTTTCTCCCTCCACGTAGTCGGGATCAGTTGGAGAATTAGACACGCGTCGTCACATAATTGGATGCAATTTTTCGGGTGTTACATCCTCACCCCCTTGAAGGAAATCTTGTCCTTTATAGTTATTCAAACAGATACGGGTATTTCTGTCTCATTTCGGATTCAACCTCCCAAGTGTATGTTAGGCCGTGACGAGAATCCCATTTCACTTTGACGAGGGAAACCTTTTTCTTGCGGAGCTTTTTAACTTCACGGTCCTCAATGGACAAAGGTTTTTCAATAAACCTTAAGCACTCGTCAATTTGAACGTCATGATGAGTCATGACAGGTGCTTCATCAGCTAAACACTTTTTCAAATTAGAGATATGGAATACATCATGGATACCACTCAGCTCTTCTGGTAGCTTAAGTCTGTAAGCTACGGAACCGACACATTCTGTTATCTCGAATGGTCCAATATATAGAGGGCTTAGCTTACCCTTCTTTCCAAATCTCATTACTCCTTTCCAAGGCGAGACCTTGAGCATTACTCTGTTCCCGATTTGGAATTTGAGAGGATTCCGCCTTTTATCAACATAGCTCTTCTGCCTATCACAGGCAGCCTTGAGTCTATCTCTGATTTGCACAATTTTATCAGTTGTTTCAAGGACAATCTCAGGTCCAGAGAGTTGACCCTCACCAACTTTAGCCTAACAGATGGGCGTTCTACACTTTCTCTCGTATAAAGCCTCAAAAGGTGCGGCTTTTATACTATTGTGATAGTTGTTATTATTGGATAATTCGATCAGGGGTAGATGTTCATCCCAGCTACCGCCTAAGTCAATCGTGCATGCTCGTAGTATATCTTCTAGAGTTTGAATAGTACGCTTAATTTTCCCATCAGTATGGGGGTGATAAGCCGTACTAAAGTTCAAGCGCGTACCAAGTGCTTGCTGGAAACTTTTCCAGCAATGTGAAGTGTATCTAGTATCTTTATCTAATACTATAGACAACGGTACTCCAAGAAGATACACAATGTTATCAACATACAACTTAGCTAGCTTGTCAGAACTGTAAGTTTCCTTGATTGGCAAGAAGTGAGCCGACTTAGTCAGTCTGTCAACTATGACCCATATCGTGTCACTGCCACGACTGGTCTTAGGTAACTTGGTAATCAGATCCCTCGTTACCATTTCCCATTTCCAAGTGGGAATCTCTTATCGTTGTAGCAGACCAGATGGTCTCTGATGTTCAGCCTTAACTTGGGTGGCTATGGACTTTTTCATACCCATCCACCAATAGTTCTTTTTCATATCTTGTACATCTTGTCTCCGCCGGGATGTAATGAATATTTCGAGTTATGTGATTCCTCAAGAATCAACTCTCTGAATCCTCCATAGATGGGAACCCAGATTCTATCATTCAGTCTTAGGATTCCATCCTTTCCAGGTGTCAACTGTTTCATAGTTCCACCTAATCCCTTAGTCTGAACATTTGCCTCTAGCAGGGCTTGCTTAAGCCTCTAATAGCTTTTCAGTCAAGCTAGTATGCAACTCAATTCTTTTGGCATTAACCCTAATTGGTTTAGCCCTATCCTTGCGACTTAGAGCATCCGTGAAGACATATGCCTTACCGGGATGGTAATGAATCTCACATTCGTAATCATTTAGAGTTTTCATCCATCGCATTGTCTCATATTAAGATCTTTTTGATTAAAAAGATGTTGGAGACTTTTATGGTCCATGTATATAATACACTTTGTTCCATACAAGTAATGTCTCCATAGCTTTAATGCAAACACCACTGCACCTAGTTCTAAATCATGGGTGGTGTAATTCTTTTCGTGTATCTTGAGTTGACGTGATGCATAGGCAATCACTTTGCCTCTTTGCATAAGCACACAACCCATTCCTGTGTGCGAAGCATCACAGTACATGATAAGGTCTTCAATCCCCTCAGGTAGGGTCAAGATAGGAGCATTGCTCAGTTTCAGTTTTAGAATCTCAAAGGATTATTTCTGTTTAGGACCCCAGTCGAATTTTACATTCTTCCAGGTCAATGCAGTTAAAGGAGTGGTAATTCGAGAGAAGTTCTCAATGAACCTTCTATAGTAGCCTGCCAATCCTAAGAAACTGTGGATTTCTGAAGGGGTTTTGGGTGCATCCCAATTCATAATAGCTTCGATCTTAGCGGGATCCACTTGGATACCACGCTCACTGATCATGTGTCCTAAAAATTGGACTTCGCGGAGCCAAAACTCGCATTTGGAAAACTTAGCATAGAGCTTCTCCAGTTGGAACAGACCGAGTATACATCGAAGATGTTGCTCATGATCATCCTTACTGCGTGAATAGATAAGTATGTCGTCTATGAAGACAATGATAAACTTATCCAAGTACGACTTGAAGACTCTATTCATGAGATCCATGTATGTTGCAGGTGTATTTGTGAGCCCAAAAGGCATCACGAGAAATTCATAATGGCCGTATCTAGTTCGGAACGCAGTCTTCGGAACATCTTAACTTCAGACATTCAATTGGTGATAACCAGATCTGAAGTTAATCTTTGAGAAGTAACTGGCTCCTTGCAGCTGATCAAACCGATCATCGATCCTCGACAAAGATATCGATTCTTAATCGTGATCTTTTTTAGATCACGGTAGTCGATGCACATTCGCATCGAACCGTCTTTCTTTTTAACAAAGAGAATAGGAGCTCCCCAGGGCGAGGAACTCGACTGTATAAAGCCTTTCTCTAAGAGTTCTTCAAGCCGTGCCTTCAACTCCTTCATCTTAGTGGGTTCCAGACGGTACAGTGCTCTGGCTACAGGAGCTGACCCAGGAAGGATGTCGATCCTAAACTCGACTTGTCTATGTCAAACCCCGATTCCCGGTGGGCACGGATGGGTATAGTCGTGACGGTTGGATAACAGTTATCACAATACAATAATATGCAGCAGAAGTATAGGAGTAAAATTAATAAGTTCAATAAAGCTTGAATGTATAAATGTATTACAAGCGTTCGAAACAAGCCCACATGCAGGATCTAAATAAACAGAGCTTTAGACATCATAGGCCTTAAGCATTAGGAGTTGCAAATTCCTTAGCCTTCATTCTAGCCGACCCGTATTCCCAGCCTATAATAAGATTCGGTATCTGCAGTTTAATCATTTGAAAATATGTCAGCCAAAGCTGGTAAATACAATTAAATGACTCTTTGGAAAACAGTTTTTCGAAACGAGTTTTATATATATGGAAAACCCATAGGTGGTCCTTTAAATATATCTTGGGATTATTCTTGTTACCAGATTTACATACTTGACTAACTCATTGGGTCGTCCGGACATGGTATCATTAACCCCCAATTATTTCAATTATCAAGTAAACGGATTAAACCGTATTCTTACATTTTTGCGCAATCATAGGCGAATTACTTATGTAATAACCGCTCTAAGAGGCATATTTTCCATCCCAAGTTTACACTAAAATAAGTCAAGAGTATTTACCTTTTTGCTAGCTTCCAATCAATAAGACTATATTTGGCAAAAAGCCGCAAGTCTAAGTATTATTGACCCAAGTCCGATTATCTGGGGGGTACTATAGTCTAGAATGAACAGATTTATTATCTGTTAGAATGTATTCGTGCCAAAGGTAGTTTCTTTATATATGACCCGATACTTAAGATTATGTTCGCTAGATTAAGCTTATATCAAATAGAATGTGGTTTAAACCCAATAAGTACTAAGACTTGTATAATATGGGTAAACAAAGTACATTTTGGATTTTGAGATAAAAATGATAATGTTAAACTCCTTTTGGTAAACTTACGTAAACTAGTTACGAAAGTCTAACCGTATGCGTATAAGCGATAACGAGTAACCGGATGAGTCATGAACAAGTTCCGTATGCCAATATACTTTAAACAAGTTATAATATCAGTAGGATATCAACTTGTATGCCATTAAGGTTTTAAAATCAAACTATGCCTCATAAGGGCGTTTTGGTCATTTAATGACGTATAAATGGGACTTGTGTATAATCTGATGTTACGACCATAAACATTCTATGAAAAAACTTTATTTTTGATATAATATCAGTAGGATATCAAACATATGTGTGTTTTATAGTTTAAGACCAAACTATGCTCTGTAGGGGTATTTTGATAATTTCACACATAGTTTTGAAAGCTAATTTGAGAATCTGAGTTTACATCATCTACCTACTGTAAAAATATTTAAAATGATTTATAAAATCAGTAGGTAACAAGTCTTGATTGCTAAATATGGTTTAAAGTCATATTATGCGCCGAAACGGTGTTAAAGTCGTTAAATGACGATATGCGCGATGTTTAAGGAAAACTGATGTTATGACCAGGTTTATATCGTCAAAATATGTTATTTAATATGACATATCAGTAGTCAAAATGTTTTGTATGAAAATTATGCTTTAAAACCATTTTAGATGTTATAAGGGCATTATCATCATTTACGAACATAAATCAAGAATTTGTACTTAAACTCAGTTTATAATCTGATTCGATATCCCAAAATATCCTAATTATGATTTTACATTAGTAGGTAATGAGTTTAGTATGAGAAATTATGCGTAAAACCGATCTATGCGCCTAAAGGGCATTTCAGTCACTTTTAAGCGTAATTTACAACATTATACGCAAACTCAGCTTATGATCAGATTTATAACATCAAAATATGTTAAACATGTTAACATATCAGAACCTAAATCATTTGCAAGCTCATTGGTGTCTAAAACCGTATTTTTTCTAAAAAGGGCATAATAGTCAAAGTATGGCATTTTAACGGAAACTTGCATAAAACTTAGAATTTCTATTACGATCGTGTAATATAACCTCAGAGGGTTATGCTACATCATATTACGATCATAATGGAACCTTAAATCGGTAGCATACTAGTCTAATTCGGGTCATAATCGAAAGTCAACGCAGAAGTCAAACTTCGCGACTTTCGGTTGCGAACCGACCCTAAAACTGGAATTGACGAGCCGAACATGTTTACATATGTTCTAATAATTATTACTGAGTTGTTTAAGTGATAATACATATTTTAGGACACTTCTAAACTCAGATCGTAATTATTTCAAAAACTGATCAGTTGACTTTTTTTTTAAATATTAATATGTTGACTAGTCAATTGACTAAGCAAATGTGATTCTTAGGAGGTGCGCTTTTGAGGGATTAACACCTACCTAATTACAATCACGTAGCCATGTTCGTTGGGAACAATGGATGGACCGTTTAGGTCTAAACCGAAAGTCAAAGCTTTTTTCGAAAACGCTTGACTTTTGGCTTTAAAAGCCTAATAAATGAACAAGTCACGAAAGGAACACTTACAAGTGGTCCTAGGACTGAATAGAACTCAAAGGGATGCTCCCAATTGCTCAGGAACTTCCACAAGAGAAGTATAGGAAAGAAATGAAGAATGGTGCACGTTTTTCAAATCAACTTAACACCTATTTATAGTGTTTGAGGGATTCCTAGGATGATGACAAGTGTATTGAGTATTCTCCAAGAATTAATATGATCACAACATATGTTAGTATTAGATTTCATACTTAGAGGATACTCATCTTGTTCACCAAGCATAATAATAATAATAATAATAATAATAAAATCAAGAAAATACAACTAGCTGTTGCTGGGAACAAATTTTCTGCCCAGATGTGGGCATCACGCCCCGCGACTACGGTGGCTTTAAGCCGTCGCGCCCCGTCGACACTCACATAAAGTTTCAAGAGCTGGCAGCTTTAGTCCCTGCACAAGATTTGTTGAGTTTTGACGTTTTAACCCTTTTTAACCCACTTTCTAGGTTGCGTAAAGGCGTTAAGGCATAAGTAACTTGGTTTATGCCTGAAAGTGTCGTGGATGTTGGTTTGTTCGGTCGTACGATCACGTTTTTCGCTTAACTACGACGAAAGCTTTAACGAACGCGAAAACGACCCAAATTGCGCAACGAATGATATTTTTACATTCATATCAATAAAATACAAGATATTAGGTATACCCAGGGTATGACCGAGCATCAAACGTTCCGGGTTCGTTAAAAGGTCACTCAGAGGTAAGAATTAACATGTTGACACTTTTAACCCTTTGTTACACAAACTTTTGAATTAAATCGCAAACGGTTTCGTTTATCCAACAAATGGCTCATTAAGAGAATATGAATACCGTATAAGGTCACTCAGAGGCACATTTTAAGCATGTTGACACTTTTAGTCCCTCCATATTCATAGTTTTTTTATTTTGGCAAAAATAGTCCCTCTTAGCCTACTTTTGACATAATTAGGATTAGGGACACGTGTCAATTTTACGAGGTGTTACAGTCTAGTCGGGGGCAGACCAGGTATATCTTCAGGGAAAACATTAGGATACTCCGAGTTGATTGGAATATCTTCAGTCTTCAGCTTTGGCTTGTCAAAAGTCACATGTGCCATGTAAATGACACACCCCCTCTTCAAGCACCTGGATGCCTTGAGCAGAGACGCTCCATCGGGCAATCCGTAGTGTCGATCTCCATGGATAGTGAGTATGTCGCCGGATCGGGATTTAACCTCGATAAGTTTCTTATCACAGGCAATGCGGGCTTGGTTATGGGATAGCCAATCCATGCCTAAAATATATCGAATCCCGCGAGATTCATAGGTAAAAGGTTAATAGGAATAAATTGGTTCTTGATGGATATAGCGCATCTGTCAAGAATCATGGAAGCTACTTCTATACTACCAACGATCATTTCGACTTCATATGTGACATCTAGAGTTCTTAAGGGTAAGTTTTAAAGTTTGCTAAACGTATGGTCGACGAAGCTTTTATCGACTCCGGAATCAAATAAGACTCTATAAAATATGTCATTTACGAGAAACATACCTGTAATGACTTTTGCGTCGTTCATTGCTTCCCTCGCAGTCAGCTGAAAGGCTCTAGCATTGCCTTTCTTAGTATCAATAGCCTTGTTCTTGGCATCAGTTGCCCACTTCAGGCAGTGAGTCTTGATATGCCCTTTCTCGCCACACCCATAACAGGTGGCGTTCCTCATATCCTTGCACTCGTGGGATTTGTGGTCCATCTGCTTACAGATGCCACAACCTTTGGGCTGATTAAACAGACATTTCCTAAAATGCCTTTTCCTGCAGGTTTCGCACTTGGGCTTTTACTCAGTTGGCTTAGACTGGTTATAGTTCGAACCAGTCTTGCCCTTCTTGGAATTCCTTGCAGAAGTGTCATCACGTTTCCACTTGTTATCACCATTAGTCTTGGTCGCTCTCACCAATTTCTCATCCTTGGTGAGAGATAAAGCTAGATCCACAGTTGATCTAAATGTTGCAGGTTTGGAGGATTTAACCATCCCCTTGATTTCTGGAGCTAGTCCTCCTATGAATTGCACAATGCGCTTCGACTTGGGAGTAACCAGATATGGTACAAGTCTTGAAAGAGAGTTGTAATCAGATACATAAGCTCGGAAGTTGAGATTTTAATGGTTAACTTAAGAAAGTTGAATTCAACTTTCTCCACCTCATGAGGCGGGCAATAAGTCTCGTAGATTTGTTCCATGAATTTGGGCCAGCTTAGGTTGTATAGTGCAACCTTGCCCGTGGATTGGATCAGTGCCTTCCACCAGGTTAACGCATCCTCCTTGAAGGATTGGGACACATACTTGATAGTGTCTTTGATAGCACAACCACTTATATCAATCACGGTCTCCATCTCATCTAGCCATTTTAAAGCATCAATGGCTCCCTTTTCACCCGTAAAGTCACGGGGCTTAGATGAGATGAAATACTTGTACGTGCACCCATCCTTAGAGCTACGATACTTAGTGTTGACAATGTTCTTGACAGTTTGCTCACTCTTAGTTGTAGAGTAGTGAGTCTTCTCAGTTCTAGAATGAGGTTTGGAAACAGATTTTTCCTTTGGTACTAATAGTTCCGGCCCTTTAAACTTAGCCATGAATTTTCCCATAGCTTTGCCGACTTCATCGGCGATTAAGGATCGAAGATTATTTTCTCCATCTGAACAGTCTTGGTGATCATAGTCGTCACTACCATTCTTTTTAGATATATTACCAGTATTTCGGCTCGCCGTTTAATTTAGTCGGGAGCTATATCACCATCAGTAAGAATTTGGGATATTAGAAGCAGATCAATTAAATAATAGAAAAGAAACCGAAATTGGATTTCATTAAATTGAGAGATTACAATACACTGTCCTATAAGGACTTTTGGAATTGAAAGGCTACATTGTCCATAAGTGGACTTTTGGAAAACAAAACACAATAAAAGAAAAAGAGTAATCGTCCCCTTTTTTCGTCACAGACGCTATTCCTCTTCTTGTTTCACCCTTCTTGATGTTGGAGGGTTCAATGGTTCGTTAAAGTTTTCCAGGTGAGGATTTGTCAAAGAGAAGGTACTAGTGGGTTCCAATGATAGTAAATAGTATGGATCTAGAGTTATATCAAAGGAATATCAAGAGAAATAGTATCTGGTGATGAGGTTTAGCATCCTCATATTGGAGTCACCATCTCCAAAACAGTGTAGTTCGCCATATGGAACTTCAAGTTATTCAATCCGCGACCCAACATAAATTCCTTGCCCCATCTACGACGCCTCAGCGGAATTGTAAAACATTCATAAAACCAATAACTAAATATAATGAGAGGAGTAGTCCTTGGTTCAGGTCTAGAACTCATAATAGTATTATGGAATCTGCATCTTATGATATTTGAGTTTAGACACAAAAGGCTAGTGTCTAATTCACTCAAACTGTGGGCTCTGATACCAACCTGTCTCACCCAGATTTTTGGTGAGCGTGGATGGGTCGTGACGATTGGATAACAGTATCACAATTTAAATAATAATGCAACGGAAGTATTAAGAGTAAAAATATTCATAACATTTAAAAGTCTCTGAATATACAAAGTACATGTTGTTCAAGTGTTCAAATAAAAGCCCACAGGTGGGATCGAGACAAAACGAAGCTTAGACATCATAGTCCTTAAGCTAGGAGTTGCAAATTCCATAACCTTTATCATAGCTGGCCCAGATTCCCAGCCTAATTTTCAAGGTTCGGTACCTGTAGTTCAATCTTTTGAAAATACGTCAGCTTTCGCTGGTAAATACAATTAGCTGACTCATTTTGAAAATAGTTTTTCAAAAATGATTTTTATACATAGAGAAAACCCGTAGGTAATCATTTAATATTTCTTGGGATTTTGTCTTGTCACCAGCTTTACATATTTGTCAAATAATGGGAACCAGATATCAAAGCCGGTCATTTTCAGTACTTTAATGATTAAGGTACACACCAAAGTTGAATAACGTGTCTTACAGTCAGTATGCCTACCCCGACACGTTATTCTGTATAGCCATAATAGTTCATGAGTCGGGACGCCCGGACACGGTACCAATAACCCCCAATTGTTTCAGTTATCAAATATATCGGATTAAACCAAGTTCTTATATTTATAGGTTATCATAGGCGACCCATTTATGTAATCCCTGCTCCAAGTGGCGTATTCGTCATACCCCAAGTTTTAAAAGAAAATAAGTAAAGAGTATTTACCTTTTAGCTAGCTTCCAACCGATAATGGTTTTAGTATATTAAAAGCCGTAAAGACAAAGTAATTAAACTCAAGTCTAAATATATGGGGGTTCTGTAGTCCAGGGTGAACAGACTCAGTTATCTGTTAGGATGAATACGGGTCATAGGTTAGTTCCTTTGACACCATCCGTTACGTAAGAATAAGATTAATTCGCTAGATTAAGCGTAGATTGATTAGAATGTGGTTTATACCTATCCAAGTGTAAGGACTCATTGGATAAAGGTTAATTAAACCAACATTTCGATTTGGGAAAGTTTTAAAAGATTTTGAACCGTTAAGCCTAGTTTATGCGAACTAGGTTCGCATAACTAGTTATGCGTATAAAGACAGGTTTTGAAGGTCAGATGGGCTTATGACATGTCTAAGTATCAAAAAAATATTTTTAGTTGAAGTACAAACTGATCTAAAGTCAGATTATAGTTTGGTTTAGTTTAAAACCATTTATATAGCTACTTTGACCACATAAGGGTATTGTGGTTATAGTTAATAATAATTTCAAGACTTCTCATTTAACCCATCAAACTGAATGAACATATGGTATAACTTCAGTGAGTTATACTCAGCAATATTATGTCCTAAAACAAGTTTAAAATAGGTCCTAACGTTGACCAAATAGGTCAGAATCAAAAGGTAAAGCAAAAGTCAAACTGCTTGACTTTTGACATAGAATGAGACTCTAAACTGAATTGGACAAGTTGAGCATGTTAACATCATTTATGCAATTTATTCAAAAGTTCAACTTTTACGTAGCATGCTCGACTTAACAATTCAACTAGTAAACGTAATAATCCAATGGTTTGATTCTAGAGGGATCATACCATCGTTATTACGATTACGTAGGAAAGTTCGGATTGAACTTTACCTTGACCAAAATGGTTAGAAGTGAAAGTCAAACAGAAAGTCAATTGTTTGACTTTATACTTCAAATATTCAAAATAACTATAAAAGAACTTAGGATAAACACTTACTTGGAAGTGTTGAGCAGAAAATGACTATTGGAGGAGTGCAGATCCCAAAATCAATCTCGATCACAGTGGTTTGATTGTTTTGATCCAAACACCTATTGATTAGGTGCTTGAATATGTAAAAGTCAAGAAAACTCAAAATATGAAGATGAAGATCTTGGTTTGATGTTTAACAAAAAGTGTTGTATTGATTCCCACCTGATATAATCACTAACAAGAACCTGGAAATTCGGATAAGCATAAGAAAGATCAAGAGAAGCACAGCACGAGAGTTTTTCACCAAAGAACTAGCCAAAACCTTGATTAGGGTTTCATATAACACATATATATAGTGCCTGACCAACTGGCATAATTAATAATTATGCCAGAACATTAAATACGCCGGGTCAGGCTTACAACTTTCTAAATATTACATAATCGACCCTAAGCCTTCTAAAAGCTACAAAACATTCCAGAACTAATCTAAACAAGTACCAAAGATCTCAAATGACCTAACAATATCCCCCTGATCATTGCGTACTTGAGAAATCTTTCATTCTTCAGTTTCTGTTGTTGTATTGCTAGCAGCTTCTTCTGTTGTGGGTTCAGGTGGTGATTGTTCCAAAATGACTTCAGCTGTTGTTGATTCTGGACGAGGTTGAGCAGCTTCACTTGTTGTTTCTTGAATTATAATAACTTCACTTGATGTATGAGGATCCTTCACAATGGCCTCATATGTGGATGAGACTGGAGGTTGTGTTTCTGCAGAAACTTGGATGGATGAGGGCTCCTTTGGTTTCGCGGGTGACTTTTCTTTCTTCTTATACATTTTCTTCTTTTTCTTTGCCTCTTCCCTTTTCTTGGCTTATTCCTTTTTCTTTGCTTCCTCTATCTCTTTTTGTTTCTCGATCCTTTTTACGATGTCTATCATTTCTCTTTTACGTTCCCAGGCACGTTCGACTGCCCTCTAGAACAACATGCCTTCTTCTAGGTTTTCATTTCCAGCACCGACATGTATCCTGTTTGCATATAGCACGTTCAAATCTGACAACCCGAACATAAAAACATCCATTGGATCTAGAGTTCTAATATCTTCATTAGTATTTGATCTAATTACAGCTTCACCAGTTTTGCCATCATAGAACCATTTCTTGAAATTATTAAGTGAAACTGGAATTTCTTGTGAAAGCTTGATCCTTGTTACGACCTTTACTGGATTAATCACCCACGTCACTTTTCATTTCCCTGTAATGGGATCTTTTGTTGTTCTTGAAACCCTACGACATGGGCGTTGTTCCTTGAACACTTGGAATCCCCAATTGCATTCTTTAGCAATTAAACGTTTGAAGTCTGCATCGATGTTGCTTTTGTCTGGGTTCAGCATATCCAGCCTGCCAAGTTCTCTGATCTCCCATCTAGGAAGAGTTTGCAAATCAAAACCAGTCTTGAAATATTGTATCACTCCGCCACGCCTTTTTACTACAAACATCCCTTTCAGATTACTGTACATCCAGCTGATGATTTTATCAGTGACCTCTGTCGTTTCGACAGTTACCACCTGATAAAAATCTGGGAGCTTCTCCCGTTCCTTTCTAAACCATTCTGGATGTTGTGGCGTAAATTCCTCACCATCTTCCATTTCATACAAAACATCATCCTCCAATCCCCCTTCAACAAATTTCGCTGGCATTTCATCTCTGTCAACTCTTCTTCATCACTCTCATCATCTTCATTAACGTTTACTGCCGATTCAAGACGTCTTTTCTTTCTCTCAGCGTCTTCAGCTTTTCTTTTCTCTTCTTCTTCTTTAAATTTGTCAAAGTCGAACACGTCAGCGATTGAGAACATAGGCTCTATTTCGATTTTCGAATAAACTTCCTTCAGAATCCTATACAATTTCTCCATTCCGTGTTGCTGGAACCTCACGAACCTTGTTTGTTCAGTCATATATGCGATCAACTCTCTATTTTTCTTCCTTTGCTCTTTCGACTTTTCCATCAGCATGTTTGTATCATTCACTTGGTGTTTAAGAAGACATATTTCTTTTGTTGGACCTGCTCCAATATCTTTAAAAGTTTGTCGTGTAATTCTTGAAAGGGACGCGTTCTTCGAGGAGCTGCTGCAGGCTGTGTGACTCTGGTGGGTTTTACTTGTACATATTTGGAAGAACTTTCTTCTGTTCTCTTCTTATTTTATGGTGGAGTTTTGTTGGGCGTTACCTCATTAGGATCGACTATCAAGTTTACAACGAAGTCGTCCAAATTTTCTTGCTCTTCAGTTACCACAACGGGAGTCTCTGTCATTTCTCTCCTTGCTCTTTTCCTTGCTCTTTTCTCTCTTTCTTCCATTTCATGAATTGCACACATATGCTCGATGTGTTCTCTTTGAGCTTGCGTTTCTGCTGCCCAGATACTTGCACCGAACAATCTTTCAGGGTTTCGAGGATTCTTTTTCTTTTTCAATGGCTTACCCTCCTCAGGCTGTTTCCCTTTCCTTTTTCGTATTAATTGTTCTTCTTCTTCTTCTTCTTCTTCTTGAACTTCTTCTTCATGCACTTCCTTTTGTACGACCCTTTGATTTTTCTTTTTGATTCCATCCCTGTACTTCTTATATGCTGCTTTCACAAGTAGAAGTCTTTCAGCCTTGTACATCGGTCGTGTAGCATCACCCATTCATTTGTCTTTAGTTCGGTGATCTGACGGCTTGTGGACATCTGAAACTTATATAAATCGCCATCATTTGGCAGCTCTGGATGCTGGTCGTTGATCAACATTTGGACAAAGCGAGGATACATGGTCCATGTATTTCTATTTGCATTTTCAGCCACGTAAAGAAAGATTAATCCTGAGAAGTTGATCTTTTGTCTTCTGCATAAGTTCAGCATGGCAGCTGACCACTCTAGATTTAAACCGTCGTAACCACCTTTTCTGTGCGCTATGCTCATTGCAATCACATGCAAAATAAATTTCAAGTCTCTTGTCAATTCGTTTCTTTTGATTTCATTTTTGTGCTGGAAGTCACCCACATAATTCATTCCTCGGAAAACGTCTAGGATGTCATCTTTCCTTAACCCAATCGGATCTTCATGATTGTCGCCAGGTTTTAAAACTCTTCGAATTCTATCTTCTGTTACAATAACTTGCTTGTTCTGAACTATTGCCAATCGGATATTCTTTTGATTTTGTTCACTGTTTCCACTTTTGCAGTCTGCCAAAACTCTTCGATGTGAATTCGATATATGATTGGTTCTGCTTGAACATCATGACTGATTCTACTTGAAATTATCCATTCAGCTTCGTCTTCAAATTCATTCGGTACTAGATCAAGCTTGATTGGCTGATTATGCTTATACGTTTTATCCCAAAGGATTACTTTCACCATTCTGTGAAAAACATGGAAACGAGCTAAGTTAGAAATTTGGGATTTGAAAAGTAAACGTTAGTTAGTTAGTATATTTACAAATATATTTACGAAATTATATATATATAATCTTAAAACTAAAAAATATTCACATTTTCAATAATACTAATTTTATATATTAATATTGATAAAATAAAATATGTATAATATGTATAATGGTTGAAAAGATAGTATTAAAAAAAATGATCAACTCCGCTGGCATCTTCGCTGCCGGGTTCAAGGTGATTTTGACTGATCAAAACAATTATGCCGGCAATGAAGAACAAATACACTAGTTTCTCAAGTCAAATACACGGAATATGAGACATTAATTTGATCATGAATGCGTGTAAACACGCTGGGTCTGATTGCGTAGATGAGTTTGTTTACGAGACATCACGCATTGTAGAAGCTCATCTATGCTGACTGACTGGCGTAATAGTCAATTACACCGGTTGCTCGAACTCGCGTTCGAGACTTTTCTACCCAATTTCTAGATCTCCCTAAATACGTTGTCTTCAACCCAAATACGCCATATTCATCGATATCTACGCTGCATGCATATTGTTCTTCTTAAACCCTAACAAGATCCGATTCAAACCCTGACCCCCCGAAACAAAACATTACAGCAATGATTGATGACGAATGTAAAGAGTGCAATGATTATTTCCTAAGTCTAACAATCAGATCGATGATCATATCAATAAAATGTACGATTTTGAAAGAGGGGTTTTCAAAGAGAAGAGAAGTTCATGAAAACTTTTCAACATCCAACACATATTAACACAATAAAATTTAATCCTAATCAAGTGACAATCCACTGATTTCGTTCATTCAATCAATCGAAAACTTTGCTTTAAACATGAAGACTTATACCTTGAATCCTTAGAAAACACTAAAATCAGAGGATGAAAGATGTTTTAGAGTGTTGATGTTTATCGGCGTAGATGAGAGAAAGATATGAAGATTTTGAAAACTTTTGAAATTGTGATAGTTGTGGGGCTTTTATACATAAATGACGGTTACCAGCGTATTTAACAAATACGTTGGTTAGATAATTACGCCGACTCCTAGAACAACTTTGATGATTTTCAAAATAATATCAAATACGCTCGAAAATTTCAAACTTTCTCGAAAAACATGCCCATTATGATTAAAAATGCACAAAAATTTGGAAAATATTTACAAACGCTCAAAACTTGGGCAATTTGGACTCCGAAATTCATTTTTCAAACCAGGGGGTTCCTTTTTTGCTTATTTCCTTTTTGTTTTAACACTCGTCGACTTTCCTGCAAAAGATCACATTGCCAACACTTGTCAGATCTTTAAATTTTCATTTCAGTTAATCAAGGTATAAGAAAAATTGTCAGTATTTAAATCCATGCATCCTTCTTTCAACATGCTTTCGGTGAACTTGTTATCATGTTTTGCTAATATTGACAAAAATTCGATGGCCCCCAAACAAGCTATAGAAACATTATGCCCGTGAGTCCCACATCAGGACATACCCCCGTGATCAAGGTATGCGCAAAGGTTCCTCATAGCAGGTGAATATATTGATTTCATTCATTTTGCTTTTCAACGATAGATAATTGGTGATCAGGTCAGTACTTCCGTATAGCAGAGAGACTAATATCTACCGAGGGCTGAGACAGATACTGGAAACGGTACGAATTACGTATTATTCCACATTTGAAAGAATTCTTTGAAAGCTTCTTCAATTTAGGCTTTTGGCCGTTTTGGATCTTTTGAAAGGATATCATAGTGTCTAGGTCAGCATATATCTAGATGCAGCAGAAGAATAACTATGATATCTCCAAATGATTAATTAATATAAAGACCCAAAATCTCGGACTTTGGCAATCTGTCAATGCAAGATTCAAGACCACTAAGCCATATGCTGCAACGTGTTACCCACAAGAAGCATAATGCTGTGGATATCCGAAATTTTTGTGTAGGCTTTATCTTTTGTTGCCTAATAGCAGTTTACTCGTTGGTATTGCTAAATCTACTGACACATCGTTGCTTGGCACCCCGATTCCTTTTGTTTTCTTCTTTTCAAGAAACGACAAAGTGTTAGCAATTTTCTATCATTTCTTTTAACATGTGTCAGACACAAGCATCAAACTTTTGATTTTCTGCATTTTCTGACCCCCTAAAATTTTATTTTCGTAAGTCCATTGCCCGAAAATGAAATTTTAAATAACAGAAAATCTTTTTGGTGGGCAACGCTTTAAGATAGTTGTTTTACTTTAAACAAACGTTTTTTAACAAACACTTAAAAGATAGAGAATGTACAAATAGTGATAAACAGCAAAATTCATTTCCATTCAAGGAAATTAACCATTTCCAACCAGGTTACCAACTGGTTGAAACGGGTTTTGTCAAAGGCTTTCGTGAAGATGTCAGCCCGTTGCTGTGAGGAGCTTTATAGTTGGACACATTTTGCATATTTGATTAGAACTAATATTATTTTGTTACGGACTTGTGATGCGCTCATAGGATTATAGCAAAAATCTAGAGCACGGTGAATATACGTCAGTTTACATTGGTAAATACAATTAACTGCACTTAGCCTTTTTGAAAAATACGTCAGTTTACATTGGTAAATACAATTAACTGACTCTTTTTGAAAAGTGTTTACAAAATTGATTTAGATGCATAGTGCACAAAATTCTTTTATAACTTGAGACAATTATTTAAATAATCTTGTATACAGTTTTACATGTTTGTCGTCCATTTTCGGGACCCGGTTAGAAGAGCCGGATTAGATTAATTGACACACCAGAAGTATATTCCCACAAGAGATGTGAGATACTGTTTATACCAACGCAACTGTCAGGTGTATGCTTACACCCCGTTCTTAAGCCGTGGCCATTTCTAAATGAGCCGAGGATATCCAGGACATGGTCATTAACCCCCCAAAGGCAATGCATCAAACAAAACATATTAAAACGGGTTATGTAAATGTATTAATCACAATCTGATTTAAATAACTACATACCCAACCAAGCGGTATTCTTATAATACCGTATCCCAAGCCCGTATAACGGAAAATAAGTTAAAAGTATTTACCTGAGCTAAAATAAAATTTTAATCCCAGTCGTATGTCAAATTAGCAAGTGCAAGTAGCTTTTACCAGGCTCCTAATCTGGAACGAAGGTTTTAATAACCTATTAGATTTCCAACGGGTCTTATTTAAGTTATAACTTAGACCGGTTAGTTTTAAAGAAAGGTATACGATTCAAAATGCAAGATTAAGCGAAGACCGGATTAGAATGTGATTTAGACCCAACAAGTATGAGGACTTGTATAAAATGGGTAAACTAAATACTTTCCGGATTTTGAAGTAAAAATGATAAGGTTTAACCCGTTTCGGTTAATTTATGCAAACTAGTTACATAAACCGTACCGAACGCGAAAAATGCATAACGGGTAACCAAATGAGTCATGAACAAGTTCCACAAGTTAATATGCTTTTAATATGTTGTGATATCAGTAGGATATCTTCCATTATGCCCAAATTGAATTTAAAATCAATTTAAGCCTCGTAGGGGTATTTTGGTCATTTTAAAGTTTATAAAAGAGGTTTAAATATAGACTGAAGATCTGGTCCAAAACCTTCTGTGAAAATATTTATTTTATGTGATTATAACAGCAAGATATCATACATATGTGTACTTAATTGTTTATGGCCAAACTATGCACCGTAGGGGCATTTTGGTCATTTCACATATGCTTTAAGGGTTAAATTTGGAAATCTGAGTTCAATACCTAAGCTTACTGTTAAAATTTATAAATTTATTTGTAACATCAGTAGGTAACAAGTTTTTGGCATTAGACATGGTTTTAAACCATACTATGTGCTTAATAGGCGTAAAAGTCGGTATTTGACGATATTTAAAATGTTTATAAAATTTTGAAGTCCTGATCAGTTTCTACAGCTTAAAATATTTATTTATCATATGAAATCAGTAGAAAAAGGTTTGGTGTCAAAATGAAACATAAAACTCATTTAATCAATGAAAATGGCAATTTCATCAATACCGAATTTACACTAGAACTTTATGTTTTGATCAGTTTAAAATTCAACAAAAATTCCTAAAAATCCCTAAATATTATATCTTAATAGTAGGTATAAAGTTTGGTGTCAAAAAATTGGGTTTGGATGTGATTTATGCGGAAAATGCCATTTAATTAATAAAAAGGCCTTCATTTACGATATCTTACATAACTCCTATTTTGGACCAATAACTGATGCCAAATTTTTAGGACATACTTAAATATCAGTACTAAAGGTTTTTATCCTCTCACATTTTCAAAAATTTCGTTTTTATACCAAAAGGGCATAATGGTCAACTTTTAAGCAATTAACGGAAACATGCAAATGATTCGGATTACAAAGGAACCATATTGTATAATCTTATAGGGTTATACTAACATGTAATATGGTCCTAATGGAACCCTAAGGCATATCTAAACTAAGCTAAATCGGGCCAGAACTGAAACTCAAAGCAAAAGTCTACTTTTGCGACTTTCGGTTGCGAACCGAACCTAACCTCAGAATTGTCGGGTTGAACATGCCTAAACATGTTCTTATATTATTTACCAAGTTATTTTAGTGTTAAATCATGTTCCATAACCTCTACATTATCAGTTATGAATTAATTTGCAAAAATTGGTTCTGTTGACTTTTTATTAATAAGTTTGACCCGACAATCGACCAAGTAAAAGGGATAATCAGTAGGTGCCCTTTTAAGGGTTTATTACCTACATAATTACCAACTCATAGCCACTTTCAATTCGAATAATGGCTGGACCATTTGTGATTAATCACAAAGTCAAAGCTTAATTACGATAACTTTGACTTTCGGTTATTAAGCTAATAAAACTTAGGGGATGTTTGGTAGCCTCTTAATGACCATTCAGATGCTACCTCTTAATGGTTTAAAACCTCTGAATGAAGAAGAGGTAACCTCAAGTCTGAATGGTTAAGAGGTAACCTCTGAATGGTAAATCATCACATGTCACATTCTTCTACCGTCTCATTGGTAAAATTCTTAATGGTTCCATTAAGAGGTAGCCTCTTAATGACCATTCAGAGGCTACCAAACAGCCCCTTAAACTAGAGAGGCTAAGGATGCTTACAAGAACACTTAGCACGAAATATGAACTGAGGAGAACTTCCTAGAGCTCCAAGGGACTACAGAGAATGATTTGTGAAGTAATTTTTGAGAATGTGCAAATGAACTCATGAACACAAGCCTTTATATAGTAATTTTCACTTCATATGATCACTCCACATGTCCCTACATTGATCCCAGATGTTACCAGGTGTCCCTAGTGCATGAAAAACTGTTGGCTCAGGCCCTGGTATCGAATACAAGCATGCAAAGGCGATGGGACTGACTGAACCTGTAGTAGTGCATGTTTTCTACATCTGGCACTCTTACGCGGGCCGCGTAAGACTCTTAAGGAGTCTACGCGGGCCACAAGGCTCCTTCTTAACCGGAAATCAACTTTCAAACTTTGCAATTTTGGTCCCTGGTCCAAAATAAGTTTATTTAACTTCTATTTATTGCATTTAGGACCCCCATAGTTAACTATTAAGGACCTTGGGTCATAAACTAACTCCGTTAAGCTCCCGGTTAGTTGTACGATCACCCGAAAAGTTTTGTTTTCTATGAAACTCCACAAAATTAATATCCGATAAGCTTGAGGGTAAAATATATAATTATTACAATGTTTTTGGATTTGTTAAAAGGTCACTCAGAGGTAACATTTAACATGTTGACACTTTTAACCCTTATGTTTTGTAAAATCCTTATTTTAAACACAAACGACTTTCTATGTTCGACAAATTATTCGTTAAAGAATACGAACGTCGTGTGAGGTCAAACAGAGGCACAAGAATGGCATGTTGACACTTTGGATCCTTTTACTAACATATTTACACTGTTTGACAATATTAGTCCCTCCAGATCAATCTATTACACGTTTAAAGTCCATGACACGTGTCTTTATTATATTGGTCGTGATTTTACGAGGTGTTACATCCTCACCCCCTTAAAAGAAATCTCGACCTTGAGATTTACTGAAATAAATGAGGGTACTTCTGTTTCATTGTGGATTCTACCTCCCACGTATATTCTGGGCCTCTTCAGACATCCCATTTTACCTTTACAATCGGCACATGCTTCTTTTGAAGCTTCTTAACCTGTCGATCCTCGATCGACAAAGGTTTCTCAACGAACTTCAAGCTCTCATCTATCTGCACGTCCTTATGCGACATTGTTAGCGACTCATCGGCTAGACATTTCTTTAGGTTGCAGATGTGGAACACATTTTGTATTCCACTGAGCTCTTCTGGTGAATTTAACTTGTAAGCTACAGTTCTGACACATTCGATGAACTCGAATGGTCCTATGTATCTAGGGCTTAGCTTGCCCTTTTTGCCAAAACGCATCACCCCTTTCCAGGGTGACACCTTGAGTAACACCTTATCTCCTACCTCGAATTTTAGAGGTTTACGCCTTTTGTCTGCGTAGCTTTTCTGCCTATCCCTGGCAGCTTTGAGACGATCACGGATCTGAAAAATCTTGTCCGTCATCTCTAGGACTATATCAGGTCCTGATAGTTGGACATCTCCAACTTTCGCCCAACAAACTGGCGTCCTACACTTTCTTCCGTACAAAGCTTCGAAAGGTGCTGCTTGGATACTCGAATGATAACTATTATTGTACAAAAATTCAATCAACGGAAGGTGATCATCCCAACTTCCTCCTAAATCAATAACACAAGTTCGTAGCATATCCTCGAGTGTTTGAATCGTACGCTCGCTTTGCCCATCTGTTTGAGGATGATATGCAGTGTTGAAATTTAAACGAGTGCCTAAAGATTGCTGAAAGCTTTTCCAAAAATGCAATGTGTATCTTGTATCCCTATCAGAGATAATAGACACGGGCACTCCATGAAGAGATACAATCTCATCCACGTACAGCTGAGCTAACTTGTCGGAGCTGTGAGTTTCTTTAATCGGCAAGGCAAGAAGTGGGCTGACTTAGTCAACCTGTCGACTATAACCCAAATAGTATCATTTCCTCACTTTGTCTTTGGTAGCTTAGTGATAAAATCCATGGTTACCATTTCCCATTTCCATCTGGGAAGTTCAGGCTGTTGAAGCAAACCTGACGGTTTCTGGTGTTCGGCTTTAACTTGAGCGCACGTCAGACATTTAGCCACATAAGGGGCTATAGATTTCTTCAAACCTATCCACCAATAATTTACCTTTAAATCCTAGTACATCTTATCACTGCCAGGATGAACTGAATATTTGGAGCTATGGGCTTCTTGAAGAATCACATCTCGAAGTCCTCGATTAATTGGAACCCATATTCATCCATTCAATCTTAGGATTCCATCCTTGCCATACGATAACTATTCAATAGTTACTCCCAACTTCTCATTCGGATAGTTATCTTCTAATACTGCTTCCTTTTTAGCGGCTAACAACCTTCCATTCAAGTTGTTCTTCAATTCAATGCTCTTGGCATTGATTCTAATAGGCTTAACTCTTTCTTTCCTGCTCAAGGCATCGGCGACTACATTCGCCTTGCCTGGATGATATCGGATTTCCCAATCATAACCATTCAGTGTCTCCATCCATCGACGCTGCCGCATGTTAAGATCCTTCTGGTTAAACAGATGCTGAAGGCTCTTATAATCAGAATAGATCACACATTTAGTCCCATAAAGGTAATGCATCCAAAGCTTTAGTGCAAATACAACAGCACCCAACTCCAAATCGTGGGTGGTGTAATTCTTTTCGTGCACTTTTAATTGTCGTGAAGCATAGGCGATAACCTTGCCTTTCTGCATAAGCACACATCCCATACCTGTGTGCGATGCGTCACAATAAACCACAAATTCTTCAATACCTTCTGGCAATGTCAATACATGTGCATTGCTTAACTTTTGTTTAAGAATATCGAAGGATTCTTGCTGCTTGGGACCCCAGTCAAACTTAACATTCTTGCGAGTTAATGATGTTAAGGGTGCAACAATCCTTGAAAAGTTCTCGATGAAACGTCGATAGTATCCTGCTAGACCCAAGAAGCTGTGTATCTCAGTAGGAGTCTTAGGCTCTTACCAATTCATAATCGCTTCAATTTTAGAAGGATCCACCTGGATACCGCGCTCGCTCACCACGTGTCCAAGAAATTGGACATCACGAAGCCAAAACTCACATTTTGAAAACTTGGCGTAGAGCTTCTTTTGTTGCAGAATTTTAAGGATACTCCTGAGATATCTTTCATGATCGGCTTGATTCTTTGAGTATATAAGTATGCCATCAATAAAAACAATGACAAACTTGTCCAAATAGGTTGCAAACGCAGTTCATGAGATCCATGAACGCTGCTGGTGCATTAGTGAGCCCGAAAGGCATCACCAAGAACTCGTAGTGACCATAACGAGTCCTGAATGCAGACTTATGCACATCTTCAACTCTGACCTTCAGTTGATGGTAACCTGACCTTAAATCAATCTTGGAGAAATAACTTGCCCCTTGCAGCTGATCGAATAGATCATCGATCCTGGGTAACGGATATCTGTTCTTGATTGTAACCTTGTTCAGTTCACGATAATCAATGCATAAACGCATTGATCCATCTTTCTTTTTCACAAAGAGAATCGGTGCTCCTCAAGGGGACGAGCTAGGTCGAATAAAACCCTTTGCCAACAAATCATCTAATTGAGTCCTCAACTCTTTCATTTCAGTTGGAGCCAACCGATAAGGTGCTCTTGCAATTGGTGCTGCTCCAGGAATGATATCGATTCTGAACTCCACTTGCCTATCTGGGGCTAAACCAGGTAGTTCTTCATGGAATACTTCTGGATATTCAGAAATGACAGGTTTGTCTTCAATCTTGGGCTTTGGTTCATCAATGGTTACCTGTGCCATATAAATGACACAACCTTTCTTCATACACCTCGACGCCTTAAGCAAGGACACTTGCTTAGGTAACCCGTACTGAGTATCTCCTTGTATTGTTAATGACTCACCATAAGGAGTCTTGATCACCACTTGCTTCTTATCTCAAACGATCTGAGCTTGGTTATGAGATAACCAATCCATGCCTATCACTATGTCAAATCTTGCTAATTTCAACGGAAGCAAGGACAAAGGGAACGAGTGAATCCTAATGGATATAAAACATCCATCTAGAACTGTTGAGGCAGTCTCTATAGTACCATCGGCTAATTCTACCTCATACCTTATGCTTAGAGTTTTAACAGGCAGATTTAATAACTTACAAAATTTATTATCTACAAAACACTTGTCTGCACCCGAATCAAATAATACTCTAGCATAAACACCATTGATAAGAAAGCTACCTGTTATCATATTGTCGTTTTGCACAGCCTCCTGAGCGTTCATTTGAAAGACCAGAGCATTGGTCTTCTTAGCCTCTTCAGGCTTGCACTTGGGTTTCTCACCCGACTGTTGATTAATTATTTTTAAACCCGGAACTCTTCTTGTGATCTGAGTTCCCTTTATGTTTCTTATCAGAACGGCGTGAGTTCTCCTCCTCACGTTTCCTCTTCCCCTCATCGGAATTCTTAAGCGATCTCTGCCTGAACGCATCGAGAGTAAGAGATAACGACAAATCGGCCACTGACCTGAAGGTGGTGGGTCTAGATGCTTTCACACTTGCTTTAATTTCTGGAGCTAGACCTCTAATAAAATGAGCTATACGTTTCGGTTCCGGTGTGACCAAGTATGGAACTAATCTCGACATGGTGTTGAAACTGGTAAGGTACACCTGACAATCCAAGTTCTTCATGACCAAGGTCAAGAATTCAGTTTCAATCCTTTCCACCTCATGCTGAGGACATAAATTATCTTTGATCAACGCAACAAACTGATCCCAAGACATGTTGTAAAGTGGGATCTTCCCTATAGCTTGGATTAGGGACCTCCACCAAGCTAAAGCTTCGCCTTTAAAAGATTGTGAAACAAACTTCACAATGTCCTGCTCTGCACAACCACTAATATCAACCACTGTATCCATCTCGTCGAGCCAAGTTATACAATCGATGGCTCCTTTCTCCCCTGTGAAGTCCCTGGGCTTGCAGGAGACAAAATATTTGTAAGAACAGGTTTTAGCACGTGGCTCTTGATTGAATACAATCTTCTTAGATGGGATACTTTGCTGATTTTATGAGTGACGGGCATCGTCCTTCTTTGACTCGTGTGTTTTAGAAGGGGGCTTACTATGAGCCACAGATTGAGTCTTAGAGCGTGTACCACTTGATTCCTTAAACTGCCTGTCCATGGCTTTAGTAACAGCATTATCAATCAATGTTTGAAGATCCACACCAGTTACGTTGATTTTGGTAGTATCATGATTTTCCCTCGGGTGACTGTTGACTTCTTCTGATTCTGCCATGTAGCTTGATTGCTACATAAAATGATGACAATGATTTATTCAGAAGTCAATTAACCATGGTAATAATAAACCATATTGGTTAATTTAATTTATTTAAATTTTTATTATATTTAATCCAGTTATAAACTATGATGGATAGTAGGGTGGCATACAAAAGGCCTAGTCACAAGGACAATTTTAGATTATAAGCCATGATCTTATGGGATCGAGGCATTAATGTTTGAACATAGTTCATCACCTTTTCTCGACAGGGAGTCGTAGACTACAACTGTCTTTTGTCTCGAAAGACAATAAGTATGGCCCGTAGGCACTTCAGCACTAAAGGATGTTTAAATAATAAAGAAAAGGAATTGGAAGAATCCAATATAAGGATGACTTGTGTGATTTTATCGAATCACATTTGCCAGGAGTGTTAACATGTTTTCAGATGTTAACAAGGATTTGAATCTTAAAAAGGAACTACCATCATGGCCCTGTCTTACAATGACACATAAGCTAGGTTTGGCCTTTAAGGTTTTCTTTCAACATTTATTGGCAGAACAATTGTAAAATGAAATGTTTATGTTGATTTATTTCATATAATATACTTATACATATAATGACAAGATGAAATTTAGAATCAAACATTCCACTAAATTTAAAAGAAGTACATAATTGCCCTAAACGGGACTTTTACATAAATAACTTGCCCACACAGGGGCTAAAATGAAAATACAAGTCCTCACAGGGACTAAGTGCATAAATAAATGTCCACACAGGGACTTAATTGAAAATAAAAATTACAAAACAAATAAGTAAGGAATTTCAATAATCCCTTCTGTCTTCCCCTTGATTAAATCAGCCAAACCGTTAAGTAGACCCCGACGGCTTCTACGCTCCACCTGAACATCACGTTCCACCTGGTTCAACCTCTGAAGGATCTCCTGCTGCTGCGGTGGTTGGACTAGTGGCGGCTGCTACTGCGACTGAGGTTGACGAGGTGGCGGGTATTGATACCCATATACTGGGTATCCAGTTGGATACGTAGCTTGAAAGGGCCCTTCAGGATGAAGAGCATTGTAATTCGCCGCCTCGAGATACGGGTCAACACTAGGGGCGTTGTAGTAGTTGTAGCCAGAAAAAGCCGGCGGCTCAAAATGGTTATACGCCGCTGCATCGACGTATGAAGGAATTGGGTTATCAAAACCCACGTGTGGTGGTGGTGGTGCGACTGGCGGAGAGTCGACCTCTGAAACTGGGTTTGAAGGCCCACCCATTTGTGGGTCTTCGTACAACGGCGGGTAGTGGTTGTTGCGGCTGTGTTGGGGGTGTTGAAGTGGAAACCCCCTCGCACGGACATCCGTGCACCTGATCTTCTTCGCCTCGGTGGTTCTGGAGGTGGTTGCTGCTCTTGCGGCGGCGATGGCGGTGGCGTGACCGCCTCAAAATATGGGTCCTCAGAGGGGACCTGTTGGTGTGGTGAGGAGTGGTGGGAAGGTGTATACTCCCAATTATAATTACTCCACCATTGGGCGAAAGAGTCGGGACCTCTATAAGGTGAACCATGGAAAGATGATCCGTCTGAAATCTCTATGGGATGCGTTGGCGTCCCAGTTGGTGGCTCGGCAGGCTCCGGATCTGGATCCTCGTCCATATCCATATCCATATCCTGGGCTCCAGGAAAGTGGTCTTCTGGTCCCAATGGGTTATGGCCTATTGGTTCTTCACTCACGTTCGCCGGGTTGAACCGGCTCCAAAAGTATGGGGTCGGGTCCTGAAAAGCCCGGTGTGAACTCGACCGTTGCAATGGAAGGAAGGAATGGTGAGAATCATTGGGCTCGTTTTCTGATTGTGGCCCAAAGGAGTGGTGGTATGATGGTGAGGAGCTGAGAGAGACTGAACGCCTTGCCGGCTCCAAATAAGTCCTCCAATCTTCCTGGGGACTTGAGCGGAAAGTTGTTGAATGAGTTCGCCGGTGTGATGGCCCGGCCTCGTGATCATTTGGAGCAGTGATTTGCGCCTTGCCTCGTCCACCTCTTCTGAATTGTGGCGGCATTGTCCTTTGTTCCTGTCAAAACAAACAAAAGAAACAAGCAAAAGAAAACAATAAGATTAGGATTAGTCCTATGTCGTTAGCCTAGACTCGGAGGTCAAGGAATGTGCAAACTGTGTTATTGAGATTAAACACAAAAGGGCTAGTGTTTAATTCACTCAATGTTGGCTCTAATACCAACCTGTCACACCCTGATATTTCCACGTATTACCGGTGGGCCCGGTGGGGAGTATCGTGACGTAGTTGATATCATCATAGTCAATAATCACAGTTTAAATGCACAGCTGAAGTCTAAAAGTAATTTATACAAACCGAGTTGAAAGTAACATAAAATATTACACAACGGATTGTAAGTAGATCCACAGGCGGATCTAAAATAAAAAGAAATATTGTTCAACAGATTTAAGCATCAAAAGTTTGCAGGACTCTTTATTTGATACTAGGAGTAGCCAGCCCATTTCGCGTAGTACCTGCACTAAACCTTTTTGGAAAATACGTCAGTTTACACAGGTAAATACAATTAACTGACTCTTTTTTAAAAGTGTGTATAAAATTGATTTAGATGCACAATTCACAAATTTTTTTATAACTTGGGACAATTATTTAAATAATCTTGTATACAGTTTTACATGTCTGTCGTCCATTCGGGGCCCGGTTAGAAGAGCTGGATTAGATTAATTGACACATCACAAGTATATGCCCACAAGAGATGTGAGATACCGTTTATACATATGCAACTATCAGGTGTATGCCTACACCCCGTGCTTAAGCCGTGGCCATTTCTAAATGAGCCAAGGATATTCAGGACATGGTCATTAACCCCCCAAAGGCATTGCATCAAACAAAACGGATTAAAACGGGTTATGTAAATGTATTAATCACAATCCAATTTAAATAACTACATACCCGACCAAGCGGTATTCTTATAATACCGTATCTCATGCCCGTATAACGGAAAATAAGTTAAAAGTATTTACCTGAGCTAAAATAAAATTTTAATCTCAGCTGTATGTCAAATTAGCAAGTGCAAGTAGCTTTTACTGGGCTCCTAATCTGGAACGAAGGTTTTAATTGCCTATTAGATTCCTAACGGGTCTTATTTAAGTTATAACTTAGACCGGTTAGTTTTAAAGAAAGGTATACAGTTAAAAACGCAAGATTTAGCGAAGACCGGATTAGAATGTGATTTAGACCCAACAAGTATGAGGACTTGTATAAAATGGGTAAACTAAATACATTCTGAATTTTGAAGTAAAAATGATAAGTTTTAACCCGTTTCGGTTAATTTATGTAAAATAGTTACATAAACCGTACCGAACGTGAAAAATGCATAACGGGTAACCAAATAAGTCATGAACAAGTTCCACAAGTTAATATGCTTTTAATATGTTCTGATATCAGTAGGATATCTTCCATTATGCCCAAAATGAATTTAAAATCAATTTAAGCCCCGTAGGGGTATTTTGGTCATTTTAAAGTTTATAAAAGAGGTTTAAATATAAACTGAAGATCTGGTCCAAAACCTTCTGTGAAAATATTTATTTTATGGATTATAACAGCAAGATATCATGCATATGTGTACTTAACTGTTTATGGCCAAACTATGCACCGTAGGGGCATTTTGGTCATTTCACATATGCTTTAAGGGTTAAATTTGGAAATCTGAGTTCAAGACATAAGCTTAGTGTTAAAATTTATAAATTTATTTTTAACATCAGCAGGTAACAAGTTTTTGGCATTAGACATGGTTTTAAACCATACTATGTGCTTAATAGGCATAAAAGTCGGTATTTGACGATATTTGAAATGTTTATAAAATTTTGAGGTCCTGATCAGTTTCTACAGCTTAAAATATTTTATTTATCATATGAAATCAGTAGAAAAAGGTTTGGTGTCAAAATGATACATAAAACTCATTTAATCAATGAAAAGGGCAATTTCGTCAATACGGAATTTACACTAGAACTTTATGTTTTGATCAGTTTAAAATTCAAATAAAATTCCAAAAAATCCCTAATATTATATCTTAATAGTAGGTATAAAGTTTGGTGTCAAAAAATTGGGTTTGGATTTGATTTATGCGGAAAATGCCATTTAATTAATAAAAAGGCATTCATTTACGATATCTTGCATAACTTCTATTTTGGACCAAGAACTGATGTCAAATTTTTAGGACATACTTAAATATCAGTAATAAAGGTTTTTATCCTCTCACATTTTCAAAAATTTCATTTTTATAGCAAAAGGGCATAATGGTCAACTTTTAAGCAATTAACGGAAACATGCAAATGATTCGGATTACAAAGGAACCATATTGTATAATCTTAGAGGGTTATACTAACATGTAATATGGTCCTAATGGAACCCTAAGTCATATCTAAACTAAGCTAAATTGGGTCAGAACTGAAAGTCAAAGCAAAAGTCTACTTTTGCGACTTTCGGTTGCGAACCGAACCTAAACTCAGAATTGTCGGGTTGAACATGCCTAAACATGCTCTTATATTATTTACCAAGTTATTTTAGAGTTAAAACATGTTCCATAACCTCTACATTATCAGTTATGAATTAATTTGCAAAAATTGGTTCTGTTGACTTTTTATTAATAAGTTTGACCCGACAATCGACCAAGTAAAAGTGATAATCAGTAGGTGCCCTTTTAAGGGTTTATTACCTACATAATTACCAAATCATAGCCACTTTCAATTTGAATAATGGCTGGACCGTTTGTGATTAATCACAAAGTCAAAGCTTAATTACGATAACTTTGACTTTCGGTCATTAAGCTAATAAAACTTAAACTAGAGAGGCTAAGAATGCTTACAAGAACACTTAGCACGAAATATGAACTGAGGAAAACTTCCTAGAGCTCCAAGGGACTCCAGAGAATGATTTGTGAAGTAATTTTTGAGAATGTGCAGATGAACTCATGAACACAAGCCTTTATATAGTAATTTTCACTTCATATGATCACTCCACATGTCCCTACATTGATCCCAGATGTTACCAGGTGTCCCTAGTGCATGAAAAACTATTGGCTCAGGCTCTGGTATCGAATACAAGCATGCAAAGGCAGTGGAACTGACTGAACCTGTAGCTGTGCATGTTTTCTGCATCTGGCACTTTTACGCGGGCCGCGTAAGACTCTTAAGGAGTCTACGCGGGCCGCGAGGCTCCTTCTTAACCGGAAATCAACTTTCAAACTTTTCAATTTTGGTCCCTGGTCCAAAATAATTTTATTTAACTTCTATTTATTGCATTTAGGACCCCCATAGTTAACTTTTAAGGACCTTGGGTCATAGACTAACACCGTTAAGCTCTTGGTTAGTTGTACGATCACCCGAAAAGTCTTGTTTTCTTTGAAACTCCACAAAATTAATATCCGATACTCTTGAGAGCAAAATATATAATTATTACAATGTTTTTGGGTTCGTTAAAAGGGCACTCAGAGGTAACATTTAACATGTTGACACTTTTAACCCTTATGTTTCGTAAAATCCTTATTTTAAGCACAAACGACTTTCTATGTTCGAAAAATTATTCGTTAAAGAATACGAACGTCGTGTGAGGTCAAACAGAGGCACAAGAATGGCATGTTGACACTTTGGATCCTTTTACTAACATATTTACATTGTTTGACAATTTTAGTCCCTCCAGATCAATCTATTACACGTTTAAAGTCCATGACACGTGTCTTTATTATATTGGTCGTGATTTTACGAGGTGTTACACATGAGCTTAGCAAAGTTAGAAAACTTGAAGACTTTGCTAAGGACCTGAGAAAATCCATGTTTGAGAGGCCAATCAATGCTGAGCTTGACAAGGAATTAAGGGATGACCACATTGGACACATTATGAAGCACAAACCATATAAGGCAACCAGAGATCCATTCAAAGACTGGTCATTAGATGCTGTCAGGGAAGAAATTGAAAGAATTACAAAAATGCTCAATGATCCTTTGGTAAAGCCAACTCCACCTAACTGGAAGAAAGGCAAATAAGTGGATCTAGATAAGGCATTGAAACTTAAAAGAATGAGAGTAGAGCTTGTGGCTGCTACTTATGGTTCAGCTTGATCCATTGCTAGATGGTCTGAATCCAACATAGTTTAGACTTACAAAAAGCTGGAAGAGCTCAGAGCTAAAGATCCCAAAGTTCCTCAAATGCCAGTCTATCCTACTACAATAGCTGCCATCCCTCAACAGACCCATACTCCTAAAAAGCTTCTTTCAGCATCTGCTTTATCCGCAAATTTCTTAAGACAAATAAAGAGGCAAAAGCAGACTGATGAGGAAGATGAGCAGAAGTATGAGGAAATTAGAAAAGAGGAAATAAGGTGTCCGCTTGATTACCAAACTGATCTTGCTGCTCAATTAAAAGAAGCTCTTGCAAAGTTATCCAGCAGGCCTCATTTACCAAACTCATCATTAATAAGTCTTGTCCCAAGAAAACCATCTGATCCAAAAATACTAAAGTGGAAGTCATCCTCAGACACCCACGTATTGACTTTGCTCAAATCAGATGGTAGTGTTGAGAAGCTTAAAATGGAGAATGCATATGGTCTGAATGCATGTGATCTCCTAGGTCTTTTGAACCTCAACTTAGAAAGGGATGATGATGAAGACATGATCTCCTTGGACTTTGAACTTCAATTTAAAGGGAAAATCCAGGAGATTTTGATGAGAAATAAAGATCAGTAATAAAGAAGGATTTTGGCATCATATGTTCTAGGGGGAGATTGTTGGCTCATGTGGATCCCACCAAAAGAACAGATGATTGAAAGCGAAAATAGTCAACAATCAACTGAACAATAATAACAGTGCTTGAAGACATTCTTCTCCCAATGGCAAAGGCATCAAACAACTACTTCAACCAAAAGTCTGTTAAAAGCTAAAGTCTGCTGATTCACAAGGTCTGCCAAATTGAACCACTGATGAAGACTAAAGTCTACTGAGAGCAAAGGTCTGATCACCCTTTGATTGAAGAAGAAAAAGTCTGATGAAGAAGGTCTGCTGAGGCTCAACAAAGGATAAGGCTCATCAGATGTTGAATCAAAAGATGATGTATATTAGTGTTTTGAATGTAACAGTGTATCAATTATAGCAGATGTTAGAGGTTGTTAAAAGTTGTTAGATGTCACTGTCTAGGTGACGTCAGCATAGATTCCTCAAAGGTTTACATTGTACTATAAATAGAACAGTGCATGTACTGTTCTATTGATCACTTCATCACTTGACATTTTGTACGAGCAAATAGAGTGATCTAAGGCTGAGGGGGAGTTTGTATTTCATGCATACGTGAATCATTGTAATTTCAGTCATTTAGTTAAAAGTATTCATGATGAAAGCAGATCTTTCATTGTTTGTGAATTAAAGTTTATCATCATTCCGCTGCAATATTTCCGTAATTGTTATATTCTTTCAGTGCTCATCTTAAACTTTTACAAACAATTCAAACTCAAATCCTAACACCAAACTTAAAGATGGGACGTCGTACAGCCTTAACAGATAAAGCTGAACAAATAGTAACTACAAACAGTAACCGAAACGATGGATACTGTCACACCCCTATTTTCCACGTGTCACCGGTGGGGAGTATAGTGACGTAGTTGATATCATCATAGACAAACAACACAATATATAAATGCACATCGGAAGCAAAGATAGATTCATTTCAACTTTAAATAAAATGTAATATTAAATATCACGAGTAGTTGAAACGGATCCACAGGCGGATCAAAATAAAAGAAGATATTGATCAACAGTTTTATTAACATCCAAGCATGCGAGACTTATTGCGGACGCTAGAAGACAGCCAGCCTAGTACGAGTAGTACCTGCACTTAACCTTTTGGAAAATACGTCAGTTTACACTGGTAAATACAATTTAACTGACTCATTTTAAAAAGGTTGAAAATTGATTTGAATGCACGTGGCACAAAACATTTTATAACTTGGGATAATTATATGAATATAATACTTGTAAACGAATTACATGTTACTTATGCGTTTAGTAGCCCGTTCCATAGACCGGGTTAAAGATTAATAGACACACCACATTATTTGGTTCGGCACTGACGAGTGTACGCCTACACTCCGTGCTTTGGTCGTGGCCATCTCGTAAGATGATGCCAAGGATATCCGGGACATGGTCATTAACCCCCCAAAGGCATTAAGCAAACAAAACATTTCAAAACATAGCATATCAATGATTTAACCACTATTCGATTAAAGATTCAATGTCGGACCAAGCTGTATTTTATATACCGTACCCCAAGCCCGTATAAGGGAAAATAAGTTAAAAGTATTTACCTGTGTAAGTATAATTCACAATTAGCGAGTGAAGGTAGCTTTTACTGGTTCTTCTATTCTAGAACAATGGTTTATAATAACCTATTATATTTCTAACGGGTCTTTATTTAAGCCTAAGCTTAGACCGGTTAGCTTTTAAGGACGATACGGTTCAAACGCACGATTAAGCAAAGACCGGATAGAATGTGATTTAGACCTGACAAGTTTGAATACTTGTATAATATGGGTATACTAAATATATTCTGGATTTTGAGACAAGGATGTTAAGGTTTGACCCGTTTCGGTCAATTTATGCAAACTAGTTACATAAACCGAACCGAACGCGAAAAGGGCGTCACGGGTAACCATAAGAGTCATATACAAGTTCCTCGAGTTAATATGCCTTAAATATGTTATAATATCAGTAAGATATCTTCTATTATGCCCAAAACGGATTTAAACACAAATTATGCCTCATAAGGGCATTTTGGTCATTTAAAAGATTATAAAAGAGTTTAATTAGTAATCTGAGTTACAGGTCTGATTTATACAGTAAATATACTTAATTTAATAAGTTATAACAGTAGGGTATGACCTATATGTGAAATTTATCATTTAAAACCAAACTATGCACCTTAGGGGTATTTTGGTAATTTCACTTAGGCTTAAAAGGTCAAAATTGGAAACCTGAGTTTATAAACTTTTACTTAATATTATTATATAAAAATATACTAAAAATTATCAGTAGGTATCAACCTTATATGTTTAATATTGTTTTAGTACATACTATACGTTAAAAACGCTTAAAAAGGCGATTTGGAGCCATTTCCGGGTTTTCAAAGGAAAGCTGATATTTTTATAATTCCAGAAAGCTCAAAACATTTTATTTATCAAATAAAATCAGTAGAAAAAGGTTTGGGGTCAAAAGGATTTGTAAAACTCATTTTATGGCTAAAAAGGGCAAAACCGGCATTAATCGAATTAAGCTTAGAGACCTATGTTAGGCTCAGCCAAAAATTAAATAAAAATCTTTAAAAACCCCAAAATATTATATTACATCAGTGGGTAAAAAATTTGATATCAAAAAGTGGGTTTAGATAGGCTTCACGCTAATCATGCCGTTTAATTAACAAAAAGCTTTCAATTTACGCTAATGAGCATAACTCTTAATCTAGACATCAAACTGATGTCAAATTTTAGGTGCAAGTTTATAAATCAGTAACAAGGTTTCTACTCTTTTACTTTATTAAAAATCACGATTTATAGTCAAAAGGGCGTAATAGTAAACAATTAGGCGTTTAATGGAAACATGCATATGAATCGGACAACTAATGAACCAAGTTGTGTGACCTCAGGGGGTTACACTAATATGAAACCTGGTCCAATTAAGGCTCTAAGGCATTTCTAAACAATGCTTAAATGGGTCAGAACTGAAAGTCAAAGCAGAAGTCAAACTATGCGACTTTCGGTTCCAAACCGAGCCTAAACTAAAAATTGTCGAGTTGAACATGTTGGGACATGTTCTTACATTAATTACTAAGTTATAATAATGATCAAACAGGTTGCAAGTATCCTACATTGCTAATTATGATTTAATTTGAAATTTAACATTCTGTTGACTTTTTAAAGTAAGCTTTGACTCGACAATTAACATAGTTAGAGTGGGAATCTGGAAGTACCCTTTTAAGGGTTTATTACCCACATAATTACCTACTTATAGGTACTTTTAATTCGTGATTAGACTAAGCACATTTTAATTAATCACGAAGTCAAACCTTAATTACGATGGTTTGACTTTTAACTAATTAACTAAGCTAAAACGAATTTAGAAAGGTTAAGTATACTTACAAGAGTCCTAATTATACTTAGTGATCACTAGGAAAGTTGCTTGCAGACCAGAGAGCTCCAGAAGTAAGTTGCAAATGCAAATGCCCAAAAAGTTGCAACTTGATTTTCTTATATAGTGAGTCCAAGAGCTTAGGATCATCACACATAAGTCTAGGAAAGTTACAAGATGTCCCCAGGTGTCCTATAATGCTAAAAACCAGATATAGGAGCCCCTAAATTCGAAAACCACCCATATAAGGCGGTGTAACCGTTTTAACAGCCATTTGTCCTGAAATTCGCCCAGCTGTAACCCTTACGCACCGCAACATTCTGGGTGTTGAGGTGCGTAAGCAGTCTTGCGCACCGCAGCGCTCTGGATGTTGAGGTCCGTAAGCAGTCACCAGAGGACAAAACTTGGTTTTAGTTCAGGAACCTTACGCACCTCAACGTTCTGGGAGTTGAGGTCCGTAAGAAGCCTTGCGCACCACAACGTTCCCGACGTTGAGGTCCGTAAGCTGTCGCCAGAAGACAAATTTTTGTTTTTTTTATTCAGGCTTTGACCATGCAATACTTAAATCTCCAATTCTCAAACACTTTAATCAGTATGGGGACCATATTTTCAGCCATTGCATGTCTAGGCATGCACTTACACACTTTGTCACATTGTGGGAAGTTTAAATTGACGGAAACACCCAGAATTTGCATAGGATCCATGTCTAGAGTTATCAAATGAATTTATTATTTTGAATGGCCAGATTTATAAACATAAATCAGATGTTTGATAAAATATATCCTGGTTAGGGATTTATTAATAGGTCGCTCAGAGGTATACATTAACATGTCGACGTTTTTAAATACTACCGTACATCTTTATCTGGATCCTTATTTATAACACGTTTGCATAACATGACACGTGTCTTTATTTTATTAGACATGAATTTCTGAGGTGTTACATCCTCACCCCCTTAAAAGAAATCTCGACCTCGAGATTTACTGGAATAAATGAGGGTATTTTTCCTTCATGGTAGACTCTACCTCCCAAGTATATTCGGGACCTCTACGGGCATCCCATTTAACCTTCACGATAGGCACATGCTTCCTTCGAAGCTTCTTTACCTGTCGATCCTCAATCGACAATGGTTTTTCCACAAATTTCAAACTCTCTTCTATGTGCACATCCGCATGCGGTATGACCAGCGAGTCATCTGTTAGACATCTCTTCAGATTGCAGATGTGAAAAACATTGTGGATAGCACTAAGCTCTTCAGGTAAGTTTAACTTATAGGCAACTGACCCGACGCGTTCGATAACCTCGAAAGGTCCTATGTATCTCGGGCTTAGCTTGCATTTCTTACCAAATCGCATCACTCCCTTCCAGGGTGATACTTTTAGCAACACTTTGTCACCTACTTCGAAGTGAAAAGATTTACGCTTTGGATCCGCATAGCTCTTCTGCCTATCCCTGGCAGCTTTCAAACGATCGCGAATCTGGACAATCTTGTCCGTCGTTTCAAAGACCAAATCTGGTCCTGATAATTGAACATCTCCTACTTCTGCCCAACAAATAGGTGTTGGGCCTGCATGGTTATAGGAGAACTCAACCAATGGCAGATGCTTATCCCAACTACCACCTAAATCAATCACACATGCACGAAGCATGTCTTCCAATGTTTGGATGGTACGCTCACTCTGTCCGTCTGTCTGTGGGTGGTAAGCCGTACTAAAATTTAAGCGCGTGCCCAAAGACTGTTGGAAACTTTTCCAAAAATGAGAGGTGTATCTCGTATCTCTATCAGAGATAATTGACACTGGTACACCATGCAGAGCTACAATCTTATCTACGTACAATTGAGCTAACATGTCTGAGCTGTACGTTTCCTTAATGGGTAGGAAATGTGCTGACTTTGTCAGTCTATCCACTATGACCCATATAGTATCATTTCCCTTCCTCGTCTTTGGCAACTTGGTGATGAAATCCATCGTCACCATCTCCCACTTCCATGTGGGAATTTCAGGCTGTTGTAGCAAACCTGACGGCTTTTGATGCTCAGCTTTGACTTGCGCACAAGTCAAACATTTAGCTACATAGGCAGCTACAGACTTTTTCAAACCAATCAACCAGTAGTTTGCCTTTAGATCCTGGTACATCTTATCAGCTCCAGGATGAACGGAATATTTGGAACTGTGGGCTTCCTGGAGGATAACATCTCGAAGTCCTCCATAAACTGGAACCCATATTCGTCCATTCAATCTTAGCATTCCGTCCCTGTCATAGGATAACTGCTCCTCAGTCACTCCTAGTTTTTCCTCAGGATAGTAAGCTTCCAACACAGCTTCCTTCTGTGCAGCTAACACCCTTTCGTTCAAACTATTCCTTATTTCAATGCGCTTGGCATTGATTCTTATCGGCTTCACTCTTTCCTTTCTGCTTAAGGCGTCAGCAACTACATTTGCTTTGCCTGGATGGTATCTTATCTCACAGTCGTAATCATTTAAAGTTTCCATCCAGCGTCGCTGCCTCATGTTCAAGTCCTTCTGATTGAACAAGTGTTGAAGGCTCTTGTGATCTGAATAGATCACACACTTGGTACCATACAAGTAGTGCCTCCAAAGTTTTAATGCAAATACAACGGCACCCAACTCCAAATCATGGGTGGTGTAATTTTTCTCGTGTACCTTTAGCTGTCGTGAAGCGTAGGCAATAACCTTGCCTTTCTGCATGAGCACACAGCCCATACCAGTGTGTGATGCATCACAATACACCACAAATTCTTCTATACCATCGGGCAATGTTAATACTGGTGCATTGCTCAACTTTTTCTTCAGAATGTCAAAGGATTCCTGCTGCTTAGGGCCCCAATCAAACTTAACCTTCTTACGTGTCAACGAAGTTAGGGGCGCAGCAATCCTTGAGAAGTTTTCGATAAAGCGCCTATAGTATCCTGCTAAACCCAGAAAACTACGAATCTCAGTAGGTGTCTTCGGCTCTTTCCAATTCATAACTGCTTCTACCTTAGCGGGATCCACTTGGATACCTCGCTCACTAACCACATGTCCAAGGAATTGGACTTCTCGAAGCCAAAATTCGCACTTCGAAAATTTAGCGTAGAGTTTCTCATGATGTAGAAGTTTAAGAATACAACGAAGGTGTTTCTCGTGGTCAGCTTGGCTCTTCGAATGGATGAGAATGTCATCAATGAAGACGATGACAAACTTATCTAAGTAAGGCTTGCAGACGCGATTCATGAGATCCATGAATGCGGCCGGTGCATTAGTGAGCCCAAAAGGCATCACTAGGAACTCGTAATGACCATAACGAGTCCTAAATGCAGTTTTGTGCACATCTTCATCCTTAACCTTCAACTGATGATAGCCTGACCTCAAGTCGATCTTGGAGAAGTAGCTTGCCCCTTGCAATTGATCGAACAGATCGTCGATCCTGGGCAAAGGATACCTATTCTTGATAGTGACTTTATTAAGCTCACGGTAATCGATGCACAGACGCATCGATCCATCCTTCTTCTTGACAAACAAGATCGGCGCTCCCCAAGGAGACGAACTAGGTCTAATAAAACCTTTGGCTAGCAGATCATCCAATTGCGTCCTTAACTCCTTCATCTCCGTAGGTGCCAACCTATAAGGTGCTCTTGCTACAGGTGCTGCACCCGGGATGATGTCAATTCGGAATTCCACATGCCTATCTGGTGGTAAACCAGGTAGTTCTTCGGGAAAAACTTCAGGATATTCTGAAATGACTGGAATATCTTCTATTTTAGGCTTCGGCTTATCAATAGTAACCTGTGCCATATAAATGACACAACCCTTCTTCAAGCATTTAGATGCTTTGAGCATGGACACTTGTTTAGGCAATCCATGCTGGGTATCCCCCTGTATGGTAAGTGACTCACCAGACGGAGTTTTGACTACCACTTGCTTTCTGTTGCACACAATCTGGGCTTGGTTATGCGATAACCAATCCATTCCTATAACTATATCAAAACCGGCTAGCTTAAAGGGAAGTAAGGATAAAGGAAAAGAGTGGTTCCTAATGGATATAACACATCCATCTAAAACAGTTGAGGCTGTTTCTATGGTTCCATCAGCTAATTCCACCTCATATTTCACACTTAAGGCTTTAACAGGTAATTTCAACAACTCACAAAACTTATTATCCACAAAAGACTTATCTGCTCTAGAATCAAACAATACTCTAGCATAAACATCATTTACCAGAAAAGTACCTGTAATCACGTTGTCATCCTGAACCGCTTCCTTAGCATCCATCTTGAAGACCCTTGCATTGGTCTTTTTCCCATCCTCGGTTTTCTTGGTGTTCTTTGGGCAATTGGACTTAATGTGCCCCTTTTCGTTGCAACCGTAACATGTTGCATCTTTCAGCTTCTTACACTCCAAGGTCTTATGTTCTGTAGATTTGCAAATCCCACAGGGTCTCGGCTGAGACTGGGATTTCGACTCAAGTCGACACCTCCCAAAATGGTTTTTCTTACAAGTTTTACATTTGGGCTTATCTCCCGATTGTTGCCCGTCTTTCTTAAACCCCAACCCTTTCTTGTGGTCGTTATTTCCTCGGTGCTTCTTATCCGATCTTCGTGAGGTGTCGTCCTCACGCTTCCTCTTACCTTCTTCTGAATTCCTGAGCGATCTCAACCTTACTACATCCAAGGTAAGAGATAGAGATAGATCAGCTGCTGATCTAAAGGTAGCAGGCCTTGATGCCTTAACACTAGCTTTAATTTCTGGGGCTAAACCCCCGATGAAGCGAGCGATCCTTTTTGGTTCCGGGGTTACCAAGTATGGAACCAGCCTAGATAAGGTATTGAAAGTGGTGAGGTAGGCCTGACAGTCCAAATTCTTCATCACCAGTGATAGGAAGTCTGATTCGATTCTTTCAACTTCGTGCTGCGGGCAATAATTCTCTTTAATAAGAGCAACGAACTGATCCCATGACAAGTTGTAGAGTGGGATCTTTCTAGCAGCTTGGATGAGAGACTTCCACCATGCCAGTGCTTCTCCCTTGAACGACTAGGATACATATTTCACTACGTCCCTTTCAGTACAACCGCTGATGTCCACTACCGTATCCATCTCGTCCAACCAGGTCATGCAGTCAACCGCTCCTTTCTCCCCAGTAAAGTCTCTGGGTTTACATGAGACGAAGTATTTATATGTACAGGACTTACCACGCGGTTCCTGCTTAAGCTCGACCTTCCTTGACGGGACACTGTGTTGGTTCGAGGAGTGATGATCCTCATCATCCTTCTTTGGCTTCTCTATCTTAGAGGGTGGCTTACTATGAGCCTCAGAATATGTTTTTGGCTTGGAATGGGGTCCTGATCGGGTCCTGCTTCGAGTACTACCCGATTCACTATATTGCCTCTCTATGGCTCTAGTAACGGCGTTATCAATCAACGTTTGGAGTTCTGAACCAGTTATATTGATTCTGGTGGTGTCATGATTTTCCTTGGGTTGACTGTTGACCTCGTCAGACTCGGCCATGTAGTTGAACTGCTACATAAGATGATGACAATGATTCATTTAAGGAATATAATATGTCTGTCATCTTGATAATTAACCATGGTAATTAAATAGCCATACTAGTTAATTTGTCAAGTAATTTCATTCAGGACTTTTTTTATTAGTAAGCCTATTCAAAATGAAATAAAATATTGGCACAATAGGCCTAGTCACGGAGGACAATTCTAAAATAGAATTAGATCTTATAAGATCCAATTATTAAGATTGAAATCAAGGTTCATTACCTTTCTAGACAGGGAGTTTTATAATCTACGACTGTCTTTTGTCTTATATGACATTGGTTATAGTCCGTAGGCAATACATCACAAATAGATGTTTAAATAATAATAAGGAATTTGGAAAAATTACAAGAGGGTGACATGTGTGATTTTGCGGATCACATTAGCCAAGAATGTTAACATGTTTACAGATGTTAACAGAGATTTGAATCTTTTTAAAACAGGTTTTACCATATTGGCTAAATTTTATGATAACATAAAAGCTAGGTTTTACCTTTCAAGATTGTTATTATTTTATCAAAATGGTAAATCAAAATAATAAATGTTATTTTTCATTTATTCATATATTATATTCATGCACATAATTTAAAATGAAAAACTTGAATTAACCATTCCAATTAAAATTTAAACTAGTACAAGTTTGCCCTAAACGGGACTTTTACATAAACAACATGCCCACGCAGGGGCCAAACTAACAAACAAACCCACGCAGGGGTCAATAGAAAAACATGCCCACGCAGGGGCAGAGTACAGAAATAAATGTCCTCGCAGGGACATGATCACAAAACTAAAATAAACAAACAAACAAAGGATTTAATGATCCTTCTTGCTTTTTCCCTTGATCAAATCCACCATTTTCTTGAACATCCCCCGGTTGTGCCTACGTTCTTCCCGCAACTCATGCCGCACCTCTTGTCGCACTTCATTTATCCCTTGAAGGATTTCTTGAAATTGTGGCGGTGACAGCACCGGTGTTTGCGGTGGTTGCTGATAATGCGGAGGTCGAGGAGGCGGCGGTTGCTGATACCCATATGATGGGTATCCATAGGTCGAGTGTCCCGTAGCCCAGGGACCTCCAAAGGGACCTTTCGGCTGGAGAGAGTTCGCAGCTATCCAGTAGGGATCCTCTGCAAAGTTGTAATTTGTGTGGATCGGCTGCTCGAAGGGATTGTACGCCGCCGCACCAGTGTAAGTAGGAATTGGGTCTCCAAAACCCAGTGGTGGTTGTGGCGCGACAGGCGCAGAGACTACTTCAGAGACGGGGTGTGAGGATTCTCCCATCTCTGGTTCTTCGTGGACAGGCGAGTATTGGCTGCCACTTGAAAGTGGAGGGGTGCTGATGCGCACACCCCCTCGTGTGGATATTCGCACGGTCGTTCTCCTTCGCCTCGGGGGCGAGGGAGGCTGAAGCTGAGGTGGTGGTGGCGGCGGAGTGACCGCGACAAGTCGGGAATCCTCGGAAGGATTCTGCTGCTGCTGTGGCTGTTGCTGGTGGTGCAGGGGAGAGTTGTGCTGCGGCTGGTGTAGGGGAGAGTTGTGGTGTGGCTGGTGCAGGGGGGAGCTGTGGTAACTGGGGGTAAACACCCAGTCATACTGCCGGAATTTCTCCTCGAAGCTGTCGGGACCATTATACGGTGATCCCACAAAAGGTGACCCATCTGAAATTTCAATGGGATGGTTAGGAGTTCCGGATGGTGGCATTGAAGGATCGGTGTCCTCGTCTATATCCATCGGGTTGCCACCGGAAAAGTGATCTTCGGGTCCAAGTGGGTTAAAACCCACTGGTTCTCCAAGGTAATCGGCAGGGTTGAACTGGCCCTGGAAAACAGGTGATAGGTGGTTAAAGGGTGAGCTATGTCCTTGAAGAGGAATGTAGGACTGGTGGGAGTTGTGGGGCTCATTTCCAGAATGAGGCCCGAAAGAGTGTGGGATGGAAGGGGAGGTACTCAATGAAACTGAGCGCCTAGCTGGTTCAGTCAAAGCCCTCCAGAGATCTTGAGGATATGTGTTATAGGGATCTGAAGGTGTTCGCCGGTGCGAAGGTCCGGCTTCATGGTCGTTTGGGGCGACAAGTGGCCCTTTTCCGTTTCCTCTTCCTCTCATCCGCGGCGGCATTTTGTTAACCTGTCAAAAACAAACAAGTGATACAACAAGAAATATATATAAGACAAAGTTAGAAATAAAACCAAAAATTTGGATAATTCCTAAGTTCTTTGTCTAGACTCGAGAATCGAGGAATGTGCAATTGTATAACTGAGATTAAACACAAAAGGCTAGTGTTTAATTCACTCAGAGTTGGCTCTGATACCAACCTGTCACACCCTTATTTTCCACGTGTCACCGATGGGCCCGGTGGGGAGTATAGTGACGTAGTTGATATAATCATAGACAAACAACACAATATATAAATGCACAGCGGAAGCAAAGGTAGATTCATTTCAACTTTAAATAAAATGTAATATTAAATATCACGAGTAGTTGAAACGGATCCACAGGCGGATCAGAATAAAAGAAGATATTGTTTAACAGTTTTATTAACATCCAAGCTTGCGAGACTTATTGCGGACGCTAGAAGACAGCCAGCCTAGTACGAGTAGTACCTGCACTTAACCTTTTGGAAAATACGTCAGTTTACACTGGTAAATACAATTTAACTGACTCATTTTAAAAAGGTTGAAAATTGATTTGAATGCACGTGGCACAAAACATTTTATAACCTGGGATAATTATATGAATATAATACTTGTAAATGAATTACATGTTACTTATGCGTTCAGTAGCCCGTTCCGTAGACCGGGTTAAAGATTAATAGACACACCACATTATTTGGTTCGGCACTGACGAGTGTACGCCTACACTCCGTGCTTTGGTCGTGGCCATCTCGTAAGATGATTCCAAGGATATCCGGGACATGGTCATTAACCCCCCAAAGGCTTTAAGCAAACAAAACATTTCAAAACGTAGCATCTCAAGGATTTAACCACTATTTGATTAAAGATTCAATGCCGGACCAAGCGGTATTTTATATACCGTACCCCAAGCCCGTATAAGGGAAAATAAGTTAAAAGTATTTACCTGTGTAAGTATAATTCACAATTAGCGAGTGAAGGTAGCTTTTACTAGTTCTTCTATTCTGGAACAAAGGTTTATAATAACCTATTAGATTTCTAACGGGTCATTATTTAAGCCTATGCTTAGACCGGTTAGCTTTTAAGGACGATACGGTTCAAACGCACGATTAAGCAAAGACCGGATAGAATGTGATTTAGACCCGACAAGTTTGAATACTTGTATAATATGGGTATACTAAATACATTCTGGATTTTGAGACAAGGATGTTAAGGTTTGACCCGTTTCGGTCAATTTATGCAAACTAGTTACATAAACCGAACCGAACGCGAAAAGGGCGTCACGGGTAACCATAGAAGTCATATGAAAGTTCCCCAAGTTAATATGCCTTAAATTTGTTATAATATCAGTAAGATATCTTCTATTATGCCCAAAACGGATTTAAACACAAATTATGCCTCATAAGGGCATTTTGGTCATTTAAAAGATTATAAAAGAGTTTAATTAGTAATCTGAGTTACAGGTCTGATTTATATAGTAAATATACTTAATTTAATAAGTTATAACAGTAGGGTATGACCTATATGTGAAATTTATCATTTAAAACCAAACTATGCACCTTAGGGGTATTTTGGTAATTTCACTTAGGCTTAAAAGGTCAAAATTGGAAACCTGAGTTTATAAACTTTTACTTACTGTTATTATATAAAAAGATACTAAAAATTATCAGTAGGTATCAACCTTATATGTTTAATATTGTTTTAGTACGTACTATACGTTAAAAACGCTTAAAAAGGCGATTTGGAGCCATTTCCGGGTTTTCAAAGGAAAGCTGATATTTTTATAATTCCAGAAAGCTCAAAACATTTTATTTATCAAATAAAATCAGTAGAAAAAGGTTTGGGGTCAAAAGGATTTGTAAAACTCATTTTATGGCTAAAAAGGGAAAAACCGGCATTAATCGAATTAAGCTTAGAGACCTGTGTTAGGCTCAGCCAAATATTAAATAAAAATCTTTAAAAATCCCAAAATATTATATTACATCAGTGGGTAAAAAGTTTGATATCAAAAAGTGGGTTTAGATAGGCTTTACGCTAATCATGCCGTTTAATTAACATAAAGCTTTCAATTTACGCTAATGAGCATAACTCTTAATCTAGACCTCAAACTAATGTCAAATTTTAGGTGCAAGTTTATAAATCAGTAACTAAGGTTTCTACTCTTTTACTTTATTAAAAATCACGATTTATAGTCAAAAGGGTGTAATAATCAACAATTAGGCCTTTAATGGAAACATGCATATGAATCGGACAACTAATGAACCAAGTTGTGTGACCTCAGGGGGTTACACTAATATGAAACCTGGTCCAATTAAGGCTCTAAGGCATTTCTAAACAATGCTTAAACGGGTCAGAACTGAAAGTCAAAGCAGAAGTCAAACTATGCGACTTTCGGTTCCAAACCGAGCCTAAACTAAAAATTGTCGAGTTGAACATGTTGAGACATGTTCTTACATTAATTACTAAGTTATAATAATGATCAAACAGGTTGCAAGTATCCTACATTGCTAATTATGCTTTAATTTGAAATTTAACATTCTGTTGACTTTTTAAAGTAAGCTTTGACTCGACAATTAACATAGTTAGAGTGGGAATCTGGAAGTACCCTTTTAAGGGTTTATTACCCACATAATTACCTACTTATAGGTACTTTTAATTCGTGATTAGACTAAGCACATTTTAATTAATCACGAAGTCAAACCTTAATTATGATGGTTTGACTTTTAACTAATTAACTAAGCTAAAACGAATTTAGAAAGGTTAAGTATACTTACAAAAGTCCTAATTATGCTTAGTGATCACTAGGAAAGTTGCTTGCAGACCAGAGAGCTCCAGAAGTAAGTTGCAAATGCAAATGCCCAAAAAGTTGCAACTTGATTTTCTTATATAGTGAGTCCAAGGGCTTAGGATCATCACACATAAGTCTAGGAAGGTTACAAGATGTCCCCAGGTGTCCTATAATGCTAAAAACCAGATATAGGAGCCCCTGAATTCGAAAACCACCCATATAAGGCGGTGTAACCGTTTTAACAGCCATCTGTCCTGAAATTCGCCCAGCTGTAACCCTTACGCACCGCAACATTCTGGGTGTTGAGGTGCGTAAGCAGTCTTGCGCACCGCAGCGCTCTGGATGTTGAGGTCCGTAAGCAGTCACCAGAGGACAAAACTTGGTTTTAGTTCAGGAACCTTACGCACCTCAACGTTCTGGGAGTTGAGGTCCGTAAGAAGCCTTGCGCACCGCAACGTTCCCGACGTTGAGGTCCGTAAGCTGTCGCCAGAAGACAAATTTTTTTTTTTTTTTATTCAGGCTTTGACCATGCAATACTTAAATCTCCGATTCTCAAACACTTTAATCAGTATGGGGACCATATTTTCAGCCATTGCATGTCTAGGCATGCACTTACACACTTTGGCACATTGTGGGAAGTTTAAATTGACGGAAACACCCAGAATTTGCATAGGATCCATGTCTAGAGTTATCAAATGAATTTATTATTTTGAATGGCCAGATTTATAAACATAAATCAGATGTTTGATAAAATATATCCTGGTTAGGGATTTATTAATAGGTCGCTCAGAGGTATACATTAACATGTCGACGTTTTTAAATCCAACCGTACATCTTTATCTGGATCCTTATTTATAACACGTTTGCATAACATGACACGTGTCTTTATTTTATTGGACATGAATTTCCGAGGTGTTACAGATACTCTATTACTAACATTTATTATAATAAGTTCCCGCGTAAACTAAGCGCCAAAAACATCTTATATAAACAACGTCTCAGGACCTTCCATTAGTCACACAAAAAACAAACATATTTTACTAAATACCATTCACTTTAAAATGCCAGAAAAGTTCAAAAACCACAGATGGCAAACGTCGTTTTTTGGAGATTCATTTTGTTCTTAATAAAGTTTCACTGAATGGATTCTTAAGTGAGGGGTTAACTCAATAGCATTTTGTTGAATGAGATGGAAAAATCTTCAAGAAGAAGAGACCAGTGATAGTGTAAATGCTATTTTGGACTCCATTATTAATCATGAAGAGTGGGATGACGATAAAGATGAAGACTAAAGATCAACCAAGCGAAAAACCCACTCACAATCACACCCTGAAAAAAGCATCCACACATACGGCATCGATCTATTTTTCCAACCATCCACACAACCACTTCAAAAATCAACAACTATAAATCACATCAAAAAAACAAAATGCCATAATTTACTGAATGATCAGCTTCGTCTAGAGTCAGGGATTTCAGCTGTGTAGGAATCAACATCTATCTAAGGAATTCAAAGGTTACAGGGACAAAAACTTCAAGAAGAAGAGACTGATGACAGTGAAGATTTGGATGAGAAATTGGATTAGGATTTTTAATTAATTTTTCTTTTCTATTTTTGTGTCATTTTCTGTGGTTTGTTATCTACTTTTCCACTAATAAAATAGATTATTTCTCTAATTACTTAGAAAATGACAAAAATTACTGAATTGTATAAAACATGGTACAAGAGAATAGAACAAAGTGTGTCTTACAAAAGTTAATTAGTTGTATTGTGCCATCTTTATCTAAAACGCCATTCATACAAAACGCCAAACTTAATGATGGGACGCCTTACGGCCTTAACAGATAAAGCTAAACAAACAGTAACTACAAATAGTAACTGAATGGGACACCTTACAGCTTTAACAGATAAATGCAAAACTTAATGATGAGACGTCTTACATCTTTATCTTGTTGAGTTTATCCTCACCTATTTTATTTATTGAAAAGTGTTGTTTTTCTTTGGCGTTAAGGTTTCAAAACGTCATAACAATATTTTTCCTTACAAAAGTTAATTAGTTGTATTTTATCATCTTTATCTAAAACGCCAATCATACAAAATGTCAAACTTAATGATAGGACGCCATAAAGACTTAGGGGGTGTTTGTTTTTCCAGAAAAAGATCTTCTGACCTTTTATGTCTGCGCCGCGCAGACCTCGCGTAGACATTTAGCTCTGCAGACCGTTTGTTTTTTAGAAGACATTTCAATAAAAAAACGTCTTCAAACCTCTGCGCGTCCTCTTCCTTACACAGACATGGTCCAATGTCTTCCCACCTCTTCCAACCTCTTCCAACTTCTTAACCATTCTTCTTTCTCAAAACACAAAACATAAACCTCTTCCACCCCTATCCTCCTCCCAGAAATACATAAATCATAACCACTATCCCCCCAATTCCACGTTTGCTTTTGCAGATTACAATATCTTCTCTCTCTAAACTTCACTGACAAAACAAGATGGCACTATCAGCTGCGGTGGAGGGCGGTGACGTCGGTGGCTGAGAACGACAACAACAGCAAGGTCCCGGCCAGATGGTTACCGGAATCATAAGAATAATCATCATATATTACTTCGCCACCAAGTTTTTTTCCTCCAATAAACCCTCGTCTTCTGGTTCTGGTTCCGATCCTGCGGTTCAGAAGAGGTCCACCGCTGCCGTCGAGCAGCACCACCCCCGTCGAGCAGCACCACCGCCGTCTAACTTCTCTCTCTAGCCACTTACGTGCAAATAATATTTCAGAAACCCTAACAATCTTGCTGTCACTTAATAGTTGTAATCGTTATGGAATTGGTGCATGAAGTTTGGAAGCGATTTGATTTTCATGTTATTGTAGAGGAGATATTGGGGAAATAGGGGGAATCGATCGAGAGGGAAATAGCAAGATTGATGGGGGTGGTGGAGGTGGTGGGTGGTTTGCAGATCTGAAAGAGAAAGGGGTGGGTTTGGGAGAAGAGAAGGTTTGCAGATGTGGGGTTTTGGGATAACCAAACAGTCTTTTCGTTACACCCTGCAGACATTTGGTCCACCTCTTCTCGTGCAGACGTTTGTAGATGTGGTCCACAGGCTGCAGACCTTTTACATCTGAAAAAACAAACACCACCTTGAAATATAAAGCTGAACAAACAGTAACTACAAACAGTAACTGAAACGGCGGAAACTTTATTACTAACATTTATTATAATAAATTACCGCCTAAACTACGTGCCAAAAACATCTTATATAAATAACGTCTCAGGACCTTTCATTGATCACACCAAAAACAAACGCCATATAATAAAACGCCAGAAAGTTCAAAAACCACCCATGGCAATTGTTCTTCGAGATTCAGTTTTGTTCTCAATAAAGTTTCACTCAATGTGTTGGATAAAATTCTTAAGTGATAATTTTGTCCATTTCATTGAGTTTATTCTCACATATTTTACTTTGCCTTACAAAAGTAAATTAGTTGTATTTTTTTATATTTCAAAATGCCATAATTACTTCTCACATTATAGGTTTGCACCCTACATCACACGACAAAGATAAGAAATACACATGAAAAAATATAATTACTATTGTTTTTTAGCGCTAAAAACATATAGACCTACTCTACTTCACGCCAAAAAAGGTCATTATATAAGTAAACAAGTAAAAAAACTTAACACACCACAAATTGTCTAAAATGCCATACAACTTTAAAAAATGGCCCAGGTTATTGCATGGAGGTTTGATACGTCGGAGAGACGTTTCGTCCTAAAGTTCTCTGACAGGAGAAGGGTGAAGGTCAAGACCATCATGGCCATACTTAGTATGGATGAGTGATGACTGTCATAAGGGTCATTCAAAAACCTAATTAAACTAGATAGCTAGAGTAAGTAGGGTATCGAATCAAGAAGAGTATGGTGGAAAGTGTTATGTATTAAGTAATGATTAACTACTTGCAAAAATGTAAACTCAGTTGTTTGGTTGTTTGATTAAACTAACGAATTATTAAAACAAGTTGTAGACAGTTGGAGAAAACAATGGTTCCTCTGGATTTTAGATTCAAAGCCAACTTCAATTATGTGTTTAATTATGACAATCACGTAGACATGATTGTAAAATTCATTTAACAAGTTGCGATTACCTAAAGACTACTTACTTCGATTGTTAAACAACGGAAGGTTATCGTATAAGCAATCAACTAAAATTACAAACCCTAATCCCTATCAAATATATCCCAATTACTAGCACTCTCGGGAATTTAATAAATCAGAACTAAAGTTTAAATAAAATCAATTGTTACAACCAGTCAATCAAATCAAAAGGTAAAAAGCATCGAATGCTTAGATTACCAAGTTCACAAACTATTTTAAACACATAAAAGCAGTTAACTTACAAGAATCCTCCACCTAGAGGAAAACATTAGGAGATTAGCCGCTCATCTTGTTCGACTGATCGTCAAAAGCTTGATTCACGGTTGAAACCATCTTCAATCTTATGGATTTTATGAGAAATATCATGATGATTGATGAAAACAAAGTCCCAATGTGTGATTGTATCTCTAGTTTTCATCCAAAAGTTGTGTGTCTCTTGCTAGGGTTTTTCTTCAAAACCTTTTAATACCCTTCAAACACCCATATGCACTTTGCCTATATATTACCGTCGTAACCTACGGGTTAAGACCGTAGGCTATGGTCCAATCTTGTTAGAAATACATGTATTTGAACTGTATGCTGCGGTTTGTGACCATACACTATGCCTGAAACCTGTTGGGAGCCTCTTGTACATCCTGTTTCAACTGTAGTCTACGGTAAGACATCCGTAGCCTACGTCGCACATGTGGGTTCCATCTTTTGACTATATTCCAACTTTCACTAAAGTACCCCAAAGGCCCTTGGACTTTATGTTATCACATGTTTGAAGCTCCCAAGGTATTTCTCGACCCGAACAACTCCCATTTAATGTGAACTATCTTGATTATCATCCTTGCTTGTTCTGTTTCTTCACTAAGCACTCCAAGTTTACCGAATTAAGCGATTACCCTATAAAACCACCAACACTCATAGTTATCACATTCTAGGTGTGTAATCACTTAAAACATAATTAAACGCATCAGATAACACACATTAAGGCACGGGTTTCACCCTCTCCATCAATGAGGCCGTTCAGAGGGATATTCTGGCCCTTGGGGTTCCAAGGGCCAACTAGTGTGAAAGGACTCAAACAATAATAAGAAGATTGAAGAGAAGATTTCCAGCAGATGATGATGATGATGACGTTTTTGATCTACCAATAGTTACCGGTTAGAGTTTGTATGAACAATCAAGGATGGTGAAAGTGACTTATCAAAACAGGGAGGAGGATTCATTGAGGATGGATGAAGTGCTGAATACAGATAGACTACACCTTCTTGACCAACTCTGTGATTTAGCAACTTTGCACACTGCAACATCCAGGATTGTGATAATATTTAAATATAGGATGCGAGACAGGCTAAACCAGTTGATGGCGTTATACGCCAATGACCTAGATGATGATAAGTCTGAAGAAAGTGATGAGCAAAGCGATGGGTACATCTCTGATGTAATACCATCCACAGAAGAATATTAATTTAGTTTGATTTCATCTTAGTTTTAATTTTTTGAATTATTAATGAATTATAATGAATTTGGAAACGCCATGAACGCCAATATATTTACTTTTATAAGACAAAAAGGATTAATTCAACTGGACACATCTACAAAAACACCAAAAAAATTGTAATGTTTGAATTATTAAAGGTATATAATGAATTTGAGAATGCCATGGACACCAAGATATTTACTTTTTATAAGACAAAAAGGATTAGTTCAACTAGACAGATCTACAAAAAAAATAAGAAAACGCCAAAAAAATTGCAATGTTTGAATTATTAATCAATTATAATGCATTTGGAAACGCCATAAACGCCAAGATATTTACTTTGTAAGACAAAAACGATTAATTTATCACGGTAGATCTAAAAACCAATAAAACACCAAGGAGTTTTTGTTTTTAACTACACGCCAAAAAATCCTACACGCCACAAATGAGAACGGTGTGTGAGAGATGCATTGGAAAAGAAAATAAAAAGACAAAAAAGCTCATCCGCCTTAATTATATCGCGCGCCACGTGTTTGACCAGTATCCATTCTCACCGTTTTCACACTTCCAACCGTTTTCTCCTGATCTCGTTTCTCTATATATATTTTCTAAATTATAGACGATCTTCGCTACATGCCTATACACAAACACAAAGTGTGTGGCGTGAAATCATGGATGTTTACTAGTAGCCTAGTAGGCCTCATTTTTATTCAAAAAAAACATTTAACTGTTATAAAGAATTATATTTAGATTATCAACTCCTAATATAAACCAATTTGTTCTCCAAGTTTATTCTCTCTATAAATAATCCATGTATTATATTGTAAATGACACACCATTAATAATAAACATCTTTTTCTCTCCCAATATCTCTTCTCATCTTCTTGCTATTAGGCTTGTTCATAACAGGCACATTTGCTTTGGATTGCATAATCATAAGGTATATCATATTATCTAATTATTTTATCATTACTCATCACACTCATACATAATCCATGTTGTAATTCTTACGATTATGGGTTGTTTTAGAGATTCATGTTATTATTATTTTGAATTTCCAAAAAGAATCATAATAATGACTTATGTATGATCCTAATACACGAAAGTGTAATATATTATATTGTATAAAAATTATTAAATATTGACAAAAAAATAATTACCTAAAATTAAAATTGTCGAACTTTTTCTTAGATGAGGCCTGGAGTAAAATTAAATTTACTAAACATTAGGAATCATTTACATTCGATCAATTTTAAAGGCATATTCGGAGCTTGAAGGCAAAAGCAACACAATCATGTAGTTTTTTTTATGGGAACGACAACTTTAATAATGTAGTTACTAGTAGAAAATGTGACTTTAAATCACTTGAATCAAAAATTGAGAAGCTTCAGACAGTTAAAAAGTGATAAAATTCTTCGGAACAAACATAGTTACATAATTGACGAGGTATGACCCGGATCGATCAACCCGACCCAGTCATTACCTATTATTTTATTACAAATACTTAATTAAACATGTTTATTCTAGAATGTTCCATTCTGAATGGATAAACCACGTAACCATATCCCTAAACTTTTGGGAAGATCATGCAAATCCCTAACTTATCGGAGTCCATCTTAAGTTAGGAAAAACCCTAATGGTAAACTATAAATAGAGGTAAACACCAAAGGTACGATTCATTCTGCTCTCGTTTACTCTCTCTCTCTCTCTCTCTACTCATACTTTCTTACTCCCAAACCGAGACTTATTCTCACGCCGGATGGTGGTTACAGGAATAACCCCATTCCTGTAACGAGTGCTCACGGTGTTCTGTTTTGCAGTTAGCTGTTCGGGTCGCCAAAGAGTTGAAGTACTAGCCGAGGCTTACCAGTAAGGGCAGTGTTTCTTCATTGGCGCCATCCGTGGGACCTTTCGTTAACAACAACAAGATTAAACCCAATAGCAAGCGATCAGAACACGGCTATAACACCAAATCAAACAGTAATAACCAGCAACCCACTGCTGGTAACAAGTTCTTTAACCATGGCTACTACTGTGCCGGCCTCACCCGCTGTAACCAGGTCTCTTGACCTGGAGTTTGAAGCAGAAGCACCACCACCGGGATTTGCAAGCACCTCTGCTACTCCTTTTGGGACAACAGCAGTAGACCCTCTCTCTTACACTTCCTGGCAGATACGACCGGTGGCACCAACCACAGCAACCATTGTCTCCACTCCATCATCAACAGCAAGTGCACAGACTATACATCATAGCACTATGCCCATGATCACATCCGCGGGTCCAAGTCACCCTACACAGTAGGTGAGCATGGCTCAATACTATCAGCCGTCAGCCACATACGCTATGCCACCACTGTACACAGCGGCACTCACAACAGCTTTATCCACTCCACCACATCAACCGGTTGTCATGCCTGCCGGGATCATGAATGCCCCAGTCACACCTGGAAATCAAGCTTACTTCCCAGGTTATTACTATGCACCCCCATATGGGTACTTACCCCTGTACAATACCCAAACATACACACCGCAGATGGCAGCCCAGAGTTATGCTCAGCAGTCGCCGTACGTGGCCTATATGCCGCCTTGGTGGACTTTCCCAACGTCACAACAGGCTTACAGTCAATCCTCGCCTACAGCGAAACCTGTTTATGAAAGGGAAAACCCATCAAGACCTTGTTTCTCTCCGAACAGGGGGCCCAGCTCCACACTAAACATCACCTCAGCCCAACCCCCTGTTACTCAAGGCACAATGCAAGGCGGGGTAACTCAAACAATACAACTTGTTAACGTGGAAGATGACGACCTCACCCGACCATACAAACCTGTGCACGCTACTTTCAGATCCAAGTTTACAAGGAGAATAGCCGAGGCCCCAATCAAGGAAAAGCCCAAGATGCCTCAGACAGTGGGCAAGTACGATGGTTTAGGGGACCCTGATGATCATCTCAACTTGTTTAAGAATACCGGGGAAGTAGCCTGCTGGTCCATGCCTCTTTGGTACAAGATGTTTGTCCAAACGCTAGTGGGGTTAGCGCGAGTCTGGTGGGATAGTCTCCCTATTGGAGAAATTGACAGTTTCGAAAACCTCGAGTCCAAATTCACGTTGCAATTTAGTCAGCAAAGGCGACACACAAAAGATCGAAATGAACTCCTCTATATCCGTTGGCGCGATAACGAAACGGTGGAGAGTTTCATTGTTTGATTCAACAAAGAATGCCTGGCGATCCCAGGTATCACAAACGATCTGGCTTGAGACGCTTTCCTACAAGGAGTAAACGATGATGAATTACTAAGGACACTCTATGGTAGGGATGGCGTGCCCCCCACCATAGACGAAATCCTGAGGATAGCCAAGGTGTACGTTACACAAGAAAAAACTGTGGTAGCCAGTCACGCGGCCAACAGAAAAAAGGAAGCCCAGAAAAAACCAAGATGATCGGGAGCAGCGGAACTCTAAGGGAAAAGGTAGAGGAGACAGGTACCAAAAAAGTGACAGATCAGACTCGCGGTATGACAGATCCAGGAGTTCATATTCAAGGAACGAATCCTCCTCCAAACCAAGGTCTGATTACCCTAATTTGAGCAAAACGCCGGCAGAAATCCTTGCCTCCGAAAACCTTAAATTTAACCCTCCCAAGCCATTGAAGGACGCTCCCAACAAAGACACCAGTAAATACTGTGAATATCACAAGGGCAACGGCCATGACACCAACGATTGCTTTCAGTTGAAGAAGCAAATCGAATACTTTGTAAAGGCGGGTAAGTTGGCTCACCTGGTTCGAGACATAAAGCAGGGTCCGGCCCCCAACAAGGAAGATGCTGACAAAGGGGCGGGAAAGAGACAACGGGAGCTAAATATGGTATACGCCGATAAAGGAAAGGGGGCGAAACGGAGTTTCTCCACACTCGAACCCTGGATGCTGGCAACCATGACAGTTGAACCACGCGTGGAGGATTTACACCTCACCACTGACCCCCTAATCATATCTGCCGCAGTAGGCGACTATAATATGAGAAGAATCCTGGTAGACACCGGGAGTTCTGAGGATATAATTTATGAGCACTGTTTCAACAGGATGCAACCAGAAGACAAAAAGTTGCTGGAGTCGGTACATGCCCCCATAAAGGGGTTCACCGGAGAAAAGGTTGATCCAATTGGTCAAATTACCTTTCCAGTAACATTTGGACACGGCCCCCGGGAAAGGACCATACTCCTCACTTTTCTTGTGGTACGCGCTGAGTCTTACCACAACGTAATCATTGGAAGGTTCACCCTGGGAAAACTAGACGCTATAGTTTCCACGGCGCGTGGGTTCATGAAGTTCCCCACCCCGCGGGGGATTGCAACGGTATACCAAGACAAGCTAGGAGAGGTTTTGGATACTAAGAGGTGCCGTCATGGACCCACCGGTGCCATCGACCCATTGCTAAGGAGGAATGCTAATATCTTCGCCTTCGAACACTCTGACATGACCGGGATACCCCGAGATAAGGCGGAACACAAATTAGCCACGCTCCCAGGCATTAAGCCTGTCGCCCAGGGAAAGCGTAGCATGGCCCCTGATAGAAAGGCAGCGGTAGTAAAAGAAGTACGAAAGCTGGTCAAAGCAGGAATCCTCAGGTTAACTAAATATCATACATGGGTATCAAACCCCATGATGGTTAAAAAGCCAGATGGCATGTGGCGGATATGCATTGACTTCAAAGATCTAAACAAAGCCTGCCCTAAAGACGCTTATCCATTGCCCGAGATGGACTTCAAGGTTGACTCTCTGGTCCCTTTTAGGTACAAGTGCTTTTTAGATGCCTACAAAGGTTACCCCCAGATCAAAATATCAAAGGAAGACGAAGAAAAAACGGCGTTTCACACCGATGTAGGCATTTTCTGCTACACCAAAATGCCCTTTGGGCTACGAAACGCCGGGGCCACTTATCAACGTCTCATGGACAAGGCTTTTGAGAAGCAAATAGGCTCGACGACATCGAAGAAACCTTCCAAAAACCGAGGGAATACAACATCAAGATCAACCCCAAGAAGTGTTCATTCGGGGTAGAAGAAGACAAGTTTCTGGGGGGTAGTAGTCACCCGGGACGGTTTTAAAGCCAACCCGGAAAAAGTAGCTGCGATAGCACGAATGCCCTCCCCCAGGACTTTAAAAGAGGCACAAGCATTGAATGGGCATTTGGTGGCCATAAACAGATTCTTGGCAAGACACGCCGAGAAATCTTTGTCGTTCATAAAAACGTTGAAAGACTGCCTTAACAAGAAAAATTTCAAGTGGACCAACGAAGCAGAAGAGGCTTTGCAAGACATGAAGCGTTTCATTGAAAAGCTACCCATGTTAACGGCGCCACACCCAGAGGAACTCCTAAAGATGTACCTGGAGACAACTCACAACGCTATAAGTGTGGTACTCATGGTAGAAAGAGATGGCAAGAAAACGCCAATATATTACATCAGCCGGGTATTGGCAGGACCTGAAACGTGGTATCCAACCCTCGAAAAATTGGTGCTCGCTTTGGTCCACGCTACACGGCGTCTCCGAAGGTACTTCCAAGGGCAACGCGTGCAAGTCCTAGCAAATTATCCCCTACAACAAATCTTACACAAGCCGGAAATCTCCGGAAGATTGGCCAAATGGGCAATTGAGTTGGGAGCCCTAGATATTAAATACCAAAAACGAACAGCAATCAAGGGGCAAGTGATCGCCGATTTCTTAGCTGAGATTCCTGATGGAGAAGTGATACAAGACCCTGTTATCAAAGACATACCCGAGTCCAGCATAGCCAGGCAAACCTGGAAGTTATACACGGACGGGTCTTCCAGTGGAAAGGATCCGGGGCGGGTCTCATGCTAATAATCCCAGACGAAATAAGATTGATGTACGCCATGCGTTTTGACTTTGAATGCTCTAACAATGAAGCAGAGTATGAAGAGCTGCTAGCGGGCCTGAGAATGGCCCAGTCTATGGGAGCAACCAGGGTTGATGCATATGTTGACTCTCTGTTAGTCAATAACCAGGTGAATGAGACCTACGAAGCCAAGGATGAGACAATGGCAAAATACCTGGCTAAGACCAAAGAGCTCATAGCTTCTTTTCACAGCGTCACACTAAATCACGTCCATCGAGGAAAAAACCAAATAGCTGACGCCCTGAGCAAGTTAGCTACCTCAAGCATGGAAAAGGAAGTAAAGGTGGAAACGCTACAAGCATCCTCCATAGAACCCAGAGAAGTGTCCGCCGTCACAGTGGAGGAACCCTCCCGGTATACCCCAATTCTCCAATTCCTCACAAAGGGGGAACTACCCTCCGCCCGAGACGAAGCCCAAAGATACAAACTAAGGCCTTGCAGTACGAAGTGAACAACGGCGTGCTATACAGAAAATCGTATCTGGGACCACTCCTGCGATGTGTATCCCCAGCGGAACCAAAGTACCTGATCCAGGAAATACACGCTGGCATATGCGGCATTCACGCTGGGCCCCGAGCAGTTGTCGCCATAATTCAAAATGCCGGATACTATTGGCCCGGGATGCACGAAGACGCGGTAGAAGAACTCAGAAAGTGCCGCAGTTGTCAAAAGTTTGCTCCTCAAACTTTCTGCCCTAAAAACAACTTAATTCCTGTTACGGCGGCCTGACCTTTTCAAAAGTGGGCAGTCGATATCGTGGGGCCATTCCCGCTGGCCCCCGGGAAGCTAAAATACCTGATTGTGGCGATTGATTATTTCACTAAGTGGGTCGAAGCAAAGCCCTTGGCTAAAATAACTGCTGAAAACGCTAAGAAATTCCTATGGGAGCACATAGTCTACCGATTTGGATTACCACTATACCTTGTAAGCGACAATGGAACACAATTCACTGATAGAGTCTTACAAGATTGGTGTGCTGAGCTCCACATTCAGTAAATCTTTACATCGGTTGCACATCCCCAAGGAAACGGCCAGGTGGAGATAGCAAATATAAGTCTGCTTGATGGGATCAAAAGAAGGCTAGGTTATGAGGGAAGTTCCTGGGTGGAAGAATTGCCAAATGTCCTTTGGGCACATAGAACCATGCCCAAAACCAGCAACAATGAAACCCCCTTTAGCCTGACCTGCGGCGCAGAAGCAATGATACCCGCGGAAGTTAGATTACCATCACTGAGGCGGCTTACTACTAATGACGACAATGACAGGCTCCTGAGGGAAGGCCTGGACCTCCTAGAAGAACGGCGCGAGGTAGCCGCCATCAACGAGGCAAAATACAAGAAAACTCTAGAGAAATACTATAACAAACGCGTGGCTCAACAAACTTTCAGGGAAGGAGAGTATGTCATGCGAGAGAATGAAGCCAGTAGAGCGGAGCCTTTAGGTAAACTAGGACCCAACTGGGAGGGTCCCTACATCGTCCAAGAAGACTTAGGCAAAGGGGCGTATCGCCTATCCCGGCTCGATGGCACCGCGGTCCCTCGTAGCTGGAATGCCGCTCAGTTGAAGAAATGTTACATGTGAATCCTTGCCCCTAATGACGGGATTAGTTATTTTTTCTTTTTATGAACAAGTGTAATTCAACTTTAACGATGTCTCTTTTTTCCTTTAATTTATTGAGTTAATAAAAGTTACTTCTTTATTATTCTCTCTCATTACTTACACGCACAATATCAACTACCAACGCTTTTATACTGCACTTTATGGAACAAAAAATTACCATCGCATACAAACTGCATATAACGGTAAAAAGCATCCTAGATATGAAATATTTTTCACATATAAGTCTAAGGATCAAAACTATACCGCTAAGAGTGGGTATCTTGGTAATAGATACATTAACCACTACAAAAAAATAGGTATTTTGGTAATAAATACATCCAACTATCTTACAATAACCAAGTACTTGTCCCTGTTGCTAACGTCAACATACGGGAACCAAAAAACGAACATGTTCTAAACATCTAATCATCGGAGAGCATTGCCCTCACCTCTGCATGGGTGTACATTGCTTCACCGTAGTATTCCAAAGGATGAGGATCGACGATCAGGTTATCGACATTCACCTCATCTACCGGAAAAGCCAACACCCTCCGATCATCAACCAGGCTTGCACATCGACGGCCATCATGACGTCGTTCATACACTATCTTACAGCGTTGAACATGCTCGGGGGGAAAGGCTTGCAATAGGGTATCAGCTGATAAAGGAACCACATCTGTTTCAGTTTTTGAATGGCCCCTATCTTCGATACTTTTGCAAGACCAGCTCACCCGGGGCACAGTATCACCGGAGTTTATCTCCCTACCTCTTATCATCTCTTCCGTCACCAGAACTTGAAGATGAACTAGAGCATCAGCTGCATCCAAACGTCAAAGTACATGGGAGATTTTCTGTTTATGGCACTTTCTCCCCATTTTTTCAATTACCAAATTTGGAAAAATATGACTTAATTTATAAGAGTTTAAGGGGTCTGACAGCAATGACGATAGCAAAATTAATAAGGAGACATCATTACATGTCAAATCGCCACACTTAAGCAAACAGCGACGTCATCATCCTAATCGCATTAATTGTGTGTCAGAAAATCAAGTGCTTACACGCACCCTAAACAAAACAGTTTTTACAAAATATCTGAGGAACAGTGTACATAATAAAAAAATAAAAACACTCATTCCTCTTCAGACTCCTCCGCCACATCCAGCATCTGGCGTAGGGAGTCCACGCTGTCTTCGGCCACCTTGTCCGACAGCTCTGCATACGCGGGCAGCAGATCTTACAAGCTGCCTCAAGTGCATCGGCCATCTCCGCTTGCAGCTTGCCTCTGTTCTCTTGGAACACGGGAGTAATCTTGTCAGGCCTTTGACAATCAAAGTAACCATGGTAAACGCCATCGTGATGACCAGATTGGTAGGCAGCAGCAGAGAGGCGATCCAAAAGAGTCACAAAGGACACTGACTGGCATAGATACTCAAACACCCCAACCAGGCCATTGGTTATCAACCAGTTCCTGTCACCTTGTAATCCCGCTATGCGGCTGGTTAGGCTATCCACCTCCGCGTTTGACTGCTCTAATGCACTTTCCGCCTCTTTAAGGTGCGCCTGGTGGGTGGTGGAGGATTGGACAAGTTTATTCTTCTCAGAGATAAGGGAGTCACACAGTTGTTGGAGTTTCCTAAGCTTTTCCTCCCGCTCCTCTAATTCAACCTGTTTGGCTTGGACTTTGGCGTTTGACGCCTCTAGCTCCACGGTTAGACCTTGATACCTCTCCTGCACCTGAGACACAAAATCAGTGTCAATACGGAACTTTTCCATCTTAGCAGACAGCTCGGATCTCACCTTTTGAGCCTCAGTGATGGCTTTCCGTTCCAACTCCTCTTGAACGGTTTTAGCATTAGCAAGAACACGGTCCTTCTCCGCTATATCGCAGGCCCACAGTATTCTCTCTTCAGCAAGATTGGCTGTCACACGCCTCAAGTCATCCTATGCTTTGTTTTTCTCGGAGACAAACCGGCTCTCCCTTAGACCAGCAGCTTGGAGTTGGCTCTCCAAGCGATACTTTTCATCCATCAACTCTTGGATAGCAACCCGCTACCGGTGGAGCTCATTGTTATAATGCATCCACCGGCGTCGGATTTCTGCCAACCGCCTAGGCTGACTGACGGCATCCACCATTGTGGCGTTCATTAAATTTTCATTATTTAAACCCTCCACATAGGCTGACTCAGCCGGGGGATACGCCCGCTCAACCCAGTGGTGCACCACCGGAGGGAAGATCAACCTGGACAATTCCGCTATTTTCCATTTGGGTTGATAGCGTTGGTCCTAAGCGTTTAGGTCCCAGCAAAAGGTAGGCAGATAAAGATCATCACCCAAACGGGCCCCATCATCAACAACACCGCTGCTGGATCCCCCAGCATCGCTAACGGGGGTATCCATGGCACTGGTTGACTCACAGGCAGCGGATGCTGTAGGCATTTCCTTCTCAGACACAGAGAAAACGCCGATGGGAGAGTCAAACAGGACTTGGGAGTGGCACTTGAAGATGGCGGTGTAGCAATTGGGCTGGGTATAACAACAACAACTGTCGTAAACACTGGTGGCAGTATAGAAGAGCTAACGGCGACAGCACTCGCCCGAGATATAAGGTCTGCAAGACTTGGTCCGCTAACAGCAGAAGACACAACATCCCCAGATGTCAAGGGCATAGAGGACGCACCCTCAACTTGGGCCTCAGCAATAGAACCTGTATCAAATCAGGTATTCAGCACAACAGTATAAAAAATCAACACTTACATCCACGAATAAAGTTACTCACCAGTGGGTAAGGCGTGGGCGGTTTGGATTGCTTGAAAAGCAGTCAAAGGAGGCACAATTCTGTGTTTTTTTTCTGCGGGCGGGTTGGACTCACCACATCAGCAGCAGCGGATGAGACGACAACGCCCCTTGAGGGCACAGAAACGCTAGCTGCAGCATGAGAAGTAGCGGCCCCCGCGGCCATATATTTCCTTCCGGTAACCTTCACTCGGATTGGTTTTTTCGTTTCTGCAACAGAAACACCACTCCCTCCACTAGGGGGAGCCTGTGAAATCTAAGCAGAAGGATTCGCCGGCACGGCGGGCAGCAGAAACTGCTCCAGGTGGATCTTTAACATATCGGGTTCTTGTTCCCCAAGCACGCGGTTCGCGGCCCTCAAAGCAGCATTCCGAGGGGGATCAACACAGTCAAACAAACTCCACTTACCTGTTTTACATTCACACAAATCAACTACAAATACGCTTAGTAGAGTAAATTTAAAGCAAATTGCAACGTCCCTCCATCATCTCTTTGGAAGGAAGGGTACAACCGGATATCCAGCCACAGCAAACCCATGCCCGCCATCACCAGGGCCCCCTCCGGGATCACCGTGCATTCAGAAGGGCATTAACTCAACCTCTTGAACAAGGCGTTTCCCACGTAAGCATCTTTAGGGGGACCTTCATCCTTGAATGTAACACCCCAAAAACGGCTTTGGTAATCAAACCACGTTAATAGTAATGACAAATAAAATACCGTTAGTGGTAAAAATTAACCCGGTAAATATTAGGAATTTAAATAAATAAACCTAAAATTAATTGGAAAGAGGATAAATACTTTGAGAAAACAAAGTATATAAAAATGCCCGAGTTAACGGAACTTAAAATATAACGGGTTACAACTTTCCGAATCCATTAAGTTAACTAGGAATAATTAACCTAGTTAGTGAGGTGTAAATAAGTAATAAAACATGGAGTTCTAGTCCCTAACAATTAAAATTATACTTGAGGGACCGAAATCGTTAAAAAGAAAACAAGTTCTATTTAATAAAAAATAAAATAAACACACACCAGGTCTGTGTTCTGGAATCGAGCAGAAGGAGCTCCCATGGAGCCTAACCCTAATTTCAACAAAACCTTCAAATTGGAGGATCAAACGAAGGCCAAATTCGGATTGGGATATATATAAACGATCACCAAGTCAAGAGGATCGTAAGGTATGTCGAATTTTTTACATTCATGAAGTTGTGAAAAATTAGTTAATTTTTCATGATGGAATCCATGTATGAATATGAGAAATTGAGATAAGCTAGAGATATACACTTGCTTAGGAACAAACCCTAAGTGAAAATTTTGAGTGAAATTGCTATGATTTAGGTGTTTGGATGAATTACCACACCTAGTTAAATGGGTTTTGATAAATTGATGAAGTTAATGATGAACTTGTGTTTAGAATCATCATATATGGTAGTAACATGAGGCTACTTGAACAATCTAGGTGTTTGAATATATGATCATACTTACGATGAAATGGGTTTTTGTATAATGTGATGAAATTGTTGTTATATGTAAGTTCATAGATTGCTTGAAATCATGAATGTGTATATGAATACTAGAATCTTTTGGCTAAGTTTGATAATCGGTTAAATTTCATACATGTGAAGCAATGGGTTGTTCCATGGGGATGAAACGATCCGTAGTTTTTGTATAATATTGATAAATTAGCATACGATGACTGAGATTATGTTAATTCAACGATTTACGGTTTCATGAACTTGGTTGAGAAAACTAGTTAAAACGGTAGTGTAAGAATAATACCTATCGGATATTTGACAAAATGCTTATATGAATTGTTGAACTTAATTGTGTAATTGCTCATGTTATAGGTCGTTTGACTTTTAAAAGTCAAACTGACCAATAATGAAATCAATTGGTAAATTTAATATAAAGTCTGTAAGGTGAGATAGTCTTGATAATAATGACTAATCTAATCACATTACGAATGATAAAAGGTAGATTGACGCTTGAAAAGCTAGGTGGAAGCTTGGGTAGAAGCGGGTCAAACGAAACTAATACGCGTGGAAAAACATAATCGGATTTCAAGGTAAGTAAAGCTGACACTCCCTTTTTATAGAATGTCTAATTATTATAAGGGTCACGAATATGTCTATAGCTAATGGTTAAAATGTGGTGTTCCAACGCAATTGATACTGCTTGGAATATGTAAAAATGATGGAAAACCTTGATAGATGGTAAAAATGGGTAAATGGTAATATAGTCATGAAATGAAAAATATACAAACAATTTTGAAATGTTGCCCTATGGGGTAATTCATAATAATGGGAGGGATAAAATGGGAATTACTCGCGTGTCGATAAACGTAAGTTAAGGTTAAAAGATACCCTTCGGCGTAAGCCGAAATGGGTTAAATAATGAAATGGTAAATATATATATATATATATATATATATATATATACCATTCAAGTACAAATGCAAAACGTTTGGTCGTTTAGACCAAACAGGTTAAATGGTGATTTTTAACGCCATTTGACAAATAACGACTAATGAGTATTGTTGAGTCTAGTGCTCACAGGATAAAAACGGCTTATGTAAATTTGCATTTGCTATAAATTAGCAAAATCATTAATGCAAGGTGTTAAAACGGGTCAATACTTGACCCGAGCCAGATACGCATATTTTGTATTGTAGTTAGAAGCGATATTTTGGTCAACTATTAGCGAAAGTCCTTCGTCGCAAAATGAAGGACTAAAATTGACCAAAAAGCCCTTGAGGGGTAAATAGGGCAAACAACTTTTAAGAGTTGTTTAGAGATAAGTGTTTTGTTAAATTGAGTCCTAGGGATACATATAAAAATTGGAGTTAGGATGCAAACTAAAAAGAAGCGTGGTTTAAGCTTGAAAATGTTAAATACCCTTAACGGGTCAAAACGAGTATATACACAAAAAGGGTTAAGATTGCATAAGAAACCCGTAATTTGAACCTTGAAAATTAGTAAGCTTATATAACATGATGTCCATGATAGTTTTAAGGTAACCAACGAGTTTATTTGATCAAAACGCAAACATGTCAAAAGTGTCATAATTAAATTTCAAGCCGAGAGCTTGAAATCCAAATTTAGTGAATTCAGATATCGGATTTTTACTCCATGAGATGGATAATAAAATTACGAACGCGTAGGAAAAAGAATCGCGTAAAACGGACATGTAGATTGAAAGTTGTGACACTTTGAACTTCGTTTTTTCGACTAAAATCATAGCTGGGACTGTACAGCATCAAACAAACAAACTTTCTGGAAAAACAAGGTCGTCGCGCTACACGTAGGAATCACCCTTACTCTGTCGCGCCCCGCGTAGGAATCACCCTTACTCTGTCGCGCCCCGCGAGAGTTGATATTGCTGGCAAATTGTGTTATTTTAATTGTTTGACCCATATGTCTTGTTTAAACATGTTATTTAACAATCAAAGCTAACTTTTAAGTTGGTTTTGGTCATAGGTTTATGCCAAGGGATTCCCGGATGAAGATTAAGCTAAACGAAGAACCGAACACACGAGATTAAAGCTTCCGCACGGCGTTACGTTGTAACTTTTAATCGACGAACTCAATTACATTATGTTGTAAAACCTTTAAACTGTGAAATTTTTTTAGTAAACCTGTATTTATATGTACGTGTATTCATAAGTGCACTATTAATTATCGTTATTAGTACTAAAACCCTTTTTATAATAGTAAGGGTGTTACATTGAATTTGTCCTTGGCCCCTATTTCCCTCCATTGCATTCCCTCCGGGATAACGCTGGCGTCTATGTAGAAGAATTTCTTCTTCCAGTCCTTATACCTGGAACTGGCAGGAATGTCCCTCAAGCAAAACACACCAATGTCTCGCCTATCAAAGGTGAAAAAAGGGGGATTTCCAAACAAGAACGAAAAAAGCCCTAAAAACAGTAAGTTCAGGGATATGACCCAGGGCTATGCAAGCAAATTCGAAGTGTTGAAGCTTGACCAGCCCTAATGGATGCAGTTGGGAGATATGAATGGGATAATGGTCAAGAACAGACTTACAAAACTTGGTGATCGGCAATTGAAAATTGCAGAATTTGAAAAAATCACTGAACAAAGTAATTTTGCCCTCTTTTAACGGAAACGCCGTATCTGTCTTTGACGGCAGTACGGGATTCCACTCTACCCTAATGTTGTTAACTTGAACAAGATTGTTGAAAGATACAAGCCCCCATTTGACATGTAGGGCATCAGAACCTGCTTGGGCAGAGGAAGAAGACTCGCCAGTTTTGGAGGCCATTTTTGAAATCAAGAAGTTGAAGAAGAAAGTGGTCATGAACAAAGATGAAAATGGAATCCTAAACCCTAAACGGGAAACCTATTTATAAGGGATTGCAACTTTTCGAATTCCAAAAGGCAAACAGATGGGAACGCGTGTCAAGACAGAGGAGGTACAACTGTCATCTTAATGATGACCTAACTGTCACATATTTTCCTATCACAGCCATTTTTCAAAAAAACAGTAACGGTACCCCACTCGAGAAACTTATACTCAAAGGGGGACTTTTGACTTTTTCTTTTTTTAGTCCGATTTCATGAAAATCATTTCATAACTTCGGACTAGGGGGACATGACGAGGTATGACCCGGATCGGTCAACCCGACCCAGTCATTACCTATTATTTTATTACAAATACTTAATTACAAATGTTTATTCTAGAATGTTCCATTCTGCATGGATAAACCACGTAACCAAATCCCTAAACTTTTGGGAAGATCATGCAAATCCCTAACTTATCGGAGTCCATCCTAAGTTAGGAAAAACCCTAATGGTAAACTATAAATAGAGGTTAACACCAAAGGTACGATTCATTCTGCTCTTGTTTACTCTCTCTCTACTCATACTTTCTTCCTCCCAAACCGAGACTTATTCTCACGCCGGATGGTGGTTACAAGAATAACCCCATTCCTGTAACGAGTCCTAATGGTGTTCTGTTTTGCAGTTAGCTGTTCGGGTCGCCAAAGAGTTGAAGTCCTAGCCGAAGCTTACCAGTAAGGTCAGTGTTTCTTCAATAACATTAAATTTTCTATAGTTAAAATAAAAAATATAACGACAACATGCATGATGATCGTAATCTGTATTAGAATTAAATTTAGTTCTGTAGTTTGAATTACATTTTTTTTGCAAATAGTTTTATTTGTTTGCAAATTTATTAGATGAAGATATTATAATATGAAGTTTGATCTAATCGTTATGATAATATTGTTATTTTTTTAACAATACTCAACTGTTAGAAGAGACATATTATTATTCCGAATAATCATAGTTACAGTAAATGTTGTTTTTAAGTTTGATATATATAAATTAGAGTGACATGTATTAATTGTGCCTTTAACTTTGATCTATATTAATTTATAAATTAAAGACATATATTAACTCATATGTTTTTTTATAACATAGCTCATCATGACAAATCTTGCAAAGCTTGAGTTAATCGCTCTAGACATTATTAGAAAAAATTATTTGTCATGGGTATTGGATTCTGAAATACATTTGAATGCCAATAATATGGGTGAAACAATTAAAGAAGGAAATAAAGAAAATACCCAAGATAAGGTAAAAGCCATGATCTTTTTACACCATAATATTCATGAGGCTTTGAAAAGTGAGTAGCTCACTATCAAGGATCCACTTGTGCTTTGGACCAACCAGAAAGAAAGGTATGACCACCAGAAAATGGTAATATTATCGAGAGTTCGTTACGAGTGGATCAATTTAAGGTTGCAAGAATTTAAGTCGATAAGCGAGTACAACTCGGCAATGTTTAGAATCATATCACAATTGATTCTATGTGGTGAAAATATTACTGATAAGGAAATGTTGGAAAAAACATTCTTAACCTTTCACCCCTCGAATGTGATACTGCAACAACAATATCGTGAAAGGGGTTTCACTAAATATAGTGAGTTAATATCATGTTTGCTTGTGGCCGAGCAAAACAATGAGCTTTTAGTGAAAAATTATGAGACTCGTCCGGTTGGAGCAACCCCAGTCCCTGAAGCTAATGTGGCAACATATAATGGTCAAAGTGAAAGTTACGGATGTGGTCGAGGTTATCATCGTGGTCGTGGTCATGGTCGTGGTCGTGGTCATGTTCGTGGATATGGCCAAGGAAATTATCATAGTGTTCAGTTTAAAAACAAAGGGACCCACCAAAAGTGGCATAATACTGAAAATAAATCAAGTGATGAAAAAAATAAAAAGAAGGTCAGATCTTCATCGAATGCATGTTACCGATGTGGAAGTAATAATCATTGGTTGAAGACTTGTCGTACGGCCAAACACTTGGTGGAACTTTATCAATAATCCATCAAAGACAAAGCAAAAAGGAATAGAGACAAATTTTACATATGAGGTTGCAAATGTTGATGTCACTGATGGTCATAAAGACCATAATGATACAACGAATCTGGATTATGATGATTTCCTTATTGAGCCAACTAACTTTGGATTCTTGTGATATCGTGGCTGATACAACCCTGTTGGATGCTTGCAATTTTCCTTACATATGAATTATTAGTTTTTAAGTAATGTTATTTCCTTCATTTCTTTAAGACATTTTGTTTGAGTTTTTGTTTTGTTTTTATGCATATGAAACATTTTGGGATTTATCATGTTTGAAGCATATTAGACATTTTATTTATATGATTTTGTTTTGTTTTGTCTTGAAGCATATGGAATGTTTAACTAAGATCCCTATTACTGGAGAAGATATATGTCTAATAAACAACGCATCAATGCATACAATTCTTAAGAAAAAGAATTATTTCTCTATTTTAACCATGAAAAAGGAAAATGTTGGTACTATATTTGGTAAATCAAAATTAATTGAAGGCTTTGGAGAAGCTTATGTAGTGTTGCCAAGTGGAACACCATTTAAAATAACCAATGTGTTATTTTCCTCAATGTCTCAAAGAAAACTAATGAGTTTTAAAGATGTTCGTTTAAACGGATATCATCTTGAGACTACATCTGAGGGACATGATGAGTACCTTCATATCACAAATATCAGTCCGGGTAAAAAGCATGTGTTAGAAAAGTTGCTCGCACTTGCCTCTGGTTTGTATTATACTAAAATTAATGAAATAGAATCAAATGCAGTCATAAACAAGAAGTTTATAGACCAAGAAAATTTTATCATATGGCATGACTGGTTAAACCATCCTGGATCGACAATGATGTGGAAAATTATAGAAAATTCATTTGGGCATTCTTTGAAGAACCAGAAGATTCTTCAGTCCAAGGATATTACATGTGTTGCATGTTCACAAGGGAAGTTGATTACTCGCCCATCACCAATGAAGATGGGGATTGAATCCCTGATTTTTCGGAAAGAATAAATGGGGATATTTGTGGACCTATACATCCTCCTAGTGGACCATTCAGATACTTTATGGTCTTAATTGATACATCAACTGGATGGTCACACGTGTGCCTACTATCAAGTCATAATATGGCATTTTCACGACTACTTGCTCAGTTAATAATGCTAAGAGCACATATTCCCGATTACCCCATCAAGAAAATCCGATTAGTCAATGCTGGTGAATTTACATCCCAAACATTTAATGATTATTGCATGTGTATTGGGATAAATGTAGAGCATCCTGTATCTCATGTACATACACAAAATGGGCTTGTTGAATCGCTTATCAAGCGACTTAAAAAGGTTGCAAGACCTATGATTATGAAATCAAAACTACCAGCATCTGCTTGGGGACTTGCAATTTTACATGCAACAACACTAATTCGCATCAGGCCAACGAGTTATCATACTTCCTCACCATTAAAGTTGGTTCTTGGTCAGGAACCAAATATTTCCCATATAAGGATTTTTGGTTCTGCTGTATATGTTCCAATCGCTCCACCACAACGCACACAGATTAGGCCTCAAAGGAGGTTAGGAATATATGTTGGGTATGAATCACCATCGATCATTAAGTATTTAGAACCTACAACGGGTGATTTATTTACAACTCAATTTAGTGATTGTCATTTTGTTGAATCAACATTCCCAACATTAGGGGGAGACAAAAAGAAGCTGGATAATAGTATTATTTGGAATGAATTCTCATTATCTCATCTTGATCGAACTAAACAATATGAACTAGAAGTTTAAAGGATAATTCATTTACCAGGATTAGCAAATCAGTTACTAGACGCATTCACTGACCCAAAGAGGGTGACTAAGTCACATATACCAGTTGTTACTGCTCCAGTAAAAATAAGTGTCCCACAAGGACAACCACATGTTGGTAATGAGTCTAATGCACGCCTAAAACGTGGTAGACCAATCAGTTCTAAATATAAAAATCCTCGAAAGAAAAAAGGAGCAAATAATGTAGATGGTCAAGTCGAGATAACATTAACGCAAGAAAAGGAGTCTCCAGAAGAGACAGTAGAAATGATGGTTCTAGAACCTCAGGTACCTGAAAATGAAGAGATCTTAATTAATTATATATCATGTCTAGAAAGGTATAGAACCGAAGCGAAATCGACGTCGTTGATAGTTTATCATATAATGTAGTGCTAGAAGTAATGAAAAACAACTAGAAGTAATGGAAAACAATGAGGATCAAGAACCAAAATCAGTTGAGGAACGTAAACAAAGAAATGATTGGCCAAAATGGAAAGACGTGATAGAGGCAGAATTGAATTCCCTCAATAAACGAGAAGTTTTTAGACCTGTGGCCCGTACACCTGAAAGTTTAAAGCCTGTTGGATATAGATGGGTCTTTGTGTGAAAACGTAATGAGAAAAATGAAATTGTACGATACAAGGCAAGATTAGCAGCACAAGGATTTTCTCAAAGACCTGGAATTGATTATGAGGAGACATATTCTCCAGTGGTTGATGCGATAACTTTTCGTTATCTTATTAGTCTAATAATACAATAAGGGATCAATTTGCGTCTGATGGATGTTGTGACAGCCTACCTCTATGGCTCACTTAATACTGATATTTACATGAAACTTCTTGAAGGATTTAAATTGCCAAACTCATGTAAATCTAGTTCTCGAGAACATCTTTCAATCAAACTAAACAAATCATTATATGGGCTAAAACAATCTGGGCGTATGTGGTATAATCGCCTTAGTGAGTATTTGTCGAAAGAAGGCTATAAAAATGATTATGTATGCTCGTGTATTTTTATAAAAATGTCAGGATCTGAATATGTTATAATTGCTGTATATGTTGATGACATGAATATAATTGGAACTCCAGGGGAGTTTCAAAAGGCAGTTGAATACTTGAAAAGAGAATTTGAAATGAAAGATTTTGGAAAGACAAAGTTTTGTCTTGGGTTATAAATTGAACACCTTAAGGGTGGAATCCTTGTGGATCAAGAAACTTACATATAGAAACTACTAAAAAGATTTTATATGGAAAAATCACATCCATTGAGTTCTCCAATGGTTGTAAGGCCGCTTGATGTGGAAAAAGACCCATTCCGACCTCCCAAAGAAGGAGAGGAAATCCTTGGTCCAGAAGTACCATATTTAAGTGCAATTGGTGCACTAATGTTTCTTGTTAGCCATACACGACCCGATATATCATTTTCTTTAAATTTATTCGCAAGATATAGTTCATGCCCAACAAAGAGGCATTGGAATGAGGCAAAACAAATATTTAGATACCTTCAAGGTACAAAAGATATGAGTTTGTATTTTACAAATCAATCGAAAACAAGTTTGGTTGGTTTTGCAGATGCAGGTTATTTGTTTGATCCTCATACTGGGCGATCTCAAACTGGATATTTATTTACAAGTGGAGGTACTGCAATTTCATGGCGTTCGGTAAAGCAGACAATCACAACCATATCATCTAATCATGCAGAAATATTGGTGATACATGAAGCTAGTCGAGAATGCATTTGGTTAAGGACTGTAATACAACACATTCATAGATCTTGTGGTATTTCTTTGGGAGATGAGGGACCGACAATCTTACATGAAAACAACGCAGCATGCATTGCTCAACTTAAGGAAGGATACATCAAAGGTGATAGAACAAAACATATTTTGCCAAAGTTTTTTTTTACACATGATCTACAAAAGAATGGAGATATTATTGTCTAACAAATTCGTTCCAGCGAAAATTTGGCAGACTTGTTCACTAAATCACTTCCGATCTCAACATTCAAGAAGTTAGTTCATGGGATTGGGATGCTTCGACTCAAGGAGCTTAAGTGATCATCATTAGGGGGAGATAATACGCGCTGCACTCTTTTTCACTTGGCCAAAGTTTTGACTGGATTTTCCTGACAAAGTTTTTAATGAGGCAGCATCAAGCGTATGAAGTTGATAATCAGATGAGTGTTATAAAGAATTATACTTAGATTATCAAATCATAATATAAACCAACTTGTTTTCCAAATTTACTCCCCCTATAAATAATACATGTATTCTATTGTAAATGACACACCATTAATAATAAATATCTATTTTTATTTTAATATCTTTTTTTTTTCTTGCTATTAGGCTTGTTCATAACATTAACTAATTAAGAGGATGTTTTGAATAAAATTTCACTTTTCCGATGAAACTAATTAAGAGGATATATTGAATAATATTTCACTTTTCCGAAGATATTTTGAATAATAATTCACTTTTACGAAGCAAAAAAATGTAAAGATCACATCTTAACACAAAACATAAAAGGTAACGAAGTGAAATTGTTCATGAGGACACAACTACGTAGATATGTCAAACCTAACCCCTATTCATGAGGACACTAGTACGTAGATATGTCAAACCTAACCCCTAGATCCTTAGCTAGCTTAGCTATGTTTATTTCTTTTCCTATGCCTGTGATTAAAGTCAAATTTTCACCGACTGTACCCCAAAAAAGCCTGTTCCTTTTTTACTTTTCGTTCTTTGCTAAACCCTACAAAAACGCACAAATATACACCTTCAGTGCGTGCATCATACTCCCTCTATATATACACACAACCATCAAGAATCCAACAGAGACACAAGTCCAGTTTTAGTCCCTTGGTCTCATAAAAATGGGAGTTTTTCTAGTGGTAATTTTTGTGGGATTTGTATTTGGTTTAATCTTGAACCATTTCTTGCCTTTGTTGTTCTTGAAAAATAAAAAACTTGGTGCTCTTCCTAGAGGGTCTTTTGGATACCTGCCTCTTCTTGGGGAAACCCTAGCCTTTCTCAACCCTCATCCTTCCACTAACATTGGCTCTTTTCTTCAAGAACATTGTTCTAGGTAACATCATTTTATAATATTTTCAGATAAGTTTCTAAACTTGCTAAATAAAGCAAGATTCTGGATTGTACATATGATTTCATGTTCATGAAAGTGATACATCAGAAAGAAGACACATTTATAGCAAGAAATATGTTGAAAATGAAAACCCATATTTTATTTTATATTTTCAGGTATGGCAAAGTGTTTAAATCCCATTTATTCTTCTCACCCACAATAGTATCATGTGATCAAGAACTCAACTATTTCATACTACAAAATGAAGACAAGCTATTTGAATGTAGCTATCCAAAGCCCATCCATGGTGTTCTTGGGAAGATATCTATGCTAGTGGTTGTGGGTGATACCCACAAGAGGCTTAGAAATGTGGCCCTTTCTCTTGTCTCCACCACCAAATCTAAACATGAGTTTCTTACCTACATTGAGAAAACCACCCTACAGATTTTGGATTCTTGGAAAGACAAGAAACAAGTCATCTTCTGTCAAGAAGCTAGAAAGGTTTGCATTTTGTTTCTTTTTTTTTAATTATATTTAATCAGCATTATTTTAATTTTTTAATTATTCTGAATTACTGATTGATTAGTTAGTTTTGTTTATTGTTTCTTTTTTCTCAGTTTACTTTCAATGTAATAGTAAAGCAAGTTCTTGGGTTGACACCAGAAGAGCCACAAACTGTGAGAATTCTTGAAGATTTTCTCACCTTTATGAGGGGTTTAATTTCTTTTCCGCTCTACATCCCAGGAACTCCTTATGCAAATGCAGTTAAGGTTTGTACTTCACATAGTCTTCTTAAAATATAATCATTCTTTTCTAATAAAAAAAAAACTTCTTTTAGTAACCTATTTACTAATTTTAATATTATGGTATGTTTAATTATGTTTCCAAATTCTAAGATAATATGGTATTTTTCACATAATTATCAAGATTCTTTAAACATTCAAATTTTTCCATTGAACTCTTGAATGCAAAATACCAGCCCATTTGACTAAATATTTTAATTGTGCAACTTTTTTCTGTGTAATTTGAGTAGATTTATAAATTGCAATTATATATATATATATATATATATATATATATATATATATATATATATATATGTGGGAGGTTCATTTGAGAAGAAAAAGAGGTATAATAGTTTTTCTCTCATTTCATTTATTATTATCTTTGACTAATAATTAGTCATAAAGACTATCATCCCCACACTAAAATTTTTGCCTATATACATCAAAATTGATCCTATATGTTTTGAAATTTATTTTACTCATATTGAATTTTATCTTACACATCTCCTAATTCATCTTACACCCCTCGTAATTCATCGTAGAGTTTAAATTAATTTTTTTTCTTCTTTGAAAAAATATATTTTTTTTAAAACAAGTTACAAATTTAATGTAGTTAGCTATTAAAAAGGAAGACTACCAAACAATATATATAATAGAAAACATAATTATTATTGTTTGCATAATTATTATCATCATCTTGGTTTTGTAAAAGGAAGAAGAGGCATGTACATGTGATGATGAACTTTGTGTTGGTGTCAACTTTACAGGCTAGAATCAGAATATCATCAAGTGTCAAGCAAATTTTAAAGGAAAGAAGAAGAAATAATATTATTTTCAATAATAATTATAATATTTGCGAGAATAAGAATATCAATCCTCAAAAAAAGGAGAGTGATTTCTTGGAGATACTCCTAGGTGTTGATACCTTATCTGAAGATGAAAAAGTTAGCTTTGTTCTTGATGCTCTACTGGGTGGCTATGAAACAACTTCTATCTTGATGGCCATGGTGGTGCATTTTCTTGCCAAATCCCCAACTGCATTTGAACAATTGAAGGTATAATTATCTTAATTATATCTCATTCAGTTTTGAAAGTCAATGTAAGACTCGTTGACTTTTAAAGTTGACATGGATTCCTTTAGCCAAAACCATTGATTTTGGACTTGTAATTTTGGTTTACACCTTGTGATCTTTCACACTATAGTTTTGTTTCTGAAGCTTGGAAAGTTCATGTCACTTTAAAGTTAATGTAGTTTGTTTGACTTTTGTAAAGTCAGAGTTAATAGTTTTTTTTAATATATACTAACTTGAGTCATTATGTGTTATTGATAGGTAGAGCATGCAAGCATAAGAAGCAAAAAGAATAAAGATGAGTCTTTGAACTGGGAAGACTACAAAATGATGGCATTTACACAAAATGTAAATTCAATTATAAGTTTAATTTATTTCAAGGAAAGCAAAATATCCAACATCAATCTCTCTTTTTTTAAAATATTCTTGATATAAGTTAAATTTGCTGATATTCCATTTGTGTTTTATATAAAAAGATAATAATTGTTTTTTTCATTTTCAGAATATAATTAACTAAGCAACTAAAATTAGTTTAATAATTATGTCAGTAAACTAGTACTCACTTTACTTTTGTCAAATAGGTCATCAATGAGGCACTTAGATATGGGAACATTGTGAAGTTTGTGCATAGAAAGGCTCTGAAAGATATCAAATTTAAAGGTAATTAGACCGAAGGGTATGGGGATCGGCACAGGGCCGTCCCCCCCTTTAGCTCCGTCAAACACCACCCCCCTTAGGGGCGTCCCGGCACTTCCGTCGGATATGTGACGCCGGAGACGGGGGCAAGCTGGTGGGTCCCCCATGGCAGCCTCTCTCTCATCCTTTATATATATATATTAATATATTATTAATGGTGGGGTAGTCTTGGCTAGTCCCCACACCCTTGGGTAGTCCCCAAAGAGACTATCCTCCTCCCGTGATTACGTGGCGCCTACATGGCGGGTAGTCCTTTGGAGACTACCCTCCCCCGTACCCAATGGTCTTATAGTATGTTTTTCAAACCTTTTTTTTATCAGCAAACAACTTCATTCAATCATACCTTAATTAATCAATACTACAAATTAGATAAACTTGATTTATTTTTATATAAGAAATATTTGTTTTAAATATCCATAATTAAATTTATTATATATTTAATCTATTTTTTAACATTAAACAAATTTTTAAGTATATTTGTTTTAAAATGTGTCCTCTTTAATGACATATATATTATCTATTTTAATCAATATTCTCTTGTTCACATGACTTGCTCAGAATATACTATGAACTCTAAATAAAGAATGTGAATAGGGTATATGATTTGCCTGCCTCATAAATCAATAAAAACATATATAAATATTAAGACCATGAAGGTCAAAAAAGGTACTTTCATAACAATGATTCATGCATGCATGAACCACTTTATGTATTTTATAAGCTACAATTATTATTGATTATTTTGTGGGTCTTTTCTATATTAGTTATTCAATATAATTATTTTTATTCAAATGCTGAAACATAAATATTTTTTGTATTTTATTGCCAGATTATTTGATACCAGCAGGTTGGAAGGTCCTACCAATTCTAAGTACAGTTCATTTGGACCCATCTATCCATTCAAGTCCCCTGGAATTTCATCCTTGGAGATGGGAGGTAATTCAATATATTAAGTATTAACTACTATCATGTCCTTTAATCTATATTCTATAATAAATATATGTATATATAGGGGCGTTCATTTTGGAACATTGTTTTACATGTGTAGACACAGAGGCAAGATCAAACAAGCAAGAAATTTACACCATTTGGTGGGGGATCCAGATGTTGTCCTGGGTCGGAACTTGCTCGGGTAGAGGTTGCATTTTTCCTTCACCATCTTGTACAAAATTTCAGGTGATAGTTATAACGTATCTTATGTTTTTCTAATAGATGAAAGTACAATTTTTGGAGTATAAAACCTGGGTAGTATTGGTGTTTTTAACTGTGTTTATATTGTTGCAGATGGAGTGTAGAAGGTAATGACCAACCAATTGCATATCCATATGTAGAGTTTGAAAGAGGTCTAGTATTAAATGTGGACCATTTTGCCCTTTGAATTATCAACGTTACCATATATTCTGGAAATTATCCATTTCTTGAGAGAGTAATAATCCACCAAGAATACCTTTTTATATGCTTTGAATAGCATCTGCACTGTAGCATTTTGTTCTCTTCTTTTTCTTGTATATTAAATACTATTCATAATAAATAAACCGTGCAAATATGAGAAAATCATTATCTTATATTGTATTTTCAGAGAACAATTATGTATTGAACATCCATTGTTCACTAGCGGACTAGGATTTTTATTTTTATTTTATTTTATTTTTTATTTTTTTTTTATGAGGGGTAGTGGGGGCTTAACAGTCAATCGGAGGGCTTAACTAAACCTTTAACGTGGGCTATCGGATTTTTACCTAAAATAACACTATTTTTTTTCGCCGCTCCCCTTCCTTATAGGGTAGGTCCGCTCCAGCATTGTTGTGTATTGTTTAGAGCGAATATTATTGACTAGTTACATTTAGTTAGTTGTTTATTAAAGACGCTGCTTATTTAGTTTAGCCGACGCTTGCGAAAACACAAACAAATGGCAATCAAGAACACATGGAATAAACAACCGATTCCAATCGAAAGCTTTCATCGAGTATTACTATAAAAAGGTTCAAAAGTTTGCTAAACAATATTCCTAGATCTCAACTTATCACAACTCATAGGAAATTCAAATTCTAAATAGAGTAAATTATGTTTTTGCCCCCCGTGGTTATATCACTTTTACTATATAATCTCAAAATATGATTTTTTAACATGTATGCCCCCATTGTCTCTATAACTAACTATTTTGGCCTCTGAGTCTAACTGAACCCCAAACTCTGGTTAATTATTTGTCACATGGCAGACACATGATGGGTATAATTGTAATTTATCCTCCCCCTTTTATTGACTTTATAAAGAAAACCCAGATCTTCAACAAAACATCATCATTTGCATCTCTTTCCTTCCCCTCTTCACTTTCTCAAAACCCTAGCCTCAACTTCCTATTTTTTTCTACAGCACACACACCTTATCTCCATTTTCACCCCACATAACACACACTTGTGTGTGTAGTTACTAGAGAGATCGAGAGAGAGAGAGAGAGATGAAACCAGTGGATTTCTAGACACCTATGGCAGCCGCAGGTGGCGACGCACGGTGGTGCACAGCAGTGGCCCCACCCTTCTTCTTTCCCCTTCGTATCTCCGATTCAGTATCAATTAGTGGCAGTCCAAGGTGGATTTGGGTGGTTGTCATGAAAGTAAAAGGCAATAGCACATCTAGGGTTCTGCCTGAACCCACGACGGCGCACGGCGGTGCTAATTTTGACACAAAATGGGTAGTATACAGTGTAATTCTAGGTTTCAAGATTTTCAAAATTATGGTTCTAATATGTCTGGTATTAGATTATTGGGCATCCCTTTGTTTGTGATTGAATGTTGACTGCATCCATTAATCCAGAAATAGGAATTTTTTTAGGCTTCCAAGTATTGTAGATGATGAGAATCAGATGTAGATGGTTGATACTATAAGAGTATTTTTATGCAGATGGTTGATATTAATAAGAAATAATCGTAGTCTTATTTTCTTTTCTGATCATTGCATTTAATTTGTGAAGAAAAGATGTTCTTGAACTTGGGTTTTGTTTTTTATTTTGTTCTTGTTCATGAAGATCTGAAACTGAAATGTGGGTTTTGGTTAGGGGATGATGATGATGATGGTTGAAGGTGGTCTTGTTCTTGAAGAACTAGGTTTGAAGATGATGTGTTCTTGAAGATGATGATGTTTTGTTGAAGATCTGGGGTTAGAAGATGATGATGTGCAGATGATAGAAATTAGATTTAAAGGGGAGGAGAAATTACAAAAATACCCATCATGTGACTTGCATGTGACAAATAATTAACCAGGGTAAGAGATGGAGTTAGACTCAGGGGCCAAAATAGTTAGTTATAGAGACCATGGGGGCACAGATGTTAAAAAATCCTATTTTTTGCTAATATAGTAAGAGTGATATAACCACAGGGGCCAAAATTGTAATTTACTCTTCTAAATATCTATTAAAAGATTGCGAACAAATGCCTTATCCTCCTAAACCTTCGCCTTGTCATCGCCAATAACCATACGAACCTCCACGAGGATCACCACTCCTCTGCTGTAGAGGTGTTTAAAAAACGGCTTTTTAACCATCATCGATTATTAACCAGAACTGGTTAATAACCGATATAGGGATAACCGGTTTGGATTTATTATGTGTATAACAGGTTTTTTAACCGGTATTAACCGGTTAACTGGTCCTATTAAACTCCTCAACCCCCATATAGCCGTTGGGATTAAAAAAACGGCCATGAGACAGTTATGTAGCCATTATGGTCGGGTTTAGGGTGTTTTTTGACCCACACAACATGTATAAATACTAGTTTGGTGTATTGGTTTAGTCCCACAACATTTCTAGCAAAAATACCACTTACAAAATAAATAAAAAAAACAAAATTGTATGCATTTCAAATGGTAGTTCGAGGGCTCAAGGTTCGGTTGGTGTTGGTGCTTCTTCTAGTAAGTTAGTTGTGAAGAGTATCTTGAAAACTGTAACACTCTAACCTGAATACAATAATATTTTAAAGTTTCGGATATTTAGGTCCCGTATTTTTTTTAGAATATCAAACATGTCTTGGATGACTGATATCCCAGACGAACCGACATGACGTGTTATTACACGATAATTTACAAACGAAAATAATAAGGTTTTATACACAAACTTTGTCTCACATATTCATGCTAAAACTTTCCGAAAGTATGCTTCCACGGAAACGGCGGTTTAAGAGTGTTCGGTTCTTCACGTGCTTGGTCGTCCTTCTGTCCAGTTCCCATCTTAGAGGAAACCTATCATAAACATTAAAACCCATTACTGTTTAAGTTAAACGGTCAACGTGATTTAAAACAACAATGAAAAACAAGTTTGTGGAAATAGGGCTCCGTCGCATCACGACACGGAGCACTCTTGTCCTTCACTTGGCGCAAAGAGGACCTGTTTCCAGCATGTTTTCAGAACTAGCAGTTTTTACCCCTGTGTAGAACCTAGCCAAAATTTCGTAGTTTTTGAAGCAAACTTGACCCAACTTCTAGTTTATCATTTTTAGAACCTTTCCCCACATTTGTAGGTTTCAAAACCTTGATCCGAACCCGGATCCTCAAGCTTTTAAATCACTTTTTTAGTTCGAAATCAATTACCCAACCGACCTGTTGGGAGGCATTTTGTCACACCCCCAAAATCCACACACAGAGTATCACCGCTTGGAGGCGTGACTGACCAGGATCCAGCCACCAATCATATTGAACAATATAAATTAAGTAAATAAAAGTCCAATCCAATCAATATAATTGGTGTCAAAACAATTCATCCGAGTTAAAGTTATCAGCGGAAGCATAAAGTTCAAAACCCAAAACATAAGTTAAAAGTTCATAAGTTTAACATGGAACTCAACAGTCCATGTCCCACAACGACCTCTCCTCCTCGTGCAAGCTCCATCTAAGCACCTAACGACCTGCAAGGCATATAACAACGAGTCAACAACAAAGTTGAGCGAGTTCACAGTTGGTGTTCATTATTAAGTTGTTTCAAAACCAGGAGTTCATTTGTAAGTTGTAAGTTAATCTGTTTACCCTGTTTCCCAAACATATCCATAATCAGTGGGGGCTTCCCCATGTTAACCACTAGACCCGTTTACCATATCGACCACTGACTAAAGTAAGTTGGTGCCCTGACGTCAATGTCTATCATCATTGACTAGTACCCAGATCCATTAGTTCACGCCCGTCCTCTGCGGCACGGTGTGAGACTTGTCAGACCTAAATAGCGCTATCTAACTAATGACCCGCTCGCCATTGGCCCGGCGATTAAGTCGATATAAAAAGGAGGGACTTCATGATAGAGAGTTTTGGTCTAGTATCCGTGTTGTCACCCTTCAGTAAAGAGGGTGTGTACGCAATCCCCAAACCAGGAGATTACGCAGGTTCCGATTAAGTTCTTAGTACGTGTTGTCACCCGTCAATAAAGAGGGTGTGTACGTGTTCCAAAGTAGGAGATCACGTAGTTTCAGTTCAAATCATTTACCCATTCCCAACCCCTGGGAATCCCATGCCTTGTAGAAAGTGTGAACTCACCTTTGCTTTGCTCGGTAGATAAAGCGTTTGTCCTAAGTTGGTCAACCACGTCCTATTATCATTATTACATCTAATCAGGTTCGGATTCAGATAATGGCACGTACACGCGTATTTAACATATAGCACAGTATTACACAGTCATAATTAAATCACACAATATCTCATAGACTAAAGCATGTGGATCACCTAAACAGTCACGGCACATCTAAACAACCAACGCTCTCGATCAAACAACCTTTAAACAAATAACATTTAAACAACAAACATAAGACTCATCTACATGCACTCCCTAGTTGAAACCGCTCTGGCCCAGCCGGTCACACGACCCAACGATGTGCAACCCAACTGACTCGAGGCCCTGCGGAAATCCAGCAGGTCTCGTGGCCCAAACAGGCCCAGACCCAAGAGATTAAACCAGCCCGAACTCCAACCGTCCCTTACCACCGCCCCTAATTGTGCGGCCCAATCATGTATTACCCACATTAAACACCAATGATCCACGAAAGCATATAAATCCAAAAGAATTATCATACTCACTTGCTATAATTGCCATGCATGTGCCAAAGATTCCATCTATTCTTATTTACTTTATCATAGAGTAGGCATCATTTATAGTACAACCTAATAACTAACACAAAATAGTCATAACATCAATTCATTATTCAGTGGTTTTATCATTAGTGGCCAAATAGAAAATCAATTAGGACCATAGCTGTCGGCCATCATTCTATTAAGGTATTATTTAACTTGATTTGGTCCCATGTGCTTATTTGTTTTAGATTGACTATGTACACTTCTATAATGTATTGAACAGACCACCTAATTAATCGTTTAACAACAATGGTACCCATATTAATTATTTAATAACAAAACAATGTTCCATTAATCAAATTCATGTTACATTCATTCATTGGGCCGCCAACTGTAGTTGTGTTACACAATTGGACCGAATAAATACATGTACTCACATAATGGCCGACACTAGAATTCTAATCTCTACCCTATTGGGCCGCAATTAATAATCACCGATTCATAAGCATATAGACAACATCCACCCTTTGATTCTTATCGAAAACTTATTATTATGAAATTAACAATAATGCCAGGCAAACTGTTACTATATCCTTGTGATTGGACCGAATAAAAATATACAAGGACTCACTCAATTAATCATCACATGCTCCCTGACAAATTCACATGCAAGCATATATTTACTACCATCCCTAGTCTACGGTTACACATGAAACAATTTTATTCGACCACATGCTTTACCTATTTCCACAAAACAATATTCAACCAAGTCTTATTTGTATGCACACAATAAATCAAGAGCTTAGTAAACATATTTACACTAACCAGAATATTGATATTCACAGGACAAGGAGGATGATTCTTGGAGGAGTAGACTCTCGAGGTCCGCCTTTGCGAACCACAGGGAAAACAAAAGGGAAGTAGGGTTTCGTGTATAGTATTATTGTGAGGGATATAATAATATTAGTGAGATGTATATGGAGATTTACGTAGCCTCCAAGTAAAATAAACATAAGTGGGCGGTTATTATGTTACGAATACATATATACAACACACGGGGCGGTTCATTTAATTGACCTAAGTGGGCTCAGGCCCTTTTAACAATTAGTCTATCTTAACACATAAAGTCATAAACTATGTGTGTAAACCTGCTAAGCCCAACATAATATATAACCAAAGTGGGTGATCCCTTCTTTGGCCGGCTATGGTAGTGTGCTCAAGCCCAAGGGGCCGAAACATATTGGCAAAAAGCCAATCTTTAGTGATTTGGGGGGCTTCGGTTACTTGAGGTGCAGCCCACATATACATTTATAAATATTTTTGCAATTAAAGGTTACTAATTTTTATCGTCGTAATAAATATGAAAATAGAAATATCGAGAAACAGGATCGCGTGAAGAAAGATACAAACCTTGAAAATTCGGGTTGTCACATCATCCACAAGTTGAAAGAAATTTCGTCCCGAAATTTAGCACGTAGTTACCAAGGAAGTTAGTTAAGTTGCGTTGTTTTTCTGGTTTTTCTTGGAGTGTCACATCATCCCCCCGTTGGTTTGGAATTTCGTCCCGAAATTCCGCGTAACGATAGGAATGAGGTCGATAGAAAAGGTCTGATCAACAAGAACAAGATTGCAAACCTAAACTATGTGTGTGGCCTCTAGACTTTTACCGTTTGCTAGTTCTACTATGTGCTTGGTGTTCAAAAGTGTTGGGGTAGGATTAAGCGTTTGACTAACTTTTAAAGACACAAAACTAATATCGGCACCCGAATCAAATAAAACAGTAACATAAAAGTCGTCAAGTAGGAACTCACCCTGACCGATCACGAAGGCACGTCCCCTAGCACCATTGCCGTCGTTGTTACCCCCATTGTTGTTCCCATTTCCTTGGTTGTTGTTGTTCTGATTCTGATTCAGCTGGGGGCAGTCTCTTTTGAAATGGTCTTCAGCACCACACTGAAAGCATCCTTTGTTGTTACCCTGCTGCTGCTGCTGGTTCTGTCGTCGCTGATTCGCAGGGTAGAGACTCCTGCAATCCTTGGCCGCATGGCCAGGTTTGTTACACCTCTGACAAGTGCCCTTAGTACACGGTCTGCTATGATGGAAACCACATTGATTGCATTTGGGGTGGTTCCCCTTGTACCCACTCTGCCCTTGACTACCAGAAGACTGCTGACCAGGGCTCTTGTAGTCGTCAGTCTTTCGCTGCTGAGACTGAGACTGGGCTGATGTCGAACCCTTGCTAGAAGTTCCATCCCATTTTCGCTTGTTATCACTGGGAGTAGCAGAAGTAGTAGTAGTAGTAGCCCTGATACGCTTAGGAAGCCTGTTCTGTTCCACTGCCTGATCTGTGAGACGATGAGCAAGACGAGTAACATCCTGGATGGTAGCAAGGTTAGCCGAAGTCACATGGCTTTGAATTTCTGGTACAAGACCCCTGAGATACAACTCGATACGCTTGATGGGAGGATCCACCATAGTTGGACACAAGATGGCCAGTTCGTTTGACCTTTTCGTATACGCCTCTATTTCTGACCCTGTCATCTTCAGGTTAAAGAACTCCACTTCCAACTTGTGGATGTCATCACGACTACAGTATTCCCACTTGATCAATTCCTTAAAATCATTCCATGGGGTGGCATTGGCAGCTACCAGCCCCAACATTTGCACTTGTGCGTTCCACCAAGTCAATGCAACGCCCTCGAGAGTACCAGTGGCGTACTTCACCCTACGAGCCTCAGGGCATTCACACATTTCGAAGACTGACTCGAGCTTCTCGAACCAGTGGAGGAGTCCAACTGCCCCTTCAGTGCCACTGAAAGTACTTGGACGACAGTCCATGAAAGTCTTGAAGGTGCATGCAGGTGGCTGAGCGATCTGACCTCCTGCTTGTGCGGCTGCAAGTGCCGCAGCAACTTGTTGGTTAATCAGAGCCGTCAGCTGGGCTTGTGTCAAGTTAACGCGTCCACTCATGATCTTCATAAGTAAGAGAACACAAGTGAGAAGTGCGTCGTATCAATACACAAGTGTAGAATGACAGAAGAGTGTGAGCAAACAAGGTTTTCAGATAGTAGTTGCTACGTTATCTAAGCATACCATGAGCAATGTAATATGTATTTAACAAGTACGTAATGTAAACATGAATAGTATCACCTATAGTGTTGAGTCTTGCACGTGGAGCGAAGCGTCGTTGTGGATCGTTGAGCACTGTACAGGTTATAGTCTGATTTGAATAAAAACTTTTTCCCTTTTTAAAACCAAGTTCATTATAACCAATGGCTCTGATACCAATCTGTCACACCCGCAAAATCCACACACGGAGTATCACCGCTTGGAGGCGTGACTGACCAGGATCCAGCCACCAATCATATTGAACAATATAAATTAAGTAAATAAAAGTCCAATCCAATCAATATAATTGGTGTCAAAACAATTCATCCGAGTTAAAGTTATCAGCGGAAGCATAAAGTTCAAAACCCAAAACATAAGTTAAAAGTTCATAAGTTTAACATGGAACTCAACAGTCCATGTCCCACAACGACCTGCAAGGCATATAACAACGAGTCAACAACAAAGTTGAGCGAGTTCACAGTTGGTGTTCATTATTAAATTGTTTCAAAACCTGGAGTTCATTTGTAAGTTGTAAGTTAATCTGTTTACCCTGTTTCCCAAACATATCCATAATCAGTGGGGGCTTCCCCATGTTAACCACTAAACCCGTTTACCATATCGACCACTGACTAAAGTAAGTTGGTGCCCTGACGTCAATGTCTATCATCAATGACTAGTACCCAGATCCATTAGTTCACGCCCGTCCTCTGCGGCATGGTGTGAGGCTTGTCAGACCTAAATAGCGCTATCTAACTAATGACCCGCTCGCCATTGGCCCGGGGATTAAGTCGATATAAAAAGGAGGGACTTCATGATAGAGAGTTTTGTTCTAGTATCCGTGTTGTCACCCTTCAGTAAAGAGGGTGTGTACGCAATCCCCAAACCAGGAGATTACGCAGGTTCCGATTAAGTTCTTAGTACGTGTTGTCACCCTTCAATAAAGAGGGTGTGTACGTGTTCCAAAGTAGGAGATCACGTAGTTTCAGTTCAATTCCTTTACCCATTCCCAACCCCTGGGAATCCCATGCCTTGTAGAAAGTGTGAACTCACCTTTGCTTTGCTCGGTAGATAAAGCGTTTGTCCTAAGTTGGTCAACCACGTCCTATTATCATTATTACATCTAATCAGGTTCGGATTCAGATAATGGCACGTACACACGTATTTAACATATAGCACAGTATTACACAGTCATAATTAAATCACACAATATCTCATAGACTAAAGCATGTGGATCACCTAAACAGTCACGGCACATCTAAACAAACAACGCTCTCGATCAAACAACCTTTAAACAAATAACATTTAAACAACAAACATAGGACTCATCTACATGCACTCCCTAGTTGAAACCGCTCTGGCCCAGACGGTCACACGACCCAACGATGTGCAACCCAACTGACTCGAGGCCCTGCGGAAATCCAGCAGGTCTCGTGGCCCAAACAGGCCCAGACCCAAGAGATTAAACCAGCCCGAACTCCAACCGTCCCTTACCACCGCCCCTAATTGTGCGGCCCAATCATGTATTACCCACATTAAACACCAATGATCCACGAAAGCATATAAATCCAAAAGAATTATCATACTCACTTGCTATAATTGCCATGCATGCGCCAAAGATTCCATCTATTCTTATTTACTTTATCATAGAGTAGGCATCATTTATAGTACAACCTAATAACTAACACAAAATAGTCATAACATCAATACATTATTCAGTGGTTTTATCATTAGTGGCCAAATAGAAAATCAATTAGGACCATAGCTGTCGGCCATCATTCTATTAAGGTATTATTTAACTTGATTTGGTCCCATGTGCTTATTTGTTTTAGATTGACTATGTACACTTCTATAATGTATTGAACAGACCACCTAATTAATCGTTTAACAACAATGGTACCCATATTAATTATTTAATAACAAAACAATGTTCCATTAATCAAATTCATGTTACATTCATTCATTGGGCCGCCAACTGTAGTTGTGTTACACAATTGGACCGAATAAATACATGTACTCACATAATGGCCGACACTAGAATTCTAATCTCTACCCTATTGGGCCGCAATTAATAATCACCGATTCATAAGCATATAGACAACATCCACCCTTTGATTCTTATCGAAAACTTATTATTATGAAATTAACAATAATGCCAGGCAAACTGTTACTATATCCTTGTGATTGGACCGAATAAAAATATACAAGGACTCACTCAATTAATCATCACATGCTCCCTGACAAATTCACATGCAAGCATATATTTACTACCATCCCTAGTCTACGGTTACACATGAAACAATTTTATTCGACCACATGCTTTACCTATTTCCACAAAACAATATTCAACCAAGTCTTATTTGTATGCACACAATAAATCAAGAGCTTAGTAAACATATTTACACTAACCAGAATATTGATATTCACAGGACAAGGAGGATGATTCTTGGAGGAGTAGACTCTCGAGGTCCGCCTTTGCGAGCCACAGGGAAAACAAAAGGGAAGTAGGGTTTCGTGTATAGTATTATTGTGAGGGATATAATAATATTAGTGAGATGTATATGGAGATTTACGTAGCCTCCAAGTCAAATAAACATAAGTGGGCGGTTATTATGTTACGAATACATATATACAACACACGGGGCGGTTCATTTAATTGACCGAAGTGGGCTCAGGCCCTTTTAACAATTAGTCTATCTTAACACATAAAGTCATAAACTATGTGTGTAAACCTGCTAAGCCCAACATAACATATAACCAAAGTGGGCGGTCCCTTCTTTGGCCGGCTATGGTAGTGGGCTCAAGCCCAAGGGGCCGAAACAGATTGGCAAAAAGCCAAACTTTAGTGATTTGGGGGGCTTCGGTTACTTGAGGTGCGGCCCACATATACATTTATAAATATTTTTGCAATTAAAGGTTACTAATTTTTATCGTCGTAATAAATATGAAAATAGAAATATCGAGAAATAGGATCGCGTGAAGAAAGATACAAACCTTGAAAATTCGGGTTGTCACATCATCCCCAAGTTGAAAGAAATTTCGTCCCGAAATTTAGCACGTAGTTACCAAGGAAGTTAGTTAAGTTGCGTTGTTTTTCTGGTTTTTCTTGGAGTGTCACATCATCCCCCCGTTTGGTTTGGAATTTCGTCCCGAAATTCCGCGTAACGATAGGAATGAGGTCGATAGAAAAGGTCTGGTCAACAAGAACAAGATTGCAACCCTAAACTATGTGTGTGGCCTCTAGACTTTTACCGTTTGCTAGTTCTACTATGTGCTTGCTGTTCAAAAGTGTTGGGGTAGGATTAAGCGTTTGACTAACTTTTAAAGACACGAAACTAATGTCGGCACCCGAATCAAATAAAACAGTAACATAAAAGTCGTCAAGTAGGAACTCACCCTGACCGATCACGAAGGCACGTCCCCTAGCACCATTGCCGTCGTTGTTACCCCCATTGTTGTTCCCTTTTCCTTGGTTGTTGTTGTTCTGATTCTGATTCAGCTGGGGTAGTCTCTTTTGAAATGGTCTTCAGCACCTCACTGAAAGCATCCTTTGTTGTTACCCTGCTGCTGCTGGTTCTGTCGTCGCTGATTCGCAGGGTAGAGACTCCTGCAATCCTTGGCCGCATGGCCAGGTTTGTTACACCTCTGACAAGTGCCCTTAGTACACGGTCCGCTATGATGGAAACCACATTGATTGCATTTGGGGTGGTTCCCCTTGTACCCACTCTGCCCTTGACTACCAGAAGACTGCTGACCAGGGCTCTTGTAGTCGTCAGTCTTTCGCTGCTGAGACTGAGACTGGGCTGATGTCGAACCCTTGCTAGAAGTTCCATCCCATTTTCGCTTGTTATCACTGGGTGTAGCAGAAGTAGTAGTAGTAGTAGCCCTGATACGCTTAGGAAGCCTGTTCTGTTCCACTGCCTGATCTGTGAGACGATGAGCAAGACGAGTAACATCCTGGATGGTAGCAAGGTTAGCCGAAGTCACATGGCTTTGAATTTCTGGTACAAGACCCCTGAGATACAGCTCGATACGCTTGATGGGAGGATCCACCATAGTTGGACACAAGATGGCCAGTTCGTTTGACCTTTTCGTATACGCCTCTATTTCTGACCCTGTCATCTTCAGGTTAAAGAACTCCACTTCCAACTTGTGGATGTCATCACGACTACAGTATTCCCGCTTGATCAATTCCTTAAAATCATTCCATGGGGTGGCATTGGCAGCTACCAGCCCCAACATTTGCACTTGTGTGTTCCACCAAGTCAATGCAACGCCCTCGAGAGTACCAGTGGCGTACTTCACCCTACGAGCCTCAGGGCATTCACACATTTCGAAGACTGACTCGAGCTTCTCGAACCAGTGGAGGAGTCCAACTGCCCCTTCAGTGCCACTGAAAGTACTTGGACGACAGTCCATGAAAGTCTTGAAGGTGCATGCAGGTGGCTGAGCGATCTGACCTCCTGCTTGTGCGGCTGCAAGTGCCGCAGCAACTTGTTGGTTAATCAGAGCCGTCAGCTGGGCTTGTGTTATGTTAACGCGTCCATTCATGATCTTCATAAGTAAGAGAACACAAGTGAGAAGTGCGTCGTATCAATACGCAAGTGTAGAATGACAGAAGAGTGTGAGCAAACAAGGTTTTCAGATAGTAGTTGCTACGTTATCTAAGCATACCATGAGCAATGTAATATGTATCTAACAAGTACGTAATGTAAACATGAATAGTATCACCTATAGTGTTGTGTCTTGCACGTGGAGCGAAGCGTCGTTGTGGATCGTTGAGCACTGTACAGGTTATAGTCTGATTTTAATAAAAACTTTTTCCCTTATTAAAACCAAGTAGGGTTTCGTGTATAGTATTATTGTGAGGGATATAATAATATTAGTGAGATGTATATGGATATTTACGTAGCCTCCAAGTAAAATAAACATAAGTGGGCGGTTATTATGTTACGAATACATATATACAACACACGGGGCGGTTCATTTAATTGACCGAAGTGGGCTCAGGCCCTTTTAACAATTAGTCTATCTTAACACATAAAGTCATAAACTATGTGTGTAAACCTGCTAAGCCCAACATAACATATAACCAAAGTGGGCGGTCCCTTCTTTGGCCGGCTATGGTAGTGGGCTCAAGCCCAAGGGGCCGAAACATATTGGCAAAAGGCCAATCTTTAGTGATTTGGGGGGCTTCGGTTACTTGAGGTGCGGCCCACATATACATTTATAAATATTTTTGCAATTAAAGGTTACTAATTTTTATCGTCGTAATAAATATGAAAATAGAAATATCGAGAAACAGGATCGCGTGAAGAAAGATACAAACCTTGAAAATTCGGGTTGTCACACATTTCGCATCTAAATCACGCCTCCTACTTTCTTATCAACATTCTAATTATTTCCATCGAACACAACTCGATAGTGGTCGTTTACATTGGACTAACCTTATCTTTTTCATTAATTTTCTTATCAGCATTTTAGTCAATTTTGGTCCTTTTTGCAACCAGAAAACTTTTAAAGTTTAGATTAAAACTAGCGAGCTTTTTTAACTCGTCATCCCTTCTAGATTTTTATGTCCCTAAGAACATAGAAGTTTCCATTCATTTAGTGATTTAAAACTTACTCAGTCATATTTTGCGTCAAGGACATGATTTCGGCTCTAATGGATGTTTTACCAAAAAAAAAAAAAACTAGATATATTTCACTTGAGATGATCTAGAGCCCACCCTTGACTCAATCAACTCTAGTCGGATCGTAAGCCCTCACCAAGAGTTTGACCCATTACCCATACCTGGCGCAGTTCAAGCAATGACCCGTTTTCAATACCTTTGAAATTCTTTTCACTAGTCATGGCAATACTTGCCCATATAATAAGTGTTTTATATCAAAATCTTATTTTACTCGCTTGACCCGTTTTTGTTCGCGTCAGCAAGTGTTTATACCTAAAGCTATATTTTTATTCGCTCAACTCATTTCGGTTCGCGTCAGCAAGTGTTTTATGTCAAAAACTTACTGTTACTTGTTTGACCCGTTTTGGTTCGCGTCAGCAAGGGTTTATACCAAAGACTATATTTTTACTCGCTCGACTCATTTCAGTTCGTGTCAGCAAGTGTTTTATTTCAAAAACTTATTTTTACTCGTTTGACCCGTTTTGGTTCGCGTCAGCAAGTGTTTATACCAAAAACTATATTTTTACTCGCTCGACTCATTTTGGTTTGCGTCAGCAAGTGTTTTATGTCAAAAACTTATTTTTACTCGTTTGACCCGTTTTGGTTCGCGTCAGCAAATGTTTATACCAAAAAACTATATTTTTACTCTCTTGGGCCATTTTGATTCGTGACAAGTGTTTTATATCAAAAACTTGTTTTACTCGTTTGACCCGTTTTAGTTCACACCTTATGGTTCAAATTCTAAAATTCTTTATTCAATCACCAAAATGTGATCTAAAATAATCTTACTCATTTTGACCCGTTTGGCCTTCACCATGGGTCTCGACATTAACAAGTAATGTTTATTTTCGTCTACTTCATATTTCTTAATTAGTGATTCTATTATAGGAGGTGTAGTTTTTCTTACCTTACGTTCGATCATGCTTTCTTGCGTCTCGACTCATTCCTTTCTAAGCTTCCACCTAGCTTGTCAAGAATCAAACTATAATACAATATCTACAAGATGTTTAGATTAGTCATCATATACTATGACCATCCCCCCTTATGGACCTCTATAACATTTTTCTTATCCAATCCTTTTATAGGTCAGTATGACTTTTAAAAGTCAAACTGTCAATTGACATTTATATGCACTAACAAGTGAATAAAACTCATTTAGGTATTTTATCAAATACTTGGTGAACATCATTTTTAGGCCATCTTTTAAACTAAAGTTCTCAACCAATATCGCCCCATTTCTTACAATTCAACAAGTTTATATACTTATGAACATTAAATCAACATAAACTTATAATTATCACATGCCAATTAATCCTTTTTACCAATTAGTCATGTGTTCATCTTTCATATTAACTCTTATGAAGGTTTTGCTCTAGTACAACAATGCACATGATTTCTACATATATTTCTATTCATATCATGTTTCTAAATCAAATCTACATATCAATTTCATCATATTATTAAGACCCACTTTATAACATATATGAACACATACTTAAACCTCTAAATTGTTTAAGTATTTCACATATACTAGCATGTATGGTGATCATAAACATCAAAACAACTTCAATTTCATCTTATCACAAAAACCCATTTACACCAAATCTCATCATATTCAAATCCACCACATATCTTAGATTTAGATGGTGATGGAGGGTTGAAATCTTCAAACATGCAAGGAACTTACATGAATTTTACCTTGAATTTGTTGATTTTTGTGATTAAATTCTAAAGAGGATTTTCCCTTCTTTCTCTCTAGAACACACCACACACACACCCTTATGTGTGTGTGTTTTTTATTTTTCTAACTCTTATATATTTTCCAATATAAAGGAGGTGCAATTCAGCCCCTCCATGTTTTGTTTGTTTATAACCCACTTAACCTTCATTTATGAATAAAAATATTAATTAGGTTAATATTCCTAATTGTACACACCTCATGTCAATTTTCAAGTGAACGCGGTATTTCAATTTACTAAGTTCGGGATGTTACAACCCGACATAGATTAAGTATCGGTAACCCGGGCCTTTTTACAACTTATCTTATACAAACATTCATTCTCAAAGAAAGACATTCATTTATCTTTTATTTAACATGAGGTTTATTTAATTAAATCCTAATGTTTATCGAGTTAACTTTAATCACTAACGGTAATTTACCTGCTCATCCTAATTAACGTGGTTTAATTTACCAACCCGGTTTTTTTTGGGTGTTACAAAAACGAGTAGAGATCCAACACTATGAATGAATTTTGTCTTATGCAAAATGTCAAATGGTAAAGAAAAGGTGTGGTGCAAATATTGTGGTACGTTTCTTGCGGCCGCATATAACTTTACTTTGAGAGCACATGTGGCATCAAATTGCAAGGCGTTGAAAAACAATCTCGCTAGTGATCAAGCACAAATATCACGAGGTTTGGGTGGTTGGAATTTTGACACGGAGGTTGTTCGTCAAAGGATACCTCAATTTGTTATTCAAGAATCATTGTCGTTTAATCACTTTGACAATCCACATTTGACTAAGTTGATTCAAGAGATGCTTCAACCATGTTATACTAACGTAAGTCGTTAGACGCTTAGACACCATTGTTTAAAAATGTGGAAAAAAACTAAAAAATAAATGATTAAAGGTTTTGAAAAATTAAATAATGGTATTAAATTAACTACCGACGTGTGGTTGGCTGCATTTGGTTTATTGGATTCGATTTCGTGTTCTATTTATTTGGTTATCCACATACGGGGGAAATATATTCTATGTTTTAGACGAAGTTATCCAAACTTATAAATTACAAAATAAATTACTTTCTATTACTTTTGATAACGTGCCGAACAATACAACAGTGGTACGAATGTTAGAAATTAAATATAATCTGGTTTGTAACGGAGAATTTTATCATAGTCGATATGTTGCCCACATCATTAACTTGGTTGTGCAAGATATACTAAATGTTAAAGAAGTTAAAGACATGAAGAAAATTTTAAAAATATATTACGTTACGTTTTTATGGTTAGTAAAAAAAGATACCCGGATTATAGAAAATGGTGTAGAACTTTTAAAAAACCATGTTATACCCCGAATTTTGGCATGCCGATTCGTTGGAATTCTACGTGAAAAATGTTTAATGGCGCGATTCAACAAAAAACCTTACAACCATTCAACGATAGTCATGCATCGTCCGGTTTGGTGAAACCATTTGAAAACCTTGGTTGGAATTATATTGAAATGTTTACACAATTGCTTGAAGTTTTGAGAACCGCAACAACATGTTTATCGGGAATTATTATCCCACGAGTTTTTTAGTACTTAAACAATTATTTTTTATGTGTTAAAAAGTAAACAATTTTGAATTCGAAGGTGTAGTTTATGAAAAAAAAAAATTATTGTTCCAATGAAAGAAAGTTTAGAAAAGATTTTCAGGATTTGCTACATGTTTTTACGTGCGTCGCCGCCTCCAACTGTGTTTAAATGTTCCGGGTGTTGAGTTGTTAATTAGAAATATTTGTTTGGATTTGGATTTAAATGATGATGACCCAAATTTTACAACGAATGCAATAAATCATCTTAATAATTCTTCAAACAATCTTTTTGATAATTGTGTCTAAGAATATGGTAACGTGTCACCACACACGAAACAATGGTGGCGGGCGCATCAAACTCGAGGAAAAACTTAGAGTTAAATATATAAAATTCATTAAGAAACGATAGTAAACGTTCTCGGGTGATACCTCAAATAGTGAACTCATAAGATATAAATTAACTAATTTATTATCCACCATGTTACCCACCAAGTTCCACAACTTTGATATTTTGACTTGGTGGAAAGAATGGAAACCACATTTTCCCGTTTTAGCCGCCATGGCACGTGATTTGCCAAGCTTCCACGATATCTTTGAAGTTGGTTGTTTCTCTTAGTGGCAAGGTATTATCCATTCAACAAACGAAACTCACACCGAAGGCGATGGAAATGTGCATTTGCTTGAAGAACTTCTTGGATGGCGCGAAACGTATACAACAAATTTCAAATCTTGAAGGAGAAATAGCGTTAGAAGAACAAATACACAAATGTGAAGTATTTCAAAGACGGCGCAACCACAATCCCATGATGAAATCGCGTACGATGAACCGGTACGCTTGTCTAGCTCCTCAAGCGACTAAACGAGTAGTGGATGATGAAATGTTAAAGACGAAACGACTCGACGGCGAAGGCAAATAAACGATTAGTTAAAAGTTGTATTAGATATTTTTATGTCTTTTTTATTTAAATCTATGTATGTAGTTATAAAAGTATTAAAAATAATAAAAACTTATTTTATTGAGTTTGTTTGTTTTATTTTTATAATTTCTTTCCGGATTTGTGAGGATTTCTTAAAAATTAACCGGTTTTTTAACCGATTGTAGGTTAACGAGGGGATGCTAACCCGCGTGTTGCTGTGGGGCGTTGATTATGAATATCTTTAATGTTACAATATGAGATGCTAAAATTCTTAGGTTTATTCAAATTTAATTACCATGGATCTACTAATATAAATGTGAAACGGCGATCATAGAAGGTGTTAAAAGCGATACAATGGTTGGCCGGAAGTATGATCGCCTTCTATGATCGTCGTTTTACATTTATGTTACAATATGAGATGCTAAAATTCTTAGGTTTATTCGATGCGATTCCCATGATGTCTACAACAACAACAAATAATCCCGACTTTCTCAATTTGGCCGATAATAATCCCAACTTAGTTATTTGCTGATAATAATCCGAATTGGTACACTTTTGGCTGATAATAGTCTGCGTTAAAAATTGCTTAACGGAGTTAAGTTTTTTTCCAAATTATAAACCAACGTTTTAGGGCTTTTGATTAGAACGAGATTATGAGTTGATTGATGTAGAATTTACCTTGAAATACTGCCCCAAACTACGAAAATGGTGGTTCAATTCAGGTTTTTAAACTTCAAATTAACAAAAATCAAGTCGTTTGGACACCGTTTCGAGGTAAGGTTTACATAAATCGACTCGTATCCTCGTCCTGATCAAAATCCCTAAAATATCGGTTTGTAATTCGAAAAAAAAATTTAACTCCGTTAAGCTATTTTTAACGACGGACTATTATCGGTCAAAAGTGGACCAGTTCGGATATTATCGGCAAATAACTGAGTTGGGATTATTATCGACCAAATTGCGAAAGCTGAGATTATTTAAATCTTATTTTCCTAATAATAATAACAACAATAATAATAATAATAACAATCATAATAACTCCTTATTATTTTCAAATTATTTAAATACTTCGAATACATTTATATATCTATACATATAATAAAAGAAACCACTTTGAGGACACTTGTCATCATATTAGTCTATGTTTTATGGATAATTATAATTTTAATTTAATCTCTTCTAATTAATTATAGATAATCCTCCTACTAAATATTATTTAGTTTGATTATTACTTTTATATTTATCTATTTACTTCAAATTCAAACTTAGTTATCTAATTTGATATTAGAGTAAATTACGATTTTGGCCCATGTGGTTATATCACTTTTACCCTTTTATCCCAAATTTTTTTTTTAACATCTGAGCCCTCAACGTATTTTTTTCTAACCCTTTTGGACCCCAACGTCTTTTTTTCTAACCCTTTTGGTAGGGGCCAAAAGGGTTAGAAAAAAAGATGTTGTGGGCTCAGATGTTAAAAGATTCGTTTTTTGGCTAAAAGGGTAAAAGTGATATCACCACAGGGGCCAAAATCGTAATTTACTCTTGATATTAACTATATATTTGAACGTTTTGTTTAGTTTGGTATCAAATAGATTTTACGAAACTTAAAATAAAATTAACTAATATTATTTATCATTTCTACATTTACAAGTCTTAAATAAATGGTTAAATTTATTGAGACTTTGTTAACAAATTTTACTACAACAAAATAATCTATTTATATCAATATAAATATATATTTATACTATACTATATAATAAAACATTAATGTGTAACCCCAATCATTAATTGTAAGCATTTATTTTATGATTTTCTCGCCTCACTTCCAAACTTATCTTATATTAATTAAATAAATAAATGAATAATGAGCTAATATTAAATTTCATCCTACTTTAAATTTTGAATACCATTCTTCTATTTTTCTAATAAAATATGATTCTAAAATTTAAATTGTTAATTTAAGATATTTTTAAATAAAACAAATTATTTATCACAAAAACCAAACTTTGTATTAATTTATGAAATATTTTTATTTTCATTACTAAAAAAATTATTATATCAATTTTATTACATCATTTATAAATCAATTTGTTGAAATTGGTACCAACATTTTATCACCCAAATAGATGTTGATTTGCTTCTTGAATAACATATCTTCTTTTCAAGAACCATCTTCACAATCACCATATTCATCGCGTATCGAGTATTATCCATTAGTATATTGAAAGATATGACTTTTTTTTATTATTGGTATATAAAATTAGATTTATTAAACCCGTGTGATACACGTGGTTTTTTTATAGATATACCTTTTTTTATTATTACTATACTAAATTACATTTATTCGACCCATGTAATAGATGAGGTTTTTTAAGATATAACTTTTTTATTATTTGATATATAAAATTAGATTTATTCAATTCGTACAATACACGAGGTTTTTTAAGGATATATATTTTTTACTATTTAGTAACGGAAATTACATTTATTTAACACGTGTAATACACATATTTTTAAAGATGTAACTTTTTTATTATTTGGTATATAAAATTACATTTATTCAACCCGTGTAATAAATGAGGTTTCTTAAAGATGTATTATTTTATTATTTGGTAAACAATATTACATTTATTCAACTTGTGTAAAATAAGCGGTTTTAAAGATATAACTTTTTTATTTGATATATAAAATTATATTTATTCAACCCGTACAATATGGTTCTTATAGATATAACTTTTTTATTATTTAATATATAAAATTATATTTATTCAACTCGTGCAATAAAAGAGGTTGTTATATTGTTTTATTATTTAGTATATAAATTTCATTCATTCGACCCGTGTAATACACGGGGTTATAACCTAGTTAGTAATATACTAATCTTTTGTTCGATGGAGCACGGCCGGAGGCAAAGCAAAATCGTTTATGTATGAAAATGTTGTTCTTTCTAAAGTCCAGATAGGAAAAGTTATTTTGCGTATTCTAAACTTCCCTGTATCTTTACATCTCCTTGATTTAACCCCATATTTTAAAGTAAAAACAACTTTGAATAATTTTTATATGAATGGTGTAAAGGAGCATATCATGCACAATATGAATGAAAAACAGAGCGTGTTATGATTTTTAGTACCCATATAAATGGCAGATAATCTAAATTGCATAATTGAAGATGGGTGGGATTTGACGAAACTAAGCTATGTTTGGCCTGAAAACTAAGGGGTCCCTACAATCGTATCGCTTCATCACGTTTACATTTACGGCTTCTGGTCAATTCATAGCCTTGGTGTCGTTTAGGTATGTGTAGAATGGGGGGCAGTTGTTTTTTTGTATAATTACCGGAACGACCAAATCAGAGATAACACAAAATAAAAAAAATTAACGGTTGACTCATAATCCTTAAAGTCTTTAAAGAATCGAATACACAAAATCATTGTCTGAAAATCAAAATCACAGTTATTGTTAGCCTCGGTTTTTTTCTAATCCTGTAAACAATTTTTTTTTTTTTTTAGAAAAATTCACACCAAAATTAGAACTTCATAAAATGTTGAAGTATTCTGATTCGAAACAACAACAGAAACATTTTTTTATTTTCAAAACCAAAGAAAGTTTTTAAGAAAATTAAGATCAGTAAATTAAAAGGTTTCAAATGGAAAACAAATTGAGTTTTTACGTTAAACACATGTTCGATTCAAGAAGGAAATCTGTCTCATGCGAATCTGATTCAGATTTAGAAATCTTTCAGGATCAGAGGTTGAGTATATTGACTTTTAGAAAACTTAGAATCAGTTTTGACTTTAATTATTTGAGGAAGAGTTATTTTTAAATAACCGTCGTTTTTTATGATTAGTTTCAATCACAATTTGATATATATTTTTTTTAACGGCCAACAAACTCAATCTCGAGCACTCTTGGGGCACCCACTGGACAAACGGAGTACTCCAAAAGTAACCCAAGTCCACCACCAATTCCGGGGAAAACCCGGTAACCCACCCGCTCGTAGGCACGACGGTGAAATTACCGGTAAAACCCGTTTGGCTCAAGAATCCAACCCAGGTTTCCATGGGTCTTCTATCATTGCTCACCAGTGTCTCACTCTGCACCAAGTGGGAGTCAAACCTGCATCTCTCAAGAGAAATGCAAGTCCTCCACCACTTGATATTTTATATAAAGGGAAATCAAATATAAGCCAACCATCGTATTTCCTCATCTCCTTTTCACATTTACAACTTCCGGCCAATTCATAGCCATGGTATAGGTTCGGTATGTGTAGAATGGGTGCCAGTTGCTTTTTGTATAATTATATAATATAATTGGTTAACGTCCCGCTTGCGGTATGCGCATATAATGTATATATGTGTGGGCGCTCGGGGGCAAAAGTGAAAGTTCACTAATTTTAACGTTATTTTACTAATTTCATGAAAATAACGTTAAAAGAAGGGGATGGTTAATTATGCATCATGTGGTGACGTTGATAGCCGAAAGACAAGGGATTACATGCACTAATCGGCCTTTGTCTTAATTGTTGAGTGTTATGTGCCTTATGTCCAAGGCTTGATGCAAAACTTCTATCGAGCCGGGGGACTTACTGGAAGCATACACTCTATTCCTACGGGGTAGAGGTAAGGCTGTCTATATCTTACCATCTTGAGACCCTACCTTAACTTTACTATTGATGGGATTTACTGAGGATGATGATGATGATGATGATGATATAATTGGTTATTATTAACTGATCATTAGAGTTATGATTTTCATATTCAGAAAAACGATTAATAACCGATCTGGTTAAAGCTATAACTGTTTTATTTATTTATTTATTTTTTTGTTGCCAAAATAACCAACTAGTTCGGTTACAAAAAAGAAAAAGAAAAACCCCGATTTGTGCACCTCTAGTGTGACAACTCGAGATTTCAAGGCTTTCTTTTACGCATTACTTGTTCCACACTTCAGTTGATGATGCTGTAACTTGTGCATGTTATTAGTATGGTTAATGTTAATACATTGCTATGTTTTAATGATTGGTGTATTGTCACGTTTGACTGTTACATGAAACTGTAAGTATTGTTTATTGCGTAATGTTTAGACATAACAGAATACCACACTTGATTCACACTTGAAACACGACGAAGAACCACAGTCTTTCGTCACCAACATCCTTGGCGAAACATGGTCTTTCGTCAAGAAGTCTTTCGCCGTTAAGAGGCTTCGGCCCAGGATAGTTCGCGGCCCACATTCTAGTTGTTTGTAAAACCTCTTTAAAAACTGTTACGTAAACTAAAAACCCTAGAGTATTCCTTTCCTTCCTGTTCGACGGCAAACTCGATTCCCCGTGAAGCTCTCATTCATTCGAGCATCTCTCCCTGATCTTCAAGATCCCTCGTGCTATTTTTGCATATCGGTTAGTGCCTAATTTTGTTACTAGATGGAATTCTGTTGTTGTGATTTGTGTGAGATTAGGTTCTTGAATATCATTTAAATCTAGAAATTGCATGAGAAGGATTGATGGTCTAAATACGTTTATAGCCATGAAACTGACAATCTGATTTGTTTGTGAATGAAAATGTTATTAGTTGGATTGGAATCATGTAATCAAGACTTGTGTAATCCGTGGTGATGTATTTCGATATTAAGGTTGTGGGATTATTAGTTTGATGATTGAACAGTAATTAGGGTTTGTAGAACTTGTAAAGAAACCGATGTTTGATCCCTAAACCCCGCTGAAAACATGTTAACAGTTACTTTGTGATCTTGGCGAATCTCTATGGTATTTCGTCACCTATGATGTTGACGAAAGATAGGTAATTCGTCACCTTTGATGACGATGAAAGATAGTTATTTCGTCACCTATGATGTCGATGAAGAATGTATACTTCGTCGCCAGGGTTCTTCGCCGAAGAGATAGATGGCCTGAACAGTAAACAGTTAGAATGATTATGAAATGTTATTATTGTGGTATTGTATGCTTGTGATTGTGGAATGTTATCATAAGACTCTCACATGATATGTGAGCATGGGTAGAACCGAGTATTGATATATGATATATGGTGATCTTGTGTTAGATACAAACTGTGTATGATTATGTGACTTACTGTGTACAAATACGTGACTTGTTTGACTATGTAACTAATGTTGATAGGTAACGACGGTAGGGTTTGGGTTGACCAACTTGGACGGGTAATTTAACATACCGAGCAAATCAAAGGTGAGTTCATTTCCTCTTGAGCATGCGTCCCTGTGGTTGGGACAGTCATTGGGTATCCCTGAGAGGGATAGGTTTTTGGGTAAATCAAATGGGTATTCCTGAGAGGAATATGTCTTGTGGGTAAAATCTGGAATGTTGGATAATACACTCATCGTATCACCCTTAAGTCCCATCTTGTTTGTTACCTGAGAGGTAACGGAGTATTAGTTGGTAGCGTTATCTAGGTTTGGCACCCTCACCCCATACCTGAGAGGACGGGTGTGAACTAATGACTTAGTCATGCCCAATGTTTTGATAGGACCATTGGGGAACGGGCAAAATAAATCTGGAGCCGTCTTGTATTCGGGGTATTATCAACATTAAAATCAATGAACTAAACTAAACACTTGGTAACCAACGTTTTCGTAAAACTATGAACTCACCAGCGTTGTCAGGTACACTTGTTGCATGCTCGCAGTTCGTTAGGTACTATGGGAAAGGAACTTGCTGTCTGGATGGCTGGAGTGGTCATGGGTCGCGTTGCTTGGATATGCATGTCTTGTTACTGAATTCATTTACATTGGGTTTTGAAACCGTTAAACTATGAATTACTATTTGCTTTCGCTGACAGTATTTAAATTGGATTTTGTTTTATGAATGTTTTACTTAATGAATGGAAAATTTGATGAATATCTCATGGTTAGTTCAATGTGATTAGTGGCTAGATCCTGGTACGTCACACGCCTAGCGGGATTACCGCAAGTGGTATTTTGGGGGTGTGACAGTTTGGTATCAGAGCCATTGGTTATAGTGAACTAGGTTTTAAAACGTTTTTATAAAACCAGACTATAACCGAACAACTTCGAAATCGACCATGACACTCAGCTCCAGATTGCAAGGTTCGTCTCTCGTTTACTCATTGCATATTGTATTTAGTGAACACTTGTGAATGACATTGCATGTGAACGCACACTTAACATTATAGTATGAGTTCTTGTGTTGTAGCCTACTTCATGTGATTGATAGTGTGATACTCCTCTAGATCTTCATGATCTGTGTGGTGGTGTTTTGTCTTATTACTCGAACTTGAGGAACCTTTTAGCATAAGTTGGGAGGAGCTGAGATAAACATGCAAATCGCATTACTATTATAGGTGCACACATAATAATAATGTGGGGTGCATGTGAGTCCCAGTGAGGTCTAACGAGTGTGAAAGGGGTTCCGCTCTATTGTTTGGTGTAAACTAGTAGTCCGTAGAAGTCATCGTGGGGGTTGACTCCTACCTTATCTCGACTCTTAACCTTTTCCCTTCTCTTATATAGAATCATGAGCGGACGATGTCACGGACGTGGTCACATTGCAATGACTCAGGTTGAGTTGACAAATCTGATTAACACCCGTGTGGCTGAGGCTTTGGCAGCCTATCAAGCTGGTACGATATGTGCCAATTACTCTTTATTTCTTGTGTCGCATACACAACTCTTACCCGTATGCTGTATTTTCTTTCGTCCTTAGGTCAGCAAGCGAATCAGAATAAAAACAATACGCCTACTTATACGTTCAAAACGTTTATGGATTGTAAGCCACAGACATTCAGTGGGACTGAAGGGGTTGTGGGACTACTGTGTTAGTTTGAGAAGGCAGAATCGGTGTTTGTGATGTGTAACTATCCTGCTAGGGACAGAGTGAAGTATGCTTCAGGCACACTCGAGGATGGTGCCTTGACATGGTGGAATGCCCAGGTCCAGATGTTGGGTATTGAAATGGCGAATGCTACTACGTGGGACGATTTTAAGGAGCTGATGCGTGAAGAGTACTATCCACGTGATGAAGTGCAGAAACTGGAGAACGAATATTATGATCTGAAAATGGTGGGGTCTGAGATTGAGGCATACACGAAGAGGTCTCATGAATTAGCTAATATGTGCCCAAACTTGTCACGACCTCCACATGGAAGAATCGAGTTGTACATCAAAGGATTAGCCCCACAGGTGAAGGGCTTGGTTACTGCAGCGAACCTCAACAACTTAGCTCAGATCATCCGCTTAGCTCATAAGATCACAGATCAGGAGATGGAGCGTGGCTCGCTACCACCGTGTGTTTCTACTACTGCCACTACTGCTACAGCTACTACACCTGCTGCTGACAGCAAACAAAAGTGGAGTGATGTGGACAAGTCGTCCAACGCCAATCAGACACAGAAAAAGCCGGATAATAGTATCAACCGCAGCTTTAGCCAGTCATCTTCTGTGAATCAGAATCAGAGCAACAATTCGAATCAGGGATCCTATGCGGGAAAGCAACCGAAGTGTAACAAGTGCAACTTCCATCATCGCGGGCCGTGCACCCGAGTCTGTCACAGGTGCAACAAGGTAGGCCATATGGCTAGGGACTATAGGGTCTCACTTCCAAGATAGCAGCAACAGCAACCCCCACAGCAACAGCAACCACAGCAACAGGAGAGACAACAGCCTCAACATAATCAGGGAAATCGTAAGGGTTGTTTTCAGTGTGGAGACGAGGGTCATTTCAGGCGGAATTGCCCTCAACTGAATCAGAATCCTGGTAATAACAACAATAACAACACTGGGAACAACAACAACATGAACAATGGTGGGAACGGTGCGCGTGGGAGAGTGTTTACCATTGGCGCGGGGAAGCTCGCAAGGATGGCAATGCTGTGACTGGTACGTTTTCTGTGAACAATCTAATTGCTACTGTTTTATTTGACTCTGGTGCCGATTGGAGTTATGTGTCGTTGGAGTTCAGTCGTCAGTTAGGGTTGAGTCCTGCACCTCTTGTAAACAAACATGTTGTAGAGTTAGCCGATGGCAAAACAATTGAAGCTTCGCATGTTCTTTTTGGCTGTAAACTTGATCTTGTCGGTCAAACGTTCGACATTGACCTACTCCCTGTTACTCTTGGAAGTTTTGATGTGGTCGTTGGCATGGATTGGTTGTCTAAGCACTAGGCGGAAATCCTCTATAAAGAGAAAATCGTGCTTATCCCTCTTCCCAATGGAGAATCCTTGTCGGTTCAGGGTCATCGTAGTGGTGCGATGGTTGGTATCATTTCAGCTATGCAAGCTCGGAGGTGTTTACGAAAGGGGTATCCTGCTATTTTAGCACTCGTTTCTGATCCTCAACCTGAAGAAAGGAAGATCGATGACCTTCCAGTTGTTCATGAGTTTTCTGACGTGTTTCCTGAAGAGCTTCCTGGTTTACCTCCGCACCGTAAGGTAGAATTTCAGATCGATCTCACACCAGGAGCAGCCCCTGTCGCCCGTGCTCCTTATCGTCTTGCACCAGGAGAGTTGCAAGATCTGTCAAATCAACTTCAAGAACTGTTGGATAGAGGTTTTATCCGACCCAGTTCTTCGCCTTGGGGAGCCCCAGTTTTGTTTGTAAAGAAGAAAGACGGGTCCTTTCGTATGTGTATAGATTATCGAGAACTCAATAAGGTGACAGTCAAGAACCGCTATTCTTTACCGCGTATCGACAATCTGTTTGACCAGTTGCAAGGGTCAAGCTTCTACTCGAAAATCGATTTAAGATTGGGCTATCATCAGATGAGAGTCTGAGAGGAGGATGTTCCAAAAACGGTTTTTCGAACACGGTATGGCCATTACGAGTTTCTAGTTATGCCATTTAGGTTGACAAACGCACCGACGGTTTTTATGGACCTCATGAATCGGGTGTGCAAACCGTATCTCGACGATTTCGTCATTGTGTTTATCGATGACATCTTGATCTACTCTAAGAGTAAGGAGGACCACGAGCGACACTTGCGTCTTATCTTGGAGCTTCTGAGGAAGGAGCAGCTTTATGCGAAATTCTCTAAGTGTGATTTCTAGATTCGAGAAGTACACTTCCTGGGTTATATTGTTAACGAATCAGGGATACACGTGGACCCTGCTAAGATTGATGCTATCAGAAATTGGGCGGCACCAAAGTGTAACACCTTGTAAAATCACGTCCAATGGTGTATTGACACGTGTAATAAACCCTAATGAAGTCAAATGTTGAATTTAAAGGACTAATTTTTCAAAAAATCGAAAAATTTGATAATGAAAGGACTGGAAGTGTTAGCATACCTATAATAAGTTTCTAAATAACCTCTCACGATGATTATATTCACAAATGAGCCACTTGTCGATCGAGTATAGCCGTTTGTGTAATTAATTGAAAGTTTGCGCAATGAAGGGTTAAAAGCCTCAACATGTTAATTCTTACCTCTGAGTGACCTTTTAACAAACCGGGAGCTTCATGATATTTGATTATACTCTCGGGAATGTCAACTATTGGCCGACTAAGGTTTTTATGCCTATAAGTAAAGTTACGCGCAACTTTGCAAGTTAGAGGGGCTAAAAGTGTCAATATGTTTAATTATACCTCTGAATGACCTTTTAGCGAACCCGAAGCATCGTGATGTTTAATAATACTTTCAAGAATGTCTAATATGGATTTGATGAGGCTTCAATGCTATTAAATGATGAGATGCGCAAGTTTGCGCAATAGAGGGACCTAAAGCGTCAACTTTTGAATCTACGCCTTTCGGTGACCAATTAAGCGAACGAGAGTGTAGTAATATTTAAGTATATGCTTTGGAATGCCCATTATGGGCCATGGAAGGCTTGGGTATCGTTAAACAACGTTTCGCGCTACTTTGCGCAATTAAAGGACTAATTGCGTCAAACTGCAAAAGTATGTCGATTCGTAGGGTATCGGACCTTCCGGAATATAACCATGAGTTAATCATACCCTAATTATCCTTTATATAGCTTAGATATTGGCATAGAGGTGTTTGGTGCGCAAAAATAAACTTTTAAGTCATGCAGGGACTAAAAGTGTCAAAAAGTGCACAAGTTTGCATTTACGTGCATATCTCACATTCTGAATATCTCCAGACACCCAAAAATTTATGTAAGCCCTAAAATATTTTATTTTAGTGTTTGGCTTGATAAAATTCCATTCGTTGCGTAATTTGCTTCGTTTTTCGCGTCTGTCCGTGTTTCGTCGTAATTAGTCGAACAACGTGACCGTACGACCAAACGAACTGACATCCGGCATGTTTTTGAGGATGTTTCATGTTCCCCATGTTTAGAAATCATTGTAGAGCCTTAAAAATGGTTTAACGGGCCTTAGATGTGTCGGAAATGGTATTTGGAAGTGCAGGGGCCAAAATTGCCAACAAATGAAAGTTGATGTGTGCTGTACTGGTCCTTACGGACCGTATGCATTGACCCTTACAGTCCGTATGCCTTGCCCAGCTCCAGAAAACAGAAAACCAGCTTTGGTTTTGCTTCCATACTCTCATATTCGAATCTATGGGCTTGTTTCTTGTTTTGGACAGCTGTTGAGACACATGTACTGATCCTAGAAGCCCCATAGCACCTGTTGATCATCCAAAAACCCACCAAAACCTATAAATAGAAGTGTTCTTCATCTTTCCCTTTTGCTCATTTCCCTTGCTATCTTCTCCTCTCTCAATCTGGAGCTCCCTGGACATCAAGCATTGTTTCCTAACCTTCAATTTAATCCTAAGGACCATTTGTAAGTGTCCTTAACCTTCTAATTTCAGCTTTGATTAGTTTAATGGTCAAAAGTCAAACTTATCATAGTTAAGGTTTGACTTAGTGATTAAACACTAATGATCCAGTCATTAGTCAAATTAAGAGTAGTTATAAGTTGGTAATTGTGTAGGTAGTAAACCCCTAAGAGGGTACCTACTGATTATCACCCTAGCTTGGTCAAATGTCAGGTCAAACCTAATAATACAAAGTCAACAGAAAGCCTTTTTGAAAATAAATTCATAATTAGCAATGTAGAAACTATGAGACCTGTTTTAACACTTGTATAACTTGGTAATTAGTATAAGAACATGTCTAAGCATGTTCAACCCGACAATTTCAAGTTTCGGATCGGTTCGGAACCGAAAGTTGCAAAAGTATACTTTTGCTTTGACTTTCAGTTCTGACCCGATTTAGCTTAGTTTAGATATGCCTTAGGATTCCATTAGGATCATATTATCGTTTAGTATAACATGATCCTAATGGATTCCATTAGATATGTCTTAGGATTCCATTAGGATCATGTTATGAGGTTATACAACTTGGATCCTTTGTTATCCTATTCATTTACATGTTCCCGTTATATGCTTAAATATTGACCATTATTCCCTTTTGACCTTAAAACGATATTTTTGAAAATATGAAAGAATAGAAACCTTTATTACTGAATTATAAACTTGTCCCTAAAATTTGACATCAGTTTGTGGTCTAGATTAGGAGTTATGCTCATTAGCGTAAATGAAAAGCTTTTTATTAATTAAACGGCATAATTAGCGTATAGCCTATCTAAACCCAATTTTTGATACCAAACTTTTTACCTACTGATATAAAATAATATTTTGGGATTTTTGGAGATTTTTATTTATTTTTAGGCTGAGCATAACTTAGAGTTCTAAGCTAGATTCGGTAATTGCCGGTTTTGCCCTTTTGGGCTATAAAATGAGTTTTACAAATCCTTTTAATACCAAAACTTTTTCTACTGATCTAATATAATAAATAAAATATTTTGAGCCTTCTGGAATAATAAAAATATCATATTTTCTTTAAAAACCCGGAAATAGCTCAAAATCGCCTTTATAAGCGGTTTTAACGCATAGTATGTATTAAAACTATTTTAAACATATAAGGTTTGATGCCTACTGATAATCTCAGTAAATTTTTATATTTTAACAGTAAGCAAAAGCTTTAAACTCAGATTTCCAAATTTGACCTTTAAACCTTATGTGAAATTACCAAAATGCCCATTCGGTGCATAGTTTGGTTATAAATGATAAAATTCACATATGTGTAATACCCTACTGACATAACTTATTAAATTAAGTATTTTCACTGATTAAATCAGACCTGAAACTCATATTTATATTAAACCTCTTTTATAACCTTTTTAAAATGACCAAAATACCCCTACGGGGCATAAATTGGTTTTAAATTCATTTTGGGCATAACGGAAGGTATCTTACTGATATCACAACATGTTTAAGGCATATTAACTTAGGAAACATGTATATGACTCTTATGGTTACCCGTTACGCATGTTTCGCGTTCGGTACGGCTTATGTAACTAGTTTGCATAAATTAACCGAAACGGGTCAAACCTTATCATTTTTGCCTCAAAATCCAGAATGTGTTTAGTGTACCCATATTATACAAGTCTCCAAAATTGTCAGGTCAAAATCACATTCTATTCCGGTCTTCGCTTAATCATGCGTTTTGAAGCGTAAACCTTTCCTTAAAACTAACCGGTCTAAGTTTCAACTTAAATAAGACCCGTTAGGAATCTAATAGGTTAATAAAACCTTCGTTCCAGATTTAGGAGCCCAGTAAAAGCTATCTGTACTTGCTTGGTGGTATACGGCTGGGATAAATTGTATAAATTTGCTCAGGTAAATACTTTTAACTTATTTTCCCTTATACGGGCTTGGGGTACGGTATATAAAATACCGCTTGGTCGGGCATTGAATCTTTAATTGTATGAAGGTTAAATCATTGAAATGTCCCGTTTGAAAATGTTTGTTTGCTTAAAGCCTTTGGGGGGTTAATGACCATGTCCTGGATATCCTTGGCATCATTTACGAAATGGCAACGACCTAAGCACGGGGTGTAGGCGTACACCTGACTGATGCATATGTAAAACTGGTAACCCACTTAAAGGATTCAACCTTGTGGGCATTATACCTGTGGTGTGTCTATTAATCTTTAACCCGGTATTCAGCCCGGGTTACTGAACGCATAAGAAACATGTAATTCTTTTACAAATATTATATACAAATAATTATCCCAAGTTATAAAAAGTTTTGTGCCATGCACACTCAAATTAATTTTCTTAAACATTTTCAAAATGAGTCAGTTAAATTGTATTTACCAGTGTAAACTGGCGTATTTTCCAAAAAGGCTAAGTGCAGGTACTAATCGGAATAGGCTGGCTACTCCTAGCATCAATAAAGAGTCTCGCAAGCTTAGATGCCTAAAGTCTGTTGAATAATGTTTCATTTTATTTTCGATCCGCCTGTGGATCCTCTACTTTCCGTTTGTAATACTTTGATATTACTTTATATCGGTTTGTAATATTTTATCTTTTGCTTCCGCTGTGCATTTAAAATTTTGTTGTTTGACTATGATGATATCAACTACGTCACGATACTCCCCACCGGGCCCACCGTTAGTACGTGGAAATATCGGGGTGTGACACAAAGAATCCTTCGGAGGTGCGACAATTTCTCGGCCTCGCTGGGTACTATCGAAGATTTATGAAAGACTTCTCGAAGATCGCTCAACCTCTTACCTCGTTAACACAGAAAGGTGTGGTATACTCTTGGGGAACGAAACAGGAAGACACTTTCCAAATCTTGAAACAAAAACTCTACAGTGCAACGATCTTGTCTTTACCTGAAGGTACCGAAGACTTTGTGGTATACTGTGATGCTTCTATTCAGGGTCTCGGTTGCGAGCTGATGCAACGCGAGAAGGTGATAGCTTACGCTTCTCGGCAGTTGAAGGTTCATGAGAAGAATTACACGACTCATGACTTAGAGTTAGGGGTCGTGGTCTTTGCATTAAAAATCTGGATGCATTACTTGTACGGTACTAAATGCACTATTTATACCGATCACAAGAGCCTTCAGCATATCTTCGACCAGAAGGAGTTGAATATGCGACAGCGTCGCTGGGTAGAACTCTTAAATGACTACGACTGTGCAATCAAGTATCACCCAGGTAAAGCTAATGTTGTAGCTGATGCCCTTAGTCGAAAGGAAACGAAACCCAAGTGTATGCGAGCCTTACAGCTCACTATTCACTTGAATCTTCCTGTTCAGATCCGTTCGGCTCAGACTGAAGCATTGAAGGAAGAAAACCTGGAAGCTGAGTATTTGCGGGGCATGGAGAAACGACTTGAGAAGAGATCTGACGGCATCTATTATTTTATGGAACGAATATGGATCCCTTTGTTTGGTAACCTTAGAGATCTTGTGATGGACGAAGCGCACAAGTCTCGACTCTGTTCATCCGGGTTCAGACAAGATGTATCAGGACCTCAAGGTTTTGTATTGGTGGCCTAAGATGAAGGCTAACATCGCGACGTACGTGAGCAAGTGTTTGACTTGTGCGAAGGTCAAGGTAGAGTATCAGAAACCCTCAGGCCTGCTTCAACAACCAGAAATACCCATGTGGAAATGGGAACAAATTGCTATGGATTTCGTCACTGGTCTACCAAGGACTCAAAACGGAAACGATACCATCCGGGTGATCATTGACCGTCTCACGAAATCTACGCACTTCCTTGCGATCAAGGAAACGGATAAGTTCTCTCAACTCGCTGCTGTTTATTTGAAAGAAGTGGTTTCTAGGCACGGGGTGCCAACCTCTATTATCTTCGATCGTGATCCGCGTTTCATATCTGACTTATGGCAGTCGATGCATAAATCGTTTGGCTCACGTCTCGACATGAGTACTGCTTATCACCCACAGACGGATGGTCAAAGTGAGCGAACCATCCAGACACTTGAAGACATGCTGCGAGCATGCGTGATTGATTTTGGTAAGGGCTGGGAGAAACATTTGCCGCTGATCGAGTTCTCCTACAACAATAGCTACCACACTAGCATCCAGGCAACTCCATTTGAAGCGTTGTACGGCTAGAAATGTCGTTCTCCTCTTTGTTGGGCTGAGGTGGGTGACAGCCAAGTCACAGGCCCGGAACTTGTTCTTGAAACTTCTGAAAAGATTATCGAGATCAGAAACCGTATGGCGGCAGCGCGCGACCATCAGAAAAGCTACGCGGACAAGCGTAGGAAGCCTTTGGAGTTCGTCATAGGCGATCGTGTTATGTTGAAAGTCTCACCCTGGAAGGGTGTGGTGCGCTTTGGAATGTGCGGCAAGCTTAACCCACGCTATGTTGGGACATTCAAAGTCTTGGAACGGATTGGTAAAGTGGCGTACAAGCTCGAGTTACCTGTTGAGTTGGGTAACGTTCATGATGTTTTCCATGTTTCGCAGTTGAAGAAGTGTTTGTCCGATGAAACACTCGTAGTACCGTTTCAAGAGCTGAGAATTGACGACAAGTTGCAGTTTGTCGAAGAACCAATCGAAATTATGGACCGGGAAGTTAAAGTTCGTAAACATAGTCGGATTCCAATCGTGAGAGTTCGTTGGAACTCAAGAAGTGGACCGGAGTTCACGTGGGAGCGCGAGGATCAGATGAAGCTCAAGTACCCTCACTTGTTCCCAACTGACAACTCTAAATCTGATGCGCCTAACGAATTTCGGGGCGAAATTCCCTTTCAAGTTGGGGATGATTTGGTACCCGCGGAAAATCCACAGTCATCCTGAGTTAGCATCTTGTTGTTTTGGATTACTCGTCAAATTTCGGGACGAAATTTCTTTCAAGTTGGGGATGATGTGACAACTCGAGATTTCAAGGCTTTCTTTTACGCATTATATAACAACCCTAAAGAAAACCGACACCCTCGAATTATTTTCGACACCCTAATATATTTTAAAAATATCCCAATATGTCTTAAAATACACCCCATACGCGAAAACGGACCCCGAATACCCTGAATATTAGTAAAAATAATTAAAAATCAATTTTTGGGGTTTGTCACGGGCCACGTAGACCTCTTAGGGATCTTACGCGGGCCGCTAGAGATCAAAAATGCGGCAAAACCTTGTGCTGACACGTGTCCGACTCGTGTTGAACCTACTAGGTGACCCGGATCACCTACGCCGTTGACCATCTTTGACGCGGGCCGCGTAGCCCCTTTGCTATACCTTACACGGGCCGCGTAAAAGTCGAAGTGAATCCCTATAAGTAGAGGGCATCGGATCTTCAGTCTGCTCCTTCATTTCTTTTCTCAATCTTGAATTAACGAAGTTCTGCTCCATTGTAAGTATCATAACCCCTGGATACGTATTAGATACGCTTCCCGGTTGATCTAGGGTTCCGTAACGGCTGTCGTGGTTCTGCCCGACGTAGTCGTTGGAATGCCGTCTCGGGGAGGGTATTACTAATGTTAAAATGGGTTATTACACTAACGCGTGTGCATTTGTGTAAATTATAGATTGTCACCAGGAAACTCTAAAGGATAATCTAAGACAGCAATGTGAGTAATCTCCTTTTTATAAATTGTTTTTACAAAACCTCACACGATTAATTATATATTCAACAGTTATTGAGTATTTGTAAGAATACAATTATCCTGGATATGTTGGGATTTTGTATACAAAGTTATGTTACTGCCTTGCGAGGGGTAACATTTCCACAAGTCGGGTCTGACAGTACCATGGATGTTAATTGATATAACTTGGAAACAAATGTAATTGCGAGATTGCTCTCAATACTGTACAATGGGTTTTATTAAACTTTATTAAACTAGGATTCACTCACCAGTATTTGCCACTAACAAAATGTTTTTAAACGCGTTTAAGGTAACAAAATGTGAAAGCCAAATAGAAGCCAGCTGGACAGCACTGAAGGCTTGGAAAAGTGGCAATAAAGTTACCTAAAATAAAATAGATGTTTTTATTAAATAAAAATATGATTTATTCCTATGAAAATGTGTGTACTGCAAACTTGGGTTTTATCCCATGTGTTTAATATTATGAAAATGTGGTATTTTACTCTGATCCAATATTTCCTAACTATGGTCCTGATGAAAATTCCGCTGCCAAAAATTAGACAATACCAGATACCACCGAAACTGGCTCGCAGCCGCCCGTTCCCGAGGAAATAGGGATCGGGGGTTGTGACAGAAGGTGGTATCAGAGCTAAGCCACTGATTCAGCCACATAAGTGTTCTGCTGACACCAAAATTCAAATTGTTAGGAAATAAATTACGGGAATACGTGCATAATTGTATTTTCTTGTTATTTGTTATTTGACTATTTGTTAGTTTACAGTATGAGCGACCAAGGACCATCTGACGCGTACCGTCAATTTTCTGGTTCGCCTAGAAGCGAAGGTGCCTCTTCTCAGCCTGCCTTCTCAGGGTACTCTGCTGATACAAAAGAAGGAATATTCGTGTTTAAGGCTCAGTCTGAAGAGCCATTCCCTCAGAAAAAGAGAGGATGGTTCAGTCGAGGGGCACATTAGCATAGGAAGCAGGTAATTCGTCACCTATGATGACGACGAAAGATAGGTATTTCGTTACCTATGATGTCAACGAAGAATGTATACTTCATCGCCAGGGTTCTTCGCCGAAGAGATTCATCGCCTGAACAGTAAACAGTTAGAATGATTGTGAAATGTTATTATTGTGGTATTGTATGCTTGTGATTGTGGAATGTTATCATAAGACTCTCACATGATATGTGAGCATGGGTAGAACCGAGTATTGATATATGATATATGGTGATCTTGTGTTAGATACAAACTGTGTACGATTATGTGACTTACTGTGTACAAATACGTGACTTGTTTGACTATGTAACTAATGTTGATTGGTAACCATGGTAGGGTTTGGGTTGACCAACTTGGACGGGTAATTTAACATACCGAGCAAATCAAAGGAGAGTTCATTTCCTCTTGAGCATGCGTCCCGGTGGTTGGGACAGTCATTGGGTATCCCTAAGAGGGATAGGTTTTGGGTAAATCAAATGGGTATTCCTGAGAGGAATACGTCTTGTGGGTAAAATCTGGAATGTTGGATAATACACTCATCCTATCACCCATAAGTCCCATCTTGTTTGTTACCTGAGAGGTAACGGAGTATTAGTTGGTAGCGCTATCTAGGTTTGGCACCCTCACCCCATACCCGAGAGGACGGGTGTGAACTAATGACTCAGTCATGCCCAATGCTTTGATAGGAGCATTGGGGAACGGGCAAAATAAATCTGGAGCCGTCTTGTATTCGGGGTATTATCAACATTAAAATCAATGAACTAAACTAAACACTTGGTAACCAACGTTTTCGTAAAACTATGAACTCGCCAGCGTTGTCTGATACACTTGTTGCATGCTCGCAGGTCGTTAGGTACTATGGGAAAGGAACTTGCTGTCTGGATGGCTGGAGTGGTCATGGGTCGCGTTGCTTGGATATGCATGTCTTGTTACTGAATTCATATACATTGGGTTTTGAAACGTTTAAACTATGAATTACTATTTGCTTCCGCTGACACTATTTAAATTGGATTTTGTTTTATGAATGTTTTACTTAATGAATGGAAAATTTGATGAATATCTTATGGTTAGTTCAATGTGATTAGTGGCTAGATCTTGGTACGTCACACGCCTAGCGGGATTACCGCATGTGGTATTTTGGGGGTGTGGCATCTAGTCTGCGGACCTTGGAATCGAGCCACATGCCCAACCCATTGAGGCACATGTGTGCTGCTTTGAGGCCCATAGATGCTATGCATCACTAGCTATATTAGTTTAGTCCTATAAAATGCGTGCCCTATGCGATTTTCTGTCGCCTATTCGTGTATATAATTTACTAGGCTAATGCCCACGTTAAACGCGGCTTCAACCAAAAACCAATTATTTATGTTCAAATTTAATATTATGTAAAAACCGGAATAGAAGAATGCACGGCGTTCGGTTTTACATAAGGTAGAAGCCAATTGTTTGTATATTCCGCTTAGTACGATGAAGGTGGAATGATTTCGTCCTACGTGTAACTCAACTCTCGGGTCATAGTTTTATGGGCACACTTGAGGAGCAAGCAAACACACAAAAAAATGATGCCATCACCACACATCATCAATCTGAAAACCCCACAACTCGGGACCCGACCGTTTGTGCATAAACTAATATAGATAATCAATCCACTACTTATAGAATCTAAAAAGAAGTACAGATGAAAATTGTAAGGCCCTGCTTTTTCGTAACTTTTCCTATTTAGGAATCATGTCTTGTGTTTCCATTTTTGGAAGCTCGTTTCCTTTGTAATCGTGTTTCGTTTCAACCTATTGTAAATCCGAGACTTCGATCATAATGAAATTTATTTTTTTGTATGAATTATTCTTTGTTTATACATTAATATGTGCATTCGTTTGACACATGATTCGTAATTCGCTTAAACGTAAGTCTAACTTGTAAACATTGATCGTGTATTCGTAATTCTCAAATCTCCATACATTCAAATACATGGTTATTCAGTTGTAAGATTAAGTTATATGTTTTTACTTGATTATACCTAATCATAAATCAAACATACTTGTTACATTTGATATGTCACATACATGTATTTTTACCACACATTTTGGTAATTTAAAACATATTTAATATGCACTTTAGACCTTGATAACATGTGAATTATACACCAAACATTATGTAACATCTTATTTATATAAAATGCATCTCATTTATACTTTTTATTACATTTAAACAACAAAAATATATATATAAAGTTGTTAATAACAGCTTGTGACCAGCCCTTATGCCTGAGTTTTAGTTGTTTTTCTTACTAACCAACCTTCAATTACTTGTATATCATAAATACATATTATGCTTCACTAAAATACATCAATTATATGTCACACAAAGAAAAAAAGGGTATTTTATGGCTGTTAACAGTCTTGGGCTGGGTTTAATGGACTTGTTTCAATGATTAACCCTACTAAACACTCCCAAAGCCCATCCTAATGAAACCCTAATCCATCCCCTATATAACCCAAGCCTCCTCCAAGCATTTTTCACTTTCTAAACACTCCCCATTCACTCTCAAACACTCCAAATCGCGGCTGAGATCAAGAGTTCGAGCAGATTCAGCACCTCTTACAAAAGTGAGTATAACTCACTCATTTCATAACCGTTTCACTTGATTATTTTTCCTACTTACTTGGATTGACCTTAGGAACATTTCCACAGGTTTTCCATGGAAATCCAAGGTCTGGAATGTCATCAAAAAGGCTCCAAAGTTGACTGATCTTTCTGTTTTTGATTCAATCTTTGTTAAACTTGATTAAACTTGAGTTATCTCATCTCAAACCTATGTCCTTATGCTCATAACCACTTCTATGGTTAGTTAGGCTTAAAAACAAGGTTGAGACATGTAAAATCAGATGTGTAAACCTCACAAACTTTCTATTTTGTTTAAGGGTTTAACCCACAAGTGATGTTCAAGCCTAAAGCTTGAGGATTGTGTGATTTAGGATTAGCTTGGGCTATCCTACTTGAAAATCCACACATTGCTCGATGTTTTCTCATAGATTAGTTGTCTTATATCCTTTCTTATTGTATGTTCATGACCCTCCTTGAATGTTCATAACATCAAGTGTAGTGGTGAACACCTAGAGGTACCTAAATGGAAGACTTGTTCTTCCTACCTTCTACATAACTTCTATGATAAACAAAGAGGTACCTAAATGGGGGATTCATCCTCCTACCTCATGCTTGACCTATATGACTATATGAACATTATATAATACTTATATATTATCCAAATAATCAAACCTTTGATAATGAATTTGTGTTCATTTGTCATAGTATTAGATTACATCATCTAAGACTTAATCACTTGTTATGATTCTAATGGGTAATTTACCCATGAAAGCATTCTAACCCTTGGGGCTTCATAGTGTCAAACAAGAATTATATGACTAGATGATTACTTTTGCATATGTACTTTCCATATTCCTTTTAAATTCCGAATCTCGACTCTAAACATACCTTGAACTTTAACCCTTATACATTCGTCCTCCCAATCTCATATACTCGTCAACACTTGGATAATCGGAAGACTTAGCAATTTTGTGAGTACACTTGACCCATTTTCCTTTTAATACACTTTGGGTGCAACATGTTTTACTTGTTAAAATGCACGATTCACAAACATGCTTTATTCAATCAATCCTTATACATGCTTTGTTATGCTTAAGTTCATGCTAGAATTCATACTACTTGTTAACCCACCTTAACAATTATAGCGCTATAGGAGTAGCACACCACCCGACGGGGTTTTGTTAAGTTATATTCTTTACGGTCTCGATATTGCTATATCAAGGGATGCTATTATTCATACTCTACAGTCTCGATATTGCTATATCGAGGGATGCTATTATTCTTGTGGACACTTGGGTTTGACTTTTAGTTTTGCATGATAGTTTGACCTTGTACACCAAACTGCTATGTTGGATTGAAAATACTTTTCATACATATGTCACGAGTCTAAAACTAGTGTACTCGCCAATACCTTTGTATTGAACTATGCTTTTAAAACATGTTGCCGGTTTAACGATGATGTTGGTGATGCATGGAATCTAGTAGGATGCTTAGATACACACTTTAAATTTTGTACTCCTATTGTATTGTATTTCATTATTCATGTATTTGTATTTGCTTTAAATCCTTGTAATTGACTCTTTAGAAATGGAATCAAATTTATTATTTAAATACTTGTCACAATTAGTAGTGTTATGATGTCTCGAGCAATCTATTTCGTCTCACTCTGATGTTTCCGCCATCGGTTGGGGTGTGACAGATTGGTATCAGAGCCATAACTATAGGAAATTAGGAAAATTGCCATGCTTTTGACCTAGTCTATAGTTAAGTACCAAATTCGACCATACTTGCTTCACATGCTACTTTTATGAAACATCTTTATATGCTATTCTTGAAATGTCTCTTACGTGTTATTTTCTTGAAATGCTTTATGTGCTCATACTTGTTATTATTATTTCTAACATACGTCTTTTTATTCGTCTATACTAAACTCAAAAGCACCCGTACTTCATAAACGAGACGATTTCACCAAAATAGGCGTGAAACCCACCATTTGGTGAATGACTCTCAATCCACCTATTCTTTTTTTACATGAAATTCGCCACCAAGTTAGGAGTGAGATCCTCACATTGATGGAGAATTTCCATTTCCAAATTCTAGTGGACCCTCGTCAAAGTGTCGAAATTAATTTTTTGACCCAATGAGTACCAACCACACTTAGGATACGAAATCGTCAAGTTAGGGGTGAAACCCGCACCTTGTCGACTAGTTCCACTCCTTGATTTTTCATAAATCCCACCAAGTCTCAAATTTTTGATTGATTTGGGACATGTAGTAACCGGAAGAGTGAATACCGTTAACCGACATGTCGACGAGAGTATTCCACCTATTAGGCCAAAGCATGCTTCTCAAATTCAAAAGTCTTTTCGACCACTTTGGTTAGTCAAAGTTCCATTTAGGAACCATCCAACTTTAACCAAACCTATATTTTTCTATTATTAATCTTATGCGATGCAATCTTTCAAATTCAAATCTATTTTCAAGAATATTTCCTCACACACAAATTATACTAAATCTCCTAATACATTTATACGTTAAACACATGCATGATTTCAAAACGACACTCAAATTTTATTTACATTTCTTGTAACACCAAAATGGAGACATATCATCAAGATAGGAGTGATTTCCTTATCTTGACGATTAAATCCGCTCCTTTCTTTTCTTAAAACGACCTCACCAACGGGTTAGGGGTGTTTCCCTTTTCTAGGTGATCGTTACTAAAATTTTCCTTCAAAAAAGACTTTATTATGCAAACATGATCAAGTTTTATACCTAAATCGTTTATCGTTTGTCAAAATCCCTACTGATGCAAATTTTAAAATTCATTGTTTTATCAAACGTATTCCTTATCCCATAATCTATTTCATGTAAATCACATAAGCGAAATACTTAGTCATACCACCGACGTTTTGCTTCCCAATTTTCAAAATACAACGAAATGCTACCCATCAACTTAATCGGTCTAATGAATCTCTTGCCCACAAATTTCATACTCGACGTAATCACTAAAACGCACTCACATTGTATAATTATACTAAGGACTTTCATCCTCAATCGAAAATCAAACCAACTTATCTCATATTCCTATGGGATCTTATAGTTATTATAGGATCGTTTTAGTAAAACTACTTTCAATGTTCATAAATCATTTTACTAAAACACTTTTCAACGATCACTAAGTTCATTATGCTAAAAAAATTTTTTAAGAATCAACGTTTTCACGAGAACTTCCAAATTTTAAATTTCTTATTTTAATGCAAGATCCTTTGAAATTATGCAAACTTATTATTTACAAAGAACTTTTTATACACCGTTCAATATGTCATTTAAATTCAAAACACGTGGGCAAGAAAACTTCATAGGAACCGACAATTTTCAACGTACGTAAATTCTTTTAAAACAAGAGTAGCATTTCCGTTCTTTTACAAAGTACATCTCACATAATCAATAGATGCTTTACATACTTTTGACATCCACAAACTAGATTCTACATTACAAGTCAAACTCAATCTATTTTGATTTGATAAACTCAACGTTTTGCTCAAACAACTATACGTGCATATCATCGTACATGTTTTAGTCAATATCTCACGACAATTTCACTTAAACATTTCGTTTTTACATACTCAACCTTTTGATCGTTTTTATATGCTTAAATTCATTATGTTTCAAATAATACTATATACGCAATCATTAGTATTCGTACTTGCACTCATACTCATACTCATAACAATACGTTTTATGCTTATACTTACACTCACATTCATATTCATACCCATACGTTTTATGCTTATACTTATACTCATATTCATATTCATACCCATACGTTTTATGCTCATATAATTCATGCACAACTAGTACAAGCTATGCGGATCATGCGACGATCAGTATAATCACGGGTGCACACAGGATTATAGTGATAGGCGTATGAGGACCATAGAGTTTACTACTGTGTATGGTAAGACATGGAACGTAACATGACGCGAATAACGAAACGGACGTAATGTGGTCAAAACATGGTGGATACGCCATTGGTACTTCCTATATATAAGTGTTTTCACCATGTTACCAAACTTTCGTAAAACATCCCATGAGAAATTCGGTGTTTTGCAGACCTTTTAGACCTAATACAAACTTTAACAACTCACAAACGCATTATATCCAATTATCCATGACGAGACCTTATTCTCAACACTCATAATCACATTGTATCCAACCTTTAAACCATTCTTGTATTTGCATTCACCTACTAGATCGTTCGTTCACTCTCATACCTCCGTTGTTCCCAGTTATTCTTTGGTTTTTATACAAACCTCGTTTACAAGAAATTGGTTTAAACACTCGAAACCTAAAATACTTTTGCTTTTAAAGCTTTCTTACAACCTACGAAGCGACCACACTTTTAATCAAAATGCATACCATTTTATACGAAAGTTTGCTTTCTTAGATAGCATATTTTAAAATACCTCTCCATTTTGATTATTTAAACTTGTTTAAGCCCACTTTGTCTATACACACATACACGTTTTACTTATGATTAATGTCTCAAAACTTATTTTGAACAAACTCTTTTCACAACCCTATCCCTTCGTTCCTCAACGATTTTATACATCCTTCCCAACACGTGTCAAACTTCAAAATCTCAATTTTAGTCAATCATTCTTTTTAACCAAAATGCCTTTTTCAAAGTCTTCCTCTTGAATAAATTTCGGGATGAAATTTCCTAAAGGAGGGGAGACTGTAACGCCCTGCTTTTTTGTAACTTTTCCTATTTAGGAAGCATGTCTTGTATTTCCACTTTTGGAAGCTCATTTCCTTTGTAATCGTGTTTCGTTTCAAGCTATTGTAAATCCGAGACTTCGATCATAATGAAATTTATTTTTCGTGTGACTTATTCATTGTTTATACATATTTATACATTAATATGTGCATTCGTTTGATACATGATTCGTAATTCGCTTAAACGTAAGTTAACTCGTAAACATTGATCGTGTATTCTTAATTCTCAAATCTCCATACATTTAAATACTTGGTTATTCGATTGTAAAATTAAGTTATATGTTTTCACTTGATTATACCTAATCATAAATAAAACATACTTGTTACATTTGATATGTCACATACATGTATTTTTATCACACATTTTGGTACTTTAAAACATGTTTAATATGCACTTTAGACCTTGATACCATGTGAATTATACACCAAACATTATGTAACATCTTATTTATATAAAGTGTATCTCATTTATACCTTTTATTACATTTAAACAACAAATATATATATATATATATATATATATATAGAGTGTCACACCCCGATATTTCCACATATTACCGGTGGGCCCGGTGGGGAGTATTGTGACGTAGTTGATATCATCATAGTCAATACACACAATATAATAGCACAACGGAAGGCTTGGTGAATAAACTATTACAAAACCATAATGTCTGAGTGTTCGAGTGACAGAATATACAGACTGGAATGTAATAAGATCCACAGGCGGATCATAAATAAATACAAGGAAACAAAATAACAAACTTCAGGTATCTACGGATTTGCAAGATCCTCTTATGACACCTAATAGCTCCAGCCTATTACGAGAGGTACCTGTCAAATCAGTCTTTAAGAAAATACGTCAGTTTACACTGGTAAATACAATTAACTGACTCTTTTGAAAACATTTATGAAAATTGATTTGAGTGCACATGGCACAAATCTTTTATAACTTGGGACAATTATTTAAATATAATCTTGTATACAGATTTATATGTTTGTCGTACAATTGGGGCCGGTTGGAAGCCGGTCTTGATTAACCGACTCACCACTTATAGAACCCACAAAGGAGTTATCCCCAACATGTGGGTTAATATTTTAGCATTTGCATCTGTCAGGCGTATGCCTACACCCCGTGCATAGGTCGTGGCCATTTTCAAATGAAATGAGCCGAGGATATCAAGGACATGGTCGTATTAACCCCCAATGCTTATGTTATCAAACAAGACAGATTAAAACGGGTTATGTAAATTTATTAATCACAATCCGATTAAATGATTTCATACCCGACCAAGTGATATTATTATAATACCATATCCCAAGCCCGTATAAGGGAAAATAAGTTAAAAGTATTTACCTGATGCTAGCAGTATAATTCTAAAGCTCTTGATGGAACCTTCTACCGGAAGCTATTTAATCTATATAGAAGGTTTATTACCTATTAGGATGCTAACGGGTCTTTAATTTAGTCAAGGACTTAGACCAGCTAGCTAGAAGGAAACCGTATGGTTCTAAACGCTAGATTAAGCGGAGACCGGAATAGAATGAGATTTAGACCCGACAAGCTTGGATACTTGTATAATATGGGTAAACTAAACACATTCTGGAAGTTGAGAATTTATTGATAAGGTTAAGCCCGTTTCGACTATTTTATGTAAACTAGTCACATAAGCCGATCCGAAAGCGTAAATGCATAACAGGTAACCAAATAAATTATATACAGGTCTTAATCATTATTATGCTCAAAATATGTTAATACATCAGTAAAATGTTAACATATATGCCCAAATATTAATTTAAACCAAAATAAGTCCCATAAGGGCATTTTGGTAATTTTAATGCCCATAAAAGAGTTTAATTGTGAAACTGAGTTTCAGGTCTGATTAAATCAGTAAAAATATGCATTTTTATAAGTTATATCAGTAGGGTATTTTATATATGGGAAATTTATCTTATATTACCAAACTATGCACCGTATGGGCATTTTGGTAATTTTACATAGGCTTTAAAGGTCAAAATAGACTTCTGAGTTTAAAAACTTTGGCTTACTGTTTAATTGTATAAATTAACTTAAAACATCAGTAAGTAATAAGTTTTATAAAGCAAGAATCGTTTTAATTCATACTATGTGTTAAGAACGCTTAAAAGTCGGTTTAAAGGGGTATTCGGTTTAAAACAGGAAATCTGAGTTTTTTGATCAGTTTATAAAGTTTAAAATACTTTATTTATTATATAAGATCAGTAGCAAAAGGTTTGGCACTAAAAAGTTATGTAAAACTCATTTTATGCATGAAAAGGGTAAAACCGACAATTACCGAAATCAAGTTATAATCCTATGTTATGCTCAGCCTAAAAATAATTAAAAATCTTCAAAAATCCCAAAATATTATTTTACATCAGTAGGTACAAAGTTTGATGTCAAAAATTGGGTTTAAATAGGCTTTATGCTAATTACCAAATTTAAATAATAAAAAGCTCCTTAATTACGCTATTGAGCATAACTCCTATTCTAGACCTCAAATTGATGTCAAATTTTTAGGACATGTCTAAATATCAGAAGCAAAGGTGTTAGTCCAATCACATTGTTAAAAATCTCAGTTGTATGTAAAAAGGGCGTTTATGGCATTATTAAGCATAATTACGATCAAGTGCATATAATTCAAACCACTAGGCACCATGCAATATAACTCCAGAGGGTTATACTACTAAGTAATGTGGTCCTAATGGAAGCTTAAAACATGGGATAATTAAGCTTGAACGGGTCAGAACTGAAAGTCAAAGCAAAAGTCAAGCTTTTGCGACTTTCGGTTATAAACTGACTTTAGACTATTAATTGTCGGGTTAGGACTGATAAAACATGTTTTAATATTAATTACCAAGTCATTAGAATGTTGAAATATAATTTAGAACCTCTGTTTTATTAATTAGAATCATCTTTGATAATTAGGAGGTGCCCTTTTAAGGGTTAATCACCTACCTTAATATGGTTCTATAACCACTTTCAATTTGATCAGTGGTTAAACCATATGTGAATAAACTGAAAGTCAAACCTAAATTACTATAAGTTTGACTTTTAGGAAATTAAGCTAATTAAGACAACTAAGCAAGTAATTAGAGGCTTACTAAAGGTCCTAGCTGTCTTTTCTACACTTCTAAGTCTTTCTCCAAGTCCTTGCAAAGCTCCAGAGGTTGGTTTGAAGATTAAATGCAAAAGTGAGTATGAGAACTCAACACTAATGCTCCTTATATAGTACATCCCAATCTCTTGGATCATTACCAGCTGTCATGGGACCCCTTAGGATCACCCCAGGTGTCCTAGTAGTTTATAAAAACCGTCCAATAGTCCCTTGTTTCGAAACAAGTAAGCTTAAGTCGGTTTACAGCTGAAACATACATCTGTCCAAATTTTCTGCCCAGCGATAAGCTTACGGACCGTAAGCTAATATCCTTGTGGTCCGTATCCAGTACTTACGGACCGTAAGACCATGTGGTTGCGGTCCGTAAGACCATGTGGTTGCGGTCCGTAACCGAACCTGAAACGCATCGCCCAGTTACCTCCTTGCGGACCGTAAGCCTTGGGCCATACGGTCCGTAACCGTTGACCAGAAGACAAATTTTTTTAGAACTTTCATACACTTGACCATGTTCTTCCATAACCGAATCTTTAATCAATAAAGTAGCATAATAGTCCATATGGCCAGTCCTGTCCTATTCAAATTACTATGCCATGCACATATGTCTCCTTGGAGTTTATAGAAGTTGGTCATACATGAAGATTCGTCGATATTTCTTATGAATTTCAAATTCTTGAATTATTGCATGAACTATCATCAAGTAGCCGAAGTTTATGAATTCTCCAACAACTATTCATAAGAGTGTAAAATTTTGTAAAGCTTTTGGGAATGTTTACAAGGTAACTCAGAGGTAGGATTAACATGTTGACACGTCTAATCCCTGTAGCTTTATTATCCTTTGATTAAGAATTTATCATTCACGTAGTGTCATTCAGAGGCTCAAGTTTGGCATGTTGACACTTTGAGTCCTTCAAACTAAATTTTCCACATGTTAGGACACGTGTCTATACATAACTGGACACGTTTTTACGTGGTGTTACATCCTCACCCCCTTAAAAGAAATCTCGACCCCGAGATTTACTGGAATAAGTGAGGGTACTTTTGTCGCATAGTGGACTCGACTTTCCTCGTATATTCAGGACCTCTGCAAGCATCCCATTTGACCTTTACTATAGGTACATGCTTTCTCCGGAGCTTTTTAACCTGTCGATCCTCGATCGATATAGGTCTTTCAACAAATCTCAAGCTTTCATCGATTTGAACGTCTTTATGAGACATAGCTAGTGATTCATCGGCTAAGCATTTCTTGAGATTACAAATGTGAAACACATTATGAATCCCACTCAGCTCCTTAGGCAAGTTTAGCTTAAAAGCTAGACTGCCGACACATTCGATAATCTCAAATGGTCCAATATATCTAGGGCTCAACTTGCCCTTTTTACCAAAACGCATCACACCTTTCCAGGGTGACACTTTCAATAGAACTTTATCGCCTATCTCAAACTTTAGAGGTTTTCGTCTCTCATCAGCATAACTTTTCTGCCTATCCCTGGCAGCTTTCAGGCGATCCCGAATCTGGACAATCTTGTCCGTTGTTTCAAGGACTATATCAGGTCCTGACAACTGAGCTTCTCCTACTTCTGCCCAACAGACAAGTGTTCTGCATTTCCTACCATATAATGCCTCAAAAGGCGCAGCCTGAATGCTAGTATGGTAGCTATTGTTATAGGAAAACTCGATTAATGGCAGGTGGTCATCCCAACTACCACCTAAATCAATAACACATGCACGAAGCATGTCTTCTAAAGTTTGAATCGTACACTCACTTTGTCCATCCGTCTGAGGGTGGTAAGTAGTACTAAAATTCAAATGTGTGCCCAAAGATTGTTGGAAACTTTTCCAGAAATGAGAGGTGTATCTAGTATCTCTATCAGAGATAATAGCCACCGGTACGCCATGTAGAGCCACAATCTTATCTACGTACAACTGGGCTAACTTGTCGGAGCTATGGGTCTCCTTGATAGGCAAGAAATGTGCTGACTTAGTCAGTCTATCAACAATAACCCATATGGTATCATTTCCATGCCTTGTTTTAGGTAACTTGGTTATGAAATCCATGGTTACCATCTCCCACTTCCATGTAGGGAGTTCTGGTTGTTGAAGTAGACCTGAAGGCTTTTGATGTTCAGCTTTTATCTGAGCACAAGTCAGGCACTTAGCTACATGTGTGGCAATAGATTTCTTTAAACCTATCCACCAATAATTAGCCCTCAAATCATGATACATCTTGTCACCTCCAGGGTGAACTGAGTATTTGGAGTTGTGAGCTTCATGGAGGATTACATCTCGAAGTCTACCATGAATAGGAACCCAAATTCTTTCATTCATTCTGAGGATTCCATCCTTCCCAGGTGCTAACTGCTCAACAGTTACACCCAACTTTTCATTTGGAAGATTAACTTCCAAAACAACATCTTTCTGTGCAGCTAATAGTCTTTCATTCAGACTATTCTTTAACTCAATGCTCTTGGGATTGATCCTGATTGGTTTAATTCTTTCCTTTCGGCTTAGAGCATCAGCGACGACATTCGCTTTACCTGGATGGTAGCGTATCTCGCAATCATAGTCATTTAGAGTTTCCATCCAACGGCGTTGTCTCATATTGAGCTCTTTTTGGTTGAACAAATGTTGGAGACTTTTGTGATCCGAGTAGATCACACATTTAGTTCCATATAAATAATGTCTCCACAATTTGAGTGCGAATACAACAGAACGCAATTCCAAATCATGGGTGGTGTAATTCTTTTCATGCACCTTCATTTGTCTTGATGCATAGGCAATCACCTTGCCACGTTGCATAAGTACACACCCCATGCCGGAAGCATCACAATATACGACAAACTCTTCATTCCCTTCGGGTAAGGTTAACACTGGAGCATTGCTCAACTTTTGCTTAAGAATCTCAAAAGATTCTTGTTGCTTGGAACCCCAATCAAATTTCACATTCTTGCGGGTCAGAGAAGTTAATGGTGCAGCTATCCTCGAGAAGTTCTCAATAAATCTTCTATAATACCCAGCTAAACCCAGAAAGCTGCGTATCTCCGTAGGTGTCTTTGGTGCTTCCTAATTCATAATGGCTTCTATTTTGGCAGGGTCAACTTGGATACCTCGCTCACTAACAACGTGTCCAAGAAATTGGACTTCGCGAAGCCAAAACTCACATTTGGAGAATTTAGCATACAACTTCTCCTGTTGAAGCAATCCTAAGATACATCGAAGGTGCTTCTCATGATCAACTTTGCTACGAGAGTAGATAAGTATGTCGTCTATAAAGACAATGACAAAATTATCTAGGTATGGTTTGCAGACTCTATTCATGAGGTCCATGAATGCTGCTGGCGCATTAGTGAGCCCAAATGGCATCACTAAAAACTCGAAATGTCCATACCTCGTTCTGAATGCTGTCTTAGGCACATCTTCAGTTCTTACTTTAAGTTGATGATACCCAGACCTCAAATCAATCTTTGAGAAATAGCTCGCCCCCTAGAGCTGATCGAATAAATCGTCGATCCTAGGTAAAGGATAACGAATCTTGATCATTACCTTATTCAATTCACGATAATCAATGCATAAGCACATTGATCCGTCCTTCTTTTTCACAAATAGTATTGGAGCTCCCCAAGGCGAAGAGCTGGGTTGAATGAAACCTTTATCCAGTAAGTCATCCAATTGAGTTCCGAGCTCTTTCATTTCTGTAGGCGTTAGACGATAAGGAGTTCGTGCTATATGTGCTGATCCTGGGAGAATGTCTATCCTGAACTCTACTTGCCTCTCAGGAGGTAATCCAGGTAATTCATCAGGAAAAACATCAGGATATTCAAAGATAATTGGAATATCTTCAATTTTAGGCTTCTGATCATTCACAGTCACTTGTGCCATGTAAATGACACATCCATTTTTCAAACATTGCGACACTTTGAGAATAGACACGTTGCTAGGCAATCCATATTGTGTGTCTCCTTGAATAGTGACAGATTCACCAGAAGGGGTTTTGATAATAACTAGCTTTTGTCGCAGGCAATTTGGGCTTGATTATGCGACAACCAATCCATGCCTAAAACTATATCAAACCCAGCCAGTTTCATTGGCAAGAGGGACAGCGGGATAGAATGATTCTTAATGGATATAGAGCTTCCATCAAGAAGAGTTGAAGCTGTTTCTAAGGTACCATCGGCAAGTTCTACCTCATATTTTATGTCTAGAGTCTTAATAGGCAGATCCAGTAACTTACAGAACTTATGGTCTACAAAAGACTTATTAGCACCGGAATCAAATAAGACTCTAGCATATTATTATTGATGGGGAAGGTACCTGTTATGACGTTACCGTCGTTCACTGCTTCCCTCGCGTTCATCTGGAAAACTCTCGCGTTGTTTTTCTTTACCTCCTCAGGCTTCTTTGTATTCTTGGCGCAATTGGTTTTGATGTGCCCCTTTTCATTGCAACCATAGCAGGTTGCATCCTTGATGTTTCGGCACTCAACAGACTTGTGCCCCTTCTTTTTACAAATCCCACATGGTTTGGCCTGTGGGTCTTGGTTGCATTTCCCAATATGCCTTTTGTTGCAAGTCTTACACCTGGGCTTATCATTTGACTGCCCCTTTTTAGACCCAGAGTTTCCTTTGCCCTTTTTATTTGACTGAGGAGACTTGTCTTCCTCTCTTTTCCTCTTCCCTTCATCGGTACTCCTCTTCGCCCTACTCCTCACAACATCCAAAGTGAGGGACAAAGATAGATCCACCGCAGATCTATAAGTGGTTGGCTTAGAGGCCTTAACATTCCCTTTTACTTCAGGAGCCAAACCACCGATGAAACGCGCAATGCGTTTGGGTTCAGGAGTGACTAAATATGGTACTAGCCTTGACATTGAACTGAAGCTAGTCACATAGGATCTACAATCTAAATCCTTCATCACTAAAGTGAGGAAATCAGTCTCTATCCGCTCGACTTCATGCTGAGGGCAATAGGTTTCCTTAACCAATTCAAAAAACTTGTTCCATGACAGATTGTACAAAGGAACCTTCCCGGTGGCTTGCACTGATGCTTTCCACCAAGTGAGGGCGTCGCCCTTAAAGGATTGAGACACAAACTTTACTATATCCTCCTTAGAACATCCGCTAATGTCTATCACAGTCTCCATCTCGTCCAACCATTTCATACAATCAATCGCTCCCTTTTCTCCCGTAAAATCTCTTGGTTTACAGGAGACGAAGTACTTGTAGGTACAATCCTTGGTGTACCTGGGAGTCGGTTCGAGGACAATCTGCCTCTTGGGCTCACTGCCCTAATTAGATGAGTGCTGAGACTCACTTTTCCTATGGGTATTAGGTTGAGAATGGGATTGTGAATGACTTCTGGACCGAACATTGCTCGGTTCCTTAAATATCTTATCTACTGCTTGGGCAACTGCAGTATCGATCATGGCTTGCAGTTCAGCATTTGTAAGATTTACTCTTGCTTCATTATTGTTTTCTCCTCGAGGGTGGCTATTTGCCTCATCAGATCCAGCCATTTTCGAGTACTATATTAAACAATAATGATATTTAAATTATATAGTATTTCATCGCATTGATGATCAAATGGTCATGGTATTACTAAACCATATAGACCATTTTAGTAAATTAATCAAATAAATGGAATATAATATTCTCTTATATCTATCAGACAGGAGAAACTTATAATTCACAACTGTCAAATGTCTTAAAAGACATTTTATTTAACATTAAGCTCGTCTCGAAGGACATTAGATAACTCAGAAAGCTTGTCCCAGAGACGATTAAAATATATAATCATTGATCTCTTAGATCAGTGACCTTTTAAGGGTCAAACTAGGTTCATCGCCCTTTTGACAAGAAGTTTATAATTAATACTATCATTGTCATTATTACACCTTTGCTCATAAGCATACATCTCTAATGGATGTTGTGGTGTATACATCACATTGATGTTTATTAGCCTTGATTCATGTTGATCATATAGGCTAAAATAGTGGCTTGGAAAAATCCAAGTACATTAGGAAGATTGTGTGGTTTCTCGTAGCGCACAATTCAGGATTGTTAACATGTTTTCAGATGTTAACGGAGAGTCATTATCTTAAAAAGGTTGTACCATCATAGCCATTTACTATTTTGGCTAGGTTATACCTTTAAGAAAATTTATTGGCAGATCAATAAATTTGAAATGATATAGCATGATGTAATAAAATACATATTTAAAATCGAAAATAACTTCATTAACCACGAAATGATTACAACATTGCCCAAAAAGGGACTTGAGGAAAAACAACACAAACTGCCCACGCTGGGGCTACTGAAACAGAAAGTAAGTCCACGCAGGGACTTGGTACATGAAAACAAATAAACGTCCTCGCAGGGACTTATTGAAATACACATGAACAACAATCTCCTATTTCTTCTTGCCCTTAAGAAGGTTCATAAGACCCTTGACAAAACCATTGTGCTTCTTCTTAGTTTCATGAGCTTCATGTTCAACCCGGTCTAACCTCTGTAAAATTTCTTGAGTTTGTTCCTGATGGTGAGGAGGGGGTTGCTGGTATGGTGGGTATTGGTATCCTTGCACCGAATATCCAGTTGGATGAACTGGAGGGTAAGAAGAAGGGTAAAGATGATGGTATTCTGCAGCTGTAAGGTACGGATCATGAGTTCCATAATCTGATGGATAGCCAGATGGGTTATACCCAGATGAACCTGGGTATGTCGGGATCGGGTTGTCAAAACCCAACGGTGGCTGCAGTGGTGCATGAGAAACTGGTGGAAGGTTGACTTCCGGCATCGTGCGTGAAGGTCCGCCCAACTGTGGGTCCTCTGGGATAGGAGGGTAAGACTTGAGCCATGAGGAGATGCAAATCGTGGTCCCCCACGTACAGACATTCTAGCATTTCTCATTTGCCTTGGCGGCTCAAGAGGCTGTTGAGGTGGTTCCTCAACTGGTAATGGTGGTGGGGTAACAGCTTGGAGCTGGGGTTCAACCAAGGGAGGTTGGGCTGGGGAGTTATGGTATGAAGGTGTAAAGAACCAATCGTACTGAGCCATCCTCTCTTGAAATGAGTCGGGCCCATGGTACGGTGATCCCTGAAATGGGAAACCGCTTGAGATGCTTATTGGGTGACCTGGTGTTCCTGTTTGCAAATCTGGGTCCGGGTCATCATCCATCTCCATTTCCTGAGAAAAGTGATCCTCAGGCCCCAAAGGGTTGTAGCCCAAAAAGTTGTTAACATAATCATTCGGATTAAATTGCGCGGGAGAATAAGTAGAATCTAAATGATGAAAAGGATGAGATTGAAAGGAGTGGTGTGATTGGTTTGAGTGACGAGTTCCCTGCGAAAGAGGGGAATGACGGGGTTCGATAGGAATGGGCAACCCAAAGTAAGGAGGGTCAGATGGTGAGGATCCCAGTGAGACAGAATGTCTTGCTGGTTCAAAGCTATGGCTCCAATTATCCCTAGAGTCGGATCCGGAAAGCGAATCAGATGGTGTACGTCTGTGGGAGGGTCCCGTGCTGCTAGACGGTCCTCCACGCATCGGTCCTTTGCCTTTTCCTCTTACTTTTGGTGGCATTCTTCCAAGTAGTAACCTGTCAAAACAAGTAACTATAATAAAACAGTAAAAGGGAGGTTAAGAGTAAAATCCTAGGTCATTTGCCTAGACTCGAGAGTCTAAGGAATGTGCTTATTGTGTCATTGAGATTAAACACAAAAGGTTAGTGTTTAATTCACTCAATGTTGGCTCTGATACCAACCTGTCACACCCCGATATTTCCGCATATTACCGGTGGGCCCGGCGGGGAGTATTGTGACGTAGTTGATATCATCATAGTCAATACACACAATATAATAGCACAGTGGAAGGCTCGGTGAATAAACTATTGCAAAACCATAATGTCTGAGTGTTCGAGTGATAGAATATACAGAATGGAATGTAATAAGATCCACAGGCGGATCATAAATAAATACAAGGAAACAAAATAACAGAGTTCAGGTATCTACGGATTTGCAAGATCCTCTTATGACACCTAATAGCTCCAGCCTAATACGAGAGGTACCTGTCAAATCAGTCTTTAAGAAAATACGTCAGTTTACACTGGTAAATACAATTAACTGACTCTTCTGAAAACATTTATGAAAATTGATTTGAGTGCACATGGCACAAATCTTTTATAACTTGGGACAATTATTGAAATATAATCTTGTATACAGATTTATATGTTTGTCGTACAATTGGGGCCGGTTGGAAGCCGGTCTTGATTAACCGACTCACCACTTATAGAACCCACAAAGGAGTTATCCCCAACATGTGGGTTTATATTTTAGCATTTGCATCTGTCAGGTGTATGCCTACACCCCGTGCATAGGTCGTGGCCATTTTCAAATGAAATGAGCCGAGGATATCAAGGACATGGTTGTATTAACCCCCAATGCTTATGTTATCAAACAAGACAGATTAAAACAGGTTATGTAAATTTATTAATCACAATCTGATTAAATGATTTCATACCTGACCAAGTGATATTATTATAATACCATATCCCAAGCCCGTAAAAGGGAAAATAAGTTAAAAGTATTTACCTGATGCTAGCAGTATAATCATAAAGCTCTTGATGGCACCTTCTACCGGAAGCTATTTAATCTGTATAGAAGGTTTATTACCTATTAGGATGCTAACGGGTCTTTAATTTAGTCAAGGACTTAGACCGGCTAGCTAGAAGGAAACCTTACGGTTCTAAACGCTATATTAAGCGGAGACCGGAATAGAATGAGATTTAGACCCGACAAGCTTGGATACTTGTATAATATGGGTAAACAAAACACATTCTGGAAGTTGAGAATTTATTGATAAGGTTAAGCCCGTTTCAACTATTTTATGTAAACTAGTCACATAAGCCGATCCGAACGCGAAAACGCATAACAGGTAACCAAATTAATTATATACATGTCTTAATCATTATTATGCTCAAAATATGTTAATACATCAGTAAGATGTTAACATATATGCCCAAAAATTAATTTAAACCAAAATAAGTCCCAGAAGGGCATTTTGGTAATTTTAATGCCCATAAAAGAGTTTAATTGTGCAACTGAGTTTCAGGTTTGATTAAATCAGTAAAAATATGCATTTTTATAAGTTATATCAGTAGGGTATTTTATATATGGGAAATTTATCTTATATTACCAAACTACGCACCGTAGGGGCATTTTGGTAATTTTACATAGGCTAAAAAGGTCAAAATAGACTTCTGAGTTTAAAAACTTTGGCTTACTGTTTAATTGTATAAATTAACTTAAAACATCAGTAAGTAATAAGTTTTATAAAGCAAGAATAGTTTTAACTCATACTATGTGTTAAGAACGCTTAAAAGTCGGTTTAAAGGGGTATTCGGTTTAAAACAGGAAATCTGAGTTTTTTGATCAGTTTATAAAGTTCAAAATACTTTATTTATTATATAAGATCAGTAGCAAAAGGTTTGGCACTAAAAAGTTATGTAAAACTCATTTTATGCATGAAAAGGGTAAAACCGACAATTACCGAAATCAAGTTATAATCCTATGTTATGCTCAGCCTAAAAATAATTAAAAATCTTCAAAAATCCCAAAATATTATTTTACATCAGTAGGTACAAAGTTTGATGTCAAAAATTGGGTTTAAATAGGCTTTATGCTAATTACCAAATTTAAATAATAAAAAGCTCCTTAATTACGCTATTGAGCATAACTCCTATTCTAGACCTCGAATTGATGTCAAATTTTTAGGACATGTCTAAATATCATAAGCAAAGGTGTTAGTCCAATCACATTGTTAAAAATCTCAGTTGTATGTAAAAAGGGCGTTTATGGCATTATTAAGCATAATTACGATCAAGTGCATATAATTCAAACCACTAGGCACCATGCAATATAACTCCAGAGGGTTATACTACTAAGTAATGTGGTCCTAATGGAAGCTTAAAACATGGGATAATTAAGCTTGAACGGGTCATAACTGAAAGTCAAAGCAAAAGTCAAGCTTTTGCGACTTTCGGTTATAAACTGACCTTAGACTATTAATTGCCGGGTTAGGACTGATAAAACATGTTTTAATATTAATTACCAAGTCATTAGAATGTTGAAATATAATTTAGAACCTCGGTTTTATTAATTAGAATCATCTTTGATATTTCTGTCCACTTTGACTTTTTGTCAAACTACTTTGACCCAACAATTGACTTAGTCAAACGAGATAATTAGGAGGTGCCCTTTTAAGGGTTAATCACCTACCTTAATATGGTTCTATAACCACTTTCAATTTGATCAGTGGTTAAACCATATGTGAATAAACTGAAAGTCAAACCTAAATTACTATAAGTTTGACTTTTAGGAAATTAAGCTAATTAAGACAACTAAGCAAGTAATTAGAGGCTTACTAAAGGTCCTAGCTGTCTTTTCTACACTTCTAAGTCTTTCTCCAAGTCCTTGCAAAGCTCCAGAGGTTGGTTTGAAGATTAAATGCAAAAGTGAGTATGAGAACTCAACACTAATGCTCCTTATATAGTACATCCCAATCTCTTGGATCATTACCAGCTGTCATGGGACCCCTTAGGATCACCCCAGGTGTCCTAGTAGTTTATAAAAACCGTCCAAATAGTCCCTTGTTTCGAAACAAGTAAGCTTAAGTCGGTTTAACAACTGAAACATACATCTGTCCAAATTTTCTGCCCAGCGATAAGCTTACAGACCGTAAGCTAATATCCTTGCGGTCCGTATCCTGTACTTACGGACCGTAAGACCAAGTGGTTGCGGTCCGTAACCAAACCTGAAACGCATCGCCCAGTTACCTCCTTGCGGACCGTAAGCCTTGGGCCATACGGTCCGAAACCGTTGACCAGAAGACTAATTTTTTTAGAACTTTCATACACTTGACCATGCTCTTCCATAACCGAATCTTTAATCAATAAAGTAGCATAATAGTCCATATGGCCAGTCCTGTCCTATTCAAATTACTATGCCATGCACATATGTCTCCTTGGAGTTTATAGAAGTTGGTCATACATGAAGATTCGTCGATATTTCTTATGAATTTCAAATTCTTGAATTATTGCATGAACTATCATCAAGTAGCCGAAGTTTATGAATTCTCCAACAACTATTCATAAGAGTGTAAAATTTTGTAAAGCTTTTGGGAATGTTTACAAGGTAACTCAGAGGTAGGATTAACATGTTGACACGTCTAATCCCTGTAGCTTTATTATCCTTTGATTAAGAATTTATCATTCACGTAGTGTCATTCAGAGGCTCAAGTTTGGCATGTTGACACTTTGAGTCCTTCAAACTAAATTTTCCACATGTTAGGACACGTGTCTATACATAACTGGACACGTTTTTACATGGTGTTACACACACAGAGAGAGAGAGAGAAAGAGAAAGAGAAAGTGTACTGTACAATAGGGCTTATCGTACGATACGTACGCGATCATCCCAGCTGTTCGATCTGGTGCGAATTCAATCTTCGCATGTTATAAAAAGGCAAATGAAATCACATGGCTTGAAAATGCAATGAAATCGCATGTTTGAAATCCCATGAAAATGAAATCGCATGTGAAAAAATGGTTAGCATGGGGTAATGTGAAAAATGGCATGGGGTGTGTAGATGGACAAAATCACATGTGGAAGATTGAATATCGCATGTGAAAAAAATGGCTAGCATGGGGTAATGTGAAAAATGGCATGGGGTGTGCCGAATCGCATGTGGAAGATTGAATATCGCATGTGAAAAAATGGATAGCATGGGGTAATGTGAAAAATGGCATGGGGTGTGTAGAATGGCATGTGGAAGATTGAATATCGCATGTGAAAAATGGTTAGCATGGGGTAATGTGAAAAATGACATGGGGTGTGTAGATGGACAAAATCGCATGTGGAAGATTGAGTTCGTACAATTCGCATGGAGATATGAAATCGCATGGGAGATGAAGATCTGACGGCTGGGGTTATCGCGTACCTAATGTACGATAAGCCCTATTGTACGTTAACTGGCCTATATATATATATATATATATATATAAAGTTGTTAATAACAGCTTGCGACCAGCCCTTATGGCTGAGTTTTAGTTGTTTCTCGTACTAACCAACCTTCAATTACTTGTATATCATAAATACATATTATGCTTCACTAAAATACATCAATTATATGTCACATAAAGAAAAAAAAAAGGTATTTTATGGCTGTTAACAGTCTTGGGCTGGGTTTAATAGACTTGTTTCAATGATTAACCCTACTAAACACTCCCAAAGACCAACCCAATGAAACCCTAATCCATCCCTTATATAACCCAAGCCTCCTCCAAGCATTTTTCACTTTCTAAACACTCCCCATTCACTCTCAAACACACCAAATCGCGGCTAAGATCAAGAGTTCGAGCAGATTCAGCACCTCTTACAAAAGTGAGCATAACTCACTTATTTCTTAACCGTTTCACTTGATTCTTTTTCCTACTTACTTGGATTGACCTTAGGAACATTTCCACAGGTTTTCTATGGAAAACCAAGGTCTGGAATGTCATCAAAAAGGCTTCAAAGTTGACTAATCTTTCTATTTTTTATTCAATCTTTGTTAAACTTGATTAAACTTGAGTTATCTCATCTCAAACCTATGTCCTTATGCTCATAACCACTTCTATGCTTAGTTGGGCTTAAAAACAAGGTTGAGACATGTAAAATCAGATGTGTAAACCTCACAACTTTCTGTTTTGTTTAAGGGTTTAACCCACAAGTGATGTTCAAGCCTAAAGCTTGAGGATTGTGTGATTTAGGATTAGCTTGGGGTATCCTACTTGAAAATCCACACATTGGTTGATGTTTTCTCATAGATTAGTTGTCTTATTTCCTTTCTTATTGTATGTTCATGACCCTTCCTGAATGTTCATAACATCAAGTGTAGTGGTGAACACCTAGAGGTACCTAAATGGAAGACTTGTTCTTCCTACCTCCTACATAACTTCTATGATAAACAAAGAGATACCTAAATGGGGGATTCATTCTCCTACCTCATGCTTGACCTATATGACTGTATGAACATTATATAATACTTATATATTATCCAAATAATCGAACCTTTGATGATGAATTTGTGTTCATTTGTCAAAGTATTAGATTACATCATCTAAGACTTAATCACTTGTTATGAGTCTAATGGGTAATTTACCCATGAAAGCATTCTAACCCTTGGAGTTTCATAGTGTCAAACAAGAATTATATGACTAGATGATTACTTTTACATATGTACTTTCCATATTCCTTTTAAATTCCGAATCTCGACTCTAAACATACCTTGAACATTAACACTTATGCATTCGTCCTCCCAATCTCATACACTCGTCAACACTTGGATAATCGGAAGACTTAGCAATTTTGTGAGTACACTTGACCCATTTTCCTTTTAATACACTTTGGGTGCAACATGTTTTACTTGTTAAAATGCACGATTCACAAACATGCTTTATTCAATCAATCCTTATACATGCTTTGTTATGCTTAAGTTCATGCTAGAATTCATACTACTTGTTAACCCGCCTTAACAATTATAGCGTTATAGGAGTAGCACTCCACCCGACGAGGTTTTGTTAAGTTATATTCTTTACACTCTCAATATTGCTATATTGAGGGATGTTATTATTCATACTTTACGGTCTCGGTATTGCTATATCGAGGGATGCTATTATTCTTGTGGACACTTGGGTTTGACTTTTAGTTTTGCATGATAGTTTGACCTTGTATACCAAACTACTATGTTGGATTGAAAATACTTTTTATACATATGTCACGAGCCTAAAACTAGTGTACTCGCCAATACATTTGTATTGAACAATGCTTTTAAAACATGTTGCAGGTTTAACGATGATGTTGGTGATGCATGGAATCTAGTAGGATACTTAGATACACACTTTGAATTTTGTACTCCTATTGTATTGTATTGTATTGTATTTCATTATTCATGTTGTTGCATTTGCTTTAAATCCTTGTAATTGACTCTTTAGAAATGGAATGAAATTTATTATTTAAATACTTGCCACAATTAGTAGTGTTATGATGTCTCGAGCAATCTATTTAGTCTCACTTTGATGTTTCCGCCATCGGTTGGGGTGTGACAAAAATGATGAACAAACCCTTAAGCATTATAATGTAACACTATATTCCATTCACTAAGATGCAAATGATATAACTTGGAACCAATTTTCAACACAAAACCCAAACCTATACCAAACCATCGGGTCAGGTTGGACCCAACCCCTTTTTTTGTACACCTCTAGATAAAAGCACGTTGGCCGACTTTCAACCCACTTGACCCATTCTGCTATAACTTTTTTTTATAATCTTGCCCATTTGACTCATGAGAGGTAAAACATAAACAAAATTGACCCATTCATAAGTTCGATAATAAATAATACAACTCACCTTTGTTACTGAGATTGCATTTTACAATGATAGCAGATGGAAATTTTAATCCCGAGTGAAACTTGTGATTTTCGTTCTTTGCAAGCAATGCTAAAGAGCTCTACCTGTATATCAAAAACATAGGAGTAGAATATGTTGTTGTAAAGAAAATTTGAAATTTCAACGGTTTTTTAGTCAAACCTACAAATTCAAGATTTTTACATATATAACAAAATGTGGTTATATCTGCAACATTTTAACATTATATGTAAAATAACGACTATTGGATGACAAAATTTGAATTAATAATGTTGTGTTTATTATAAATATAATGGAAGTTTAGAAAACATGCCTTGTCCCAGCATTTAAGAGAGAGAGTTTCAGCATTTGCAGCAAACCAACCTTCCATTCTATACAAGTACCGCTGTAACACCTTGCAAGGAAGCCCCTCCAACCTATAAGAACAAAAATAAATGCAGCCTTTGTAGCGTCATACGATAGATTAGTTATTTAAATATACCTTAGTTTTGGATTTCTTTCAAACACAATTGATATTGCTTGTCGTATAAAATGTCTTCGGTGACTTCGTCCCTCACTTTATTAGTCTGCAAGATTGAAGAAAACAATATGAATGAATGAACTTGTAAGCATGAACGTATTTGTGTACATAACACGATATGCACCATGTATTGAGCCTTTTTTTCATCTGTCACGTTTATCGTCCTTTCATTATTTCCCAAATCAGTCTAAACATAAAGCATAGAGTATTAGAAACCACCAAATAAAATTCAATCTATTATACTATAACCAAATTAGGGCCACTATTTACCATGTTGTTCCCATCTTGGCCCCCGGCTGAAAACTTTGAGACTCATCGCTCAACTTCCTTTTTAACTTTGACCCTTTAAAATCAATTGCGAAGCATAAGTGATTTTTTTTTTATTTAAATTTATATTTATTCACTTCTTACCTTCTTTAAAGACGTAGAAGCTAGCGCTGATTGGATGAACATCGGCAAGATACAAAAAGAAATAAATGATGAATAAATGAATATGATTATATCTATATGTTCATTCAAAATTCACATCACTCTTCTTCTGCTTTCATGTAAAAGTACCCCCTTCTCAACCTCTGCAAAAATAAAATAATAACAAAAAAAAAACTTAATTAAATTCATACAATATGATGATAGAGGTGGCGATGTATATCAATCCATCAATGGGTCGATTTCAACAATGATTTTTCTAAAGCTATAACTGTTTTATTTTTATTTTTTGTTGCCAAAATAACCAACTAGTTCGGTTACAAAAAAGAAAAACCCTGATCAATGCACCTCTAGTCTGCGGACCATGGAATCGAGCCACAGGCCCAACCCATTGAGGCACATGTGTGCTGCTTTGAGGCCCGTAGATGCTATGCATCACTAGCTATATTAGTTTAGTCCCATAAAATGCATGCCCTATGCAATTGTCTGTCGCCTATTCGTGTATATTATTCATGCTAAAAGTTATATTCGAAGTAGGTAATTTATAAGTTTTTATGGTTTGATTCACTTTTTAATCAATTCTTAATCAACTACAAACATTATAAGAAAGTTTTGTTTATAATCATGATCTATAATTAAGTTTAGATTATGTTATACACGTATGAATCCTTATTATAATACATGATTTCAAAAATGTCACGTCTTAGCGTTACATTTTTGCTTACCAAAATTTTCTAAAAAATTGAATTTTGAAATCAAATTATTGATGTTAATGTTTTTTTTTTTTTAGAAAAACTAATATAGAATTTGAATTTTGATAATTACTTATCGAGGAAAGAAAGAATTTATTGGAAGTATTAAATTATTATCACTACTTTTTCTTCAAGTTAAAATATTTTAATAGCAATAATTATAATAAATGAATATTGTTATGAATGTATCATTTATATGGTGACTCTCCACATACATAACTCCTATAACTCATATCTTTTGATTTCTTTTGTATTAATGTATGTGCCTATATATAGTGGCATTTGTATATAGTGTATAGAGATCAACTAATAAGATTTACATTCCCTCATTCTCTAATTCTTCTCTTTATATTGCTAATAGGTTTAGTTGTTTCACAACACGTTATCAGCACGAAAGTGCTCTCACCAAAACTCTAATCCCCTGCCATGGAATTATAACATTCAAAGCTAATACAAAAGATTATCATAGCATGTTCAATAAGACTATCCTACACAAAGGCGGCTTAATGAAGATTCGGTTGATCGTTATTATATTAGAACGTGCCTGATTTTGTTGGTAAGTTTTCATTTGAGTTGTTACTTTAACCACTAGATTTGGCGTATTAGTTTGGATCCATATAGGCCCGTATGAATTTTATAGTTATGTGGCGTTTGATTGTCTTATGGGAGGTTCGGGTTTAATTCGTCACCAAAACTGATATACGCATCTTAATTTCCAAAGTCTTATTTTAATAATATAGCCACATGATTGTTTTAAATTGAAAATAATAATAACAATAATAATAGTAATTAATTTTGATATACATACATATTCTTTAGTGGTTTCTAATACTAGCTTATTAATGTTTTAATGAAATTATTGTTCCAATGATACTATATTGTAATAAATTAATGGGATTGTAAGAATTTTATATTCGGTTGAGGGTGGACAACATAATTACAAGCTATATCAATGTTTGTTTATTACTATACATGTTATTTTGTAAAATATTAATAGTAATTGATTTGATCATTACTATACATGTTATTTTGTTTTAGTGATGCAAATAAGTGTTTAATCATAAAAATACATAAGAATTATGTATGCGTGTGTTTTATGGCTAGTGATTTAATCAGTATGGTTAATGTGATTTTTAAGATAGTTTATTAAGTTACTGTTTTGGCATACATAAAGTTTATATTCTTTGTTTTATTTTGAAAACAAGTATTTGTGGAATATATGGTGAATGTTGATGATAAACTAACCATCTAAATATTTGATATAATTAATTTGTTATCAAGTTATTTACTAAAAATATATGGTTCAGATTTAATTGTTATTTCTATTCATATATATTTTACTTGAACTGAATATATTAAATAAATTAAGTAGCTGTTGTTAGAAAATAGGTTTTAAGATTACTTTATGGCTTATGTAATTGGCTGGTACAAAGAAAATTATTCTTAATCTATTTGTCTTGTTTGTACATCAATAGCACATGCCTTAATTGATAGGAATGATGCTCATGTAATGAGATCAACAATGTTTATATTGCGATGACTATAAAACAGTCGTTATAAAAGTCATGATCATGGTAAATGAGGAAACTGTAATGATCCTCAAGCATGTTTATATTGAAATCGACCACAAGAAGTGGCAATATAAGGGAGTGATTATAGGAGAATAAAATATGGAAAACATGTTATAATATGAATGATTGAAATAATAATTGTTATTCTCTTGTATTTTCTATTTGTGTATTGAACAAACACGAGTGCAACTAAAAGCATATATGATGATTACAACCCCGAAGCTTATGGTTCATAATCATTTAATGATTGGCATGACCGGTTAGACCATACCGAGTCTAGATGATGTGAAAAATATCAAAGAACTAGAAGATTCTTCATGGTACTTACACATCCAATATTTTCTCTCAATGGAAGTTAATGATATACCAACTAATGATTTAGATCCCTAAATATTTTGGAAATAATAAGGGAATATGTGTATCCCGACATGATACCATTTAGTATTCTGAAATCGATGCATCGTCTAAATGGTTATCAAATCCACAACCTGAAGCTTGTGTGATTGTGGCTTAGCTAATGTGATAGCAAGCATATTAATACAGATTACTATTGGTTACAAAGCCAATGATCATGAGAGGAGCAAAAGTTCATTTAGGAACATGTAATTTTATATATAGTACCATCAATTCACATCAAGCCAATAAGTTATAGTTCTCCCCATACAGTTGGTTTTTGGTCAGGAACCAAAGATGTCTCATCAAAGATTTTGGTTGTGCGACATATATTGAAACTCATCCACCACACTGCACAAAGATGAGACTTCTAAAAAGTTTGAGAATATGTTGGGTATAAATAATCGTCTATGATTGAATACTTAAAGCCATTAGTGAGAAATTTGTTTATGACTCATTGGTTTTCACTTTAGTGAATGAATGTTCCCAACATTAGGGGGAGATAACAAGCAGTTGGAAAGTGAAAAGTGAAATGAATTAGCATGTCATCTTGATCCTCAGACTATAAACTATGAACTAGAACTTTAAAGTATAATTCATTTACCAATATTAAAGAACAAATTACCAGACAAGTTCACTGACTTAAATAGAGTGACTAAGTAAGTCACATAATCAACTGCTTATGCTCCAGTTATATGACAAGTTCACTGACCTAAATAGAGTGACTAAGTAAGTCACATAATCAACTGCTTATGCTCCAGTTATATTTGTGTCCCAAGAGGACAACCACATATTGTGTAATGAGTTTATTGCATGCCTGAAGCGTGCTAGACTAGTTGTTTCCAATAATAAAATTCCTCGAAAATTGGAGCAAGTAATTAAGATGGTCAAGTCGAGGTTATAGTAATAGGATCTCCTGCAGAGACATTAGACATGATGGTTCAAGAAGAACCTCAGGTACCTGAAAATAAAGAGATCTCAATAAGTTGTATCATGTCTAAGATATGTATGGAATCGAAATAAAAATCGACGTCGTTATACTTTTGTATATAATGCAGCGCTTAAAATGATTAAATGATGAGGATCAAGATTTAAGATCTGCCTATGAATGAATATTAAGAAATGATTGGTCAAAATAGAAAGACGCAAATAAGGCAGAATTTAGTTCTCTAATGAGATGGAAAGTTTCTGGACCAATAGTCCATACAACTAAAGTTGTGAAATATGTTGGATACAAATGTGTCTTTTACGCGAATCATGTGAAATCAGATTAAGTGATATAAGTCAAAATTGGTGGCACAAGAATTTTTGCAAAGACTTATGACTGATTATGAGGAGACGAATTGTCACACCCCCGAAATACCACATGCGGAAACCCCCGCGAGGCGTGTGACGTACCAGGATCCAAGCCACCAATCACATTGAACTCATAAATATATTTAAATAAAACTTTCATTCAATAATATAAAGTGTTACAAACGTTACATATCATTCATTGTATACAGCGGAAGCATAACTCATTTGTTAAGTGTTTCATAAACCATGTGTACATAAACCATTAAGCTTGTATTGCGATTCCATGTATCCCGACCCATGACCACTCCAGCATCCCAGACAGCAAGCCCCAATGATATAAACATATAGACCTGCAAGCATGCAGACAAGTATGTCAGATGACGCTGGTGAGTTAAAAGTTTTGTTAACGTGTTTAGATACCAGTTACCAGATTTAAAACGTTTCAATGATTTGATGTTGTAATAACTCGTTACCGCTGATGGCTTAAAGTTGTTTTGCCCAAACCCCATTGCCTCTATCAAAGCAGTGGTCAAGACTGGGATCATTAGTTCACTCCCGACCTCCCCGGTGCGGTGTGAGGTTGCCAAGCCTAAATAGCACTATTAACTAATATCTTGTTGCCTCCCCGACAACAATCGGTAGATGGGACTTGATTGATAGATATGCGAGTATTTACAAACATCCCATTCCTCCCCGGAAAGTTTACCAGATGTCCCTCCCCGGGACGCATGCTTGGAAAAGAGCAGTGAACTCACCTTAGATTTGCTTGGTATTTAATAAGTTACTTTACCCGTTCCAAGTCGGTCAACCAAACCCTACCGTGGTTACCAAAGACAATCAGTATAGTGTTCACACATATCACGTATCTAACGTACACGTTGCACAAGTAGCAGACAAGTCAGACACACGTTCTTATACGCATCATAACTGTTAAGCATACAATCCGTTGATCTATAGCATTTATCGTAAAGTCACGTAGCAAATGCATGGAATTCATGTACAGGTAAGTCATGTAGGGTAAATCATGTAACAGTGCACATACACTAGCATGTGGTTCACAAACATGTATCATAGTAGTTCACACACATATGCATATTCAAGACCCAACAGTTCAGGCCCAAGGAAATGTCCGGCAAAACCCAAGTGTAAAGCCCAATTTTTTAACAGTTGAACTTGTTAATCTCATTAGGTAATTCACATTAAACACTACAGTTTCCTTGTTTCCATTTAATATTGTTAACATGCACAAAACATTACTGTGTAAACAAAAATTCATCGGTTTAGCATGCAGCCAATGGAATCCTATAAACACATAGTTCGGTTCACTATCCATTAACTTAGATACTGTGTGACGGACATGCTAAGCAGTGAAGGTTCTTTGCCGACGAAATACATCATGACGAAACACCCCTAGAGATTCGTCGCATGCATAGCTGACGAAACATCATTGTCCGTCGAAAGACAGGCCGACGAAATACTATGTTTCGTCTAGATCAATTATGATGAAAACTCTATGTTTCATCGGACAAAACAGTTACAGATCCAAATCAGTTCCTAGAACCCTAATCGCCATCAATGGTTTCAATCATGGATCAATCAACATAATATTCCTAACAATCGAATAACAGTAACTATCAAGGTTTCCCATAGCCATGGTCAATCAAAAACAAGCAGCATCAAATAATAACATATCAATCACCTATACTAGCATCAATCAACAAGCAGTATCAAATACACTCATCATCGTTATGATTTATACGCCATCTATACCCGATCAAGGCAATCAGTAAGAAACCACATCACATAGTCCATATTATTATGATTCTCATAAGTAACAATGCAAACAGAACATAATCAACTAGAACTAAAACCTATTAAACACAAGGAATTGAGAGCACAAAAACTAACCGAAAGCTCGATCAAGTGAGATACTGCCTCGAAGAGGAGGAGGGGTCTACTTCCGTCGAGTATACCAGGGAATTGGAGATATTTAGGGTTATGCACATGCACTCTCATATATATGAAAGAAATGGGTTTGGGCTTGACAAGACATGGGCCGAAGGCCCATACGGCGAAACATGTTGTTGACGAAAAATCCAGTTTCGTCGGGTCAATGTGATGGCAAAAGGTCAAGTATTTCGTCGAGTATGAATGATGACGAAAATCCAATGCAAAGTATGAAGTCATGGATTAGGTCTAAAGACCTTAAACAGTTTACAAGTTCCATTAACTAATAATCATACAATTTACCAATTCATTAATCTACCAATCATGTAAAGTCGCATAGCAAATGCATGGAATTCATGTACAGGTAAGTCATGTAGGGTAAATTATGTAACAGTGCACATACACTAGCATGTGGTTCACAAACATGTATCATAGTAGTTCACACACATATGCATATTCAAGACCCAACAGTTCAGGCCCAAGGAAATGTCTGGCCAAACCCAAGTGTACAACCCAATGTTTTAACAGTTGAACTTGTTAATCTCATTAGGTAATTCACATTAAACACCACAGTTTCCTTGTTTCCATTTAATATTGTTAACATGCACAAAACGTTACTGTGTAAACAAACATTCATCGATTTAGCATGCAGCCAATGGAATCCTATAAACACATAGTTCGGTTCACTATCCATTTACCTAGATAATGTGTGACGGACATGCTAAGCAGTGAAGGTTCTTTGCCGATGAAATACATCATGACGAAACTCCCCTAGAGTTTCATCGCATGCATAGCTGACGAAACATCATTGTCCGACGAAAGACAGGCCGACGAAATACTATGTTTCGTCGAGATCAATTATGATGAAAACTCTATGTTTCGTCGGACAAAACAGTTACAGATCCAAATCACTTCCTAGAACCCTAATCGCCATCAATGGTTTCAATCATGGATCAATCAACATAATATTCCTAACAATTGAATAACAGTAACTATCTAGGTTTCCCATAGCCATGGTCAATCGAAAACAAGCAGCATCAAATAATAACATATCAATCACCTATACTAGCATCAATCAGCAAGCAGTATCAAATACACTCATCATCGTTATGATTTATATGCCATCTATACCCGATCAAGGCAATCAGTAAAAACCACATCACATAGTCCACATTAATATGATTCTCATAAGCAACAATGCAAACAGATCATAATCAACTAGAACGAAAACCTATTAAACACAAGGAATTGAGACCACAAAAACTAACCAAAAGCTCGATCAAGTGAGATAGTGCCTCGAAGAGGAGGAGGGGTCTACTTCTGTCGAGTATACCAGGGAATGGGAGATATCTAGGGTTATGCACATGCACTCTCATATATATGAAAGAAATGGGTTTGGGCTTGACAAGACATGGGCCGAAGGCCCACACGACGAAACATGTTATTGACGAAAAATCCAGTTTCGTCGGGTCAATGTGATGGCGAAAGGTCAAGTATTTCGTCGAGTATGAATGATGACGAAAATCCAATGCAAAGTATGAAGTCATGGATTAGGTCTAAAGACCTTAAACAGTTTACAAGTTCCATTAACTAATAATCATACAATTTACCAATTCATTAATCATTATCAATTCATTAATCATCTACCAATCATGTTCAAGTTTCAACACAAAGCCAAGTATGAAATCAGAATTGTAAGCAATAAACACATAATGGAAGACCTTGAAATCTCGGGTTGTCACAGCATCCCCAACTTGAAAGAAATTCCGTCCCGAAATTTGACGAGTACACCAAAATAACAAGATGTTAACTCAGGATGACTGTGGATTTTCCACGGGTACCACATCATCCCCAACTTGAAAGGGAATTTCGTCCTGAAATTCGCCAATGATAGCAAAAGTTGGCTCACCCGTTCGAACAACTGAGGATACTAGAGCTTACTCCGATCATCGTGTTCCCACGTGAACTTCGGTTCACGTCTTGAGTTCCAACGAACCCTCACGATTGGAATTCGTCTATGTTAACGAATCTTGACTTCCTGGTCCATGTTTTCAATGGATTTCTCGACAAACCGCAACTTGTTGTCAACCTTAGGCTCCAGTAGAGGTATCACAAGTGTTTCATCGGGCAATCACTGCCTTAGATCCGAGACATATATGACATTGTGTATGTTTCCCCAACTCGTCGGGTGACTCGAGTTTGTAGGTTACGTTACCGATTCATCCCAGAATTTTGAATGGCCCAACATAACGTAAGTTAAGCTCGCCACGCTTCCCAAGCATACCACACCCTCCCAGGGTGAGACTTTCAACATGACACGATCGCCTACAGTGAGCTCCCAGTGTTTCCTAAGCTTATCAGCTTTCCTGAAGGTCACGCATTGTCGTCAACGATTTCCAATTTAAATAATCCTTCCAAGAGTTTCGAGTGCAAGTCCTGGACCCGTGATTAGGTTGTCATCCACCTCAGTCCATGAGGAGATTGGCATTAACATCCATGCAATGCCTCAAACAGAGCTGTCTGAATACTAGAATGGTAACAGCTATGGTAGAACTCAGCCATAGGTATGCGTTCTTCCAATTTACACTAAGCCAATTCCACACATGCTCGCTGCATGTCTTCAAGTGCCGGGGGTGTTCGTTTACTCAAACCGTTCGTTCTATTGTGATAAGTAATGCTCATGTCTAGACGTGAGCCAGGGGTGTTGTGTATCGCTTGTCTTAAATCAGGTATAGCTCAAAATCAAAGGTAACAGGGGTTGGCACCTCGTGCCTAAAAGCCGCCTCTCCCAGAGGAAAATTCACAGCTTGCGAAGACTCGTTAGTGTTCTTGATTGCAATAAAGTGTGCTGGTTACGTGACACAATCAACGATCACCCAGGTGATATTGTTTCCGTCTCGAGTTGTAAGTAGACTAGCGACAAAATCCATGGCAGTCTGTTCTCATTTTCCATATGGGCATTGCCGGTTGCTGATACTTCACCTTGACTTTCCCACAAGTCAAACATCATACACATACATTGCTAAGTGGGTCTTCATGCCCGATCACCAATACAAGTTTTATAGGTCCTAATATGTCTCATCAAAATCCAGACATCTAGAATATCGAAGCCGGTGTGCTTTGCCCAACTCAAGTTTCCTAAAGTTGCCATATAATGAGGTCCACACTCGTTCCTTGAGGTAGCGAATATCGTCTGTCCTGCCAAAGGTTGCTTCTCCATGCCCCGCATGAGTTCAACTTAAAAATCCTCTTCCAGTTCGAACAAAGCTAGTCTGATCATGTAAGTTAGAGTCGATAGTCAGCTGCAAACGCATGCACGCTCAGGTTCCACAGTCGCAATCATTCGAAAGCTCCATCCAGTGATGTCATTGCATGATTTAGCTCCCTCGAAACAATGGTATACGGGAGGCCTGTCACACCCCCAAAATACCACCTAGGGAATGTCCCTGCTAGGCGTGTGACGTACCAACAACGAGCCACTAATTACATTGAACCCATACAAGTTTATAAATAAAATCCTCAATTATTAATGAAAAATACCATCAACAAGTTTAAATGAAAACCAACATGTTCAGCGGAAGCGAATAATAAACCAAAGTTAAATTGTTTCAAAAACCAATGTATATCTAGACAACAAGTTCCCAAATCCAAGATATCTAACGACCTGCGAGCATGCAACAAGTGTATCAGACAAAGCTGGCGAGTTCATAGTTTGTGAAAACGTGTATTACCAAGTGTTTAGTTCAGTTCGTTGCATGTAATGTAGATAATAACCCGAGTACCGTACAAGATGGCTACCAGATTGTTTTGCCCATCCCCATTGCCCCCTATATAAGCAATGGTCATGATTTAAGGTCATTAGTTCACGCCCGTCCTCTCAGGTACGGTGTGAGGTTGCCAAGCCTAATAGCGCTATCAACTAACACCCCATTACCTCTCAGGTAACTATTCGGTATAAGATGGGACTTAAATGATAGGAAAGAGTGTATTATCTAACATTCCAGTTTAACTCACAAGACGTATTCCTCTCAGGAATACCCAATTTATTTACCCAAAAACCCATCCCTCTCAGGGATACCCAAAGACTGTCCCAACCACCGGGACGTATGCTCAAGAGATGAACTCACCTGTGGTTTGCTCTATAAGATTAAGTATCTTGTTTATCAGTTGAACAAACACGCCCTAAAAGGGTTACCGATAACAGTCAGTTCTATGTGCACATGAACCACATATTACACGTACGATTAATTCACGTATTCATCATTCACATAAAGCACATTTATTGAACAAGTAACACACATATATAGTTTGAGAAGTGACCGTTAATCCATTCACCTAGTGCCTTCGGATCGTTCTTAACATATAATAGTTCAAACTTACATCGCACCTACATGCATAGTCTTATTCACAAACACTACCAGCCCAACCATTAAACATGTTCGGCCCACACTTAAGCAGATCCGTTCCCTTGTGGTGCGGCCCGCTATCATGCCAGCCCAAACATAAAGTGGTTTCCAACACCACTCAGCCCATTATGAAGATAACCCAGTTTCCTTTGTGTGGCCGGTTGGGCCGTACAATTCATTTAGCACAACAGCCCAATTCATAATGTATGTATGTTAACATCAGATACTTTTCCTCATTATTTGCAAATATCACATATTATCAAATCAGATTTCAATGTGGATAATTCAACATGCTACCACTAAGAATAAAATAACAGTTCATGCACACACCCTAGCTAACCGAATCGGATCAAGCAACTACTGTTAATTCAACGAATACCTATAATCATTCAATTTAGAATCATGGTTTACACATAAAATCACGGGTCAACATTTATCCGTAGTCGAGCAAGATTAAGTGAAAGGCAACAACATAATCATTTACTCCTACTATAACAGACTTTCATTCTAATAACACTTTGATCCGTAACAATATGAAACCACACATATCAAACGCAATTAATAACTATACTCTCATAGACATCAAACCTTTACCAACATATCAAGATCATACAATCACATGAGTCTTAACATCTCTTCAGACCCTCAATCAGATTCATACACATTCAATTACTATCAACTATCTTTTATATCGGATCCATTAATATTACTAAAAGCAAGCAACCCTAACATCATTAATCATGCAAAACATAACAAAATCTTTCTCATGTTTAAAGAACGTACATATGGTTTTGTTAATCAAAAATACATATGAACACAAGCAACAAATAAAAGTTAACATAAGCGTGAATATGCTAACCCGAAAAGGTTTGCTCGATAGGCTGAAGTCTCGAGGGGGGGGGGGTTTCTCCGGCCGTACGCACACTTGAGAGGGTGGGGTTTGTTTTTGTTTAGAGATATTGATAAACAACACATAATATATGTGATTAAATAACAAGGGTTTGGTTTGGGCAATATAGGAGTCGAAATGGGCTTAAGCCCATTAGATTGGGCTGCCAAACAAATGGGTAAATGTTACCGAGTTTACTATGGGTTTCAAACAAACAAACACACACATTGCGGCCCAATCATATACACGACATAGAGATTGGCCCATTACACACACACTACTCAACTACAATATATTTTAGCACGTTTATCAAAGTCACGGGTTGAACAGATTGATTAAAACAAGAACGAGGAAATCACAAAACCGAAGGCACTAACCTTAGAGTTCGGGTTGTCACATCATCCCCAACTTGAAAGAAATTTCGTCCCGAAATTTGACAAGTAAGCACAAAAAGGTGAAGTGATAAATCAAGATTGCTGCTGGTTTTCCTCGGGTGCCACATCATCCCCAACTTGAAGAGGAATTTCGTCCCGAAATTCACCAACTTCACCAGATTTAGACAGATCATCAGGAAAAAGTTGAGAATACTTATGCTTCATCTGATCCTCACGCTCCCACGTGAACTCCAGTCCATGTCTTGACTTCCAACGAACTCTCACAATCGGGATACGACTATGTTTACGCACCTTGACCTCCCGGTCCATGATCTCTATAGGCTCTTCGACAAACTGCAACTTGTCGTCAATCTTCAGCTCTTAGAACGGCACAATCAGTGTTTCATCAGACAAACACTTCTTCAATTGCGAAACATGAAAGACATCATGAACATTACCCAACTCAGCAGGTAACTCGAGCTTATAAGCCACTTTACCGATTCGCTCAAGAATTTTGAATGGCCCAACGTAATGTGGATTAATCTTACCGCGCTTCCCAAAGCGTACAACACCCTTCCACGGCGAAACTTTCAACATAACAAGGTCACCCACCGCAAACTCCAACGGTTTCCTACGCTTATCAGCGTAGCTTTTCTGACGATCACGCGCAGCTGCCATATGGTTCCTGATCTGAACAATATTTTCTGAAGTTTCAAGCACAAGCTCAGGACCCGTGATCTGGCTGTCACCCACCTCAGCCCAACAGAGAGGAGAACGGCATTTCCGTCCGTATAATGCTTTAAACGGAGCTGCCTGAATACTAGTGTGGTAACTGTTGTTGTAGGAGAACTCTATCAACGGCAAGTGTTTCTCCCACCCTTTCCCAAAATCAATCACACATGCCCCCAGCATGTCTTCAAGTGTGTGAATAGTGCGCTCACTCTGACCATCCGTCTTTGGGTGAAAAGCAGTACTCATATCGAGACGTGAACCGAACGACTTATGCATCGACTGCCATAAATCAGAAATGAAACGCGGATCTCGATCTGAGATGATGGAAGTTGGTACCCCGTGCCTAGAAACCACTTCCTTAAGATAAACCGCTGCAAGCTCTGAGAACTTATCCGTTTCCTTGATGGCTAGAAAATGTGCTAACTTCGTGAGACGATCAACGATCACCCAAATAGTATTGTTTCCGGCCTGAGTTCTCGGTAAACCTGTGACGAAATCCATAGCAATCTGCTCCCATTCCGATGTGGGTATCTCTGGTTGCTGAAGTAGACCCGAGGGTTTCTGATACTCCACCTTGACCTTAGCACAAGTCAAACACTTACTCACGTATGTCGCTATGTGAGCCTTCATCTTCAGCCACCAATACATAACCCTGAGGTCCTGATACATTTTGTCTGAGCCCGGGTGAACAGAATACCGAGACTTGTGCGCTTCGTCCATCACAATCTCCCTAAGATTACCATACGAAGGAACCCATGCCCGTTCCATAAAATAACGAATGCCGTCAGATCTCTCCACAAGTTGCTTTTCCATGCCCCGCAAGTATTCAGCCTCAAGGTTTTCTTTTTTCAATGCCTCGATCTTAGTGGAACGAATCTGATCAGGTAAACCAGAATGAATAGTAAGCTGTAGAGCGCTAACACGCTTAGGCTTCGTCTCCTTTCGGCTAAGGGCATCAGCTATAACGTTAGCTTTACCCGAATGATACTTGATGGCACACTTATAATCGTTCAAAAGCTCTATCCAACGACGTTGTCGCATATTCAATTCCTTCTGGTCGAAGATATGCTGGAGACTCCTGTGATCGGTGTAGATAGTGCATTTGGTACCGTACAGATAATGCCTCCAAATCTTCAACGCAAATACCACATCTCCAAACTCTAAGTCGTGAGTCGTATAATTCTTCTCGTGTACCTTCAAGTCGAGAAGCATATGCTATCACCTTCTCGCGTTGCATCAACACGCAACCGAGACCCTGAATGGAAGCATCACAATAAAACACAAAATCCTCGGTACCCTCAGATAGGGACAAGATCGGTGCACTGCATAGTTTCTGCTTCAAGAGCTGGAAAGCATCCTCCTGTTTCGTTCCCCAAGAATAAACAACGTTCTTCTGTGTCAAGGAGGTGAGAGGTTGAGCGATCTTCAAGAAATCCTGAATAAACCGACGATAGTACCCCGCAAGACCAAGAAATTGTCAAACCTCCGAAGGATTCTTCGGTGCCGCCCAATTCCTAATAGCATCGATCTTAGCAGGATCTACATGTATCCCCATCTCGTTAACAATATGACCAAGGAAGTGTACTTCTCGAATCTAGAAATCACACTTAGAGAACTTCGCGTAGAGCTGCTCCTTCCTCAGGAGCTCTAAGATAAGACGTAAATGCCGCTCATGGTTTTCCTTGCTCTTGGAGTAGATCAAGATGTCTTCGATGAAAACAATAACAAAGTCGTCGAGGTACGTTTTGCACACGCGGTTCATGAGATCCATGAAGACCGCTGGTGCGTTAGTCAACCCAAACGGCATAACCAAAAACTCATAGTGGCCATACCGCGTTCGAAAAGCCGTTCTGGGAACATCTTCCTCTCTGACTCGTACCTGATGATAGCCCGACCTTAAGTCGATCTTGGAATAAAAACTTGACCCTTGCAGCTGGTCAAACATGTCGTCGATAAGGGGTAAAGGATAACGGTTCTTGACCGTCACCTTATTGAGCTCGCGATAATCTATACACATCCGAAAGGACCCATCCTTCTTCTTCACAAACAGCACTGGGGCTCCCCAAGGCGAAGAGCTAGGTCGGATAAAACCCCTATCCAACAGCTCTTGGAGTTGATTTGACAACTCCTGTAACTCTCCTGGCGCAAGACGATAAGGAGCACGAGCAATTGAGGCTGCTCCTGGCGCGAGGTCAATCTAAAATTCCACCTGACGATGTGGAGGTAAACCAGGGAGTTCTTCAGGAAACACATCAGGAAACTCACGAACAACTGGAAGGTCCTCGATCATTCTCTCATCAGACTGCGAATCAGTAACAAGAGCTAAAATAGCAGGGTAGCCCTTACGCAAACACTTCTGAGCCTTCATAGCTGAGATAATACTAACCATAGCGCCACGACGATGCCCTGAACCGATAAAGATTCTCCGCTAGGGAGAGGAATACGCATGATTTTCACCTTGCAGAGAATTTCCGCTGGTGCTTGGACAACCAGTCCATGCCAATAACCACATCAAAACTTCCAAGAGTAATAGGGAGTAGGTCAATGTCGAACACTTGACCCATGAGATCGAGTTTGCACCCAACAAGAACATGTGAAGCCTCAATTGTTTTACCATCAGCTAGTTCTACTATATGTTTAGTTACAAGTGGTGTATGACTCAATCCTAACTGACGACTGAACCCCAAAGATACATAACTCCAATCGGCACCAGAGTCGAATAAAACAGAAGCAAATATATCGTTTATCGAAAACATACCAGTCACTACATTGCCATCATTCCTAGCCTCCCCAGCACCTATAGTAAACATTCGCCCACGCGCACCGTTTCCCTCATGGTTCCTATTGTTGTTATTCCCAGTGTTGTTATTATTACCCGTATTCTGATTCAACTGAGGGCAATCCCGCCTGAAATGACCCTCGTCTCCACACTGAAAACAACCCTTGCGATTACCCTGATTCTGCTGAGGTTGCTGCCTATCCTGTTGCTGTGGCTGCTGTTGCTGTGGGGGTTGCTGATGCTGCTGTCTCGGGTGTGAAGCCCTGCAATCTTTAGCCATATGACCCACTTTGTTGCACCTGTGACAAACTCGGGTGCACGGCCCACGATGATGAAAGTTGCACCTGTTGCACTTTGGATGCTTCCCCGCATAAGTACTCTGACTCGAATTGTTGCTCTGGTTCTGATTCACAGAAGATGACTGACTGAAACTGCGATTGCTACCGGTGTCTGGTTTCTTCTGTGGCTGTACCGAATTGGACGCCTTGTCCATATCATTCCATTTACACTTACTATCAGTGGCGGGAGTAGTAGCAGTAGTAGCAGTAGTAGTGGAAATACGTGGTGGCAGCGAACCACGCTCCACCTCCTGATCCGTAATCTTGTGGGCCAGGCGGATGATCTGAGCTAAGTTGTTGAGATTTGCAGCGATGACATAACCCTTTACGGCTGGTGCTAGGCCCTTGAGATACAACTCAATTCGTCGAGGTGGAGGTCGAGACAGGTTAGGGCACAAAATTGCTACTTCATGAGATCGATTTGTGTAAGCCTCGATCTCGGACCCCTCCATCTTCAGCTTGTAGTACTCGTTCTCAAGCTTTTATATCTCATCACGAGGGCAGTACTCCTCTCGCATCAACTCCTTGAAATCATCCCAAGTAGTGGCGTTCGCCATCTCAATACACAGCATCTGAACCTAGGCATTCTACCAAGTCAAGGCACCATCCTCGAGCGTGCCTGAAACATATTTCACCCGGTCCCCCATGGGACAGTTACACATAGCAAATACAGATTCGGCCTTCTCAAACCAACACAAGAGTCCCACGGCTCCTTCAGTCCCACTGAAGGTCTGTGGCTTACAATCTATGAAGGTCTTAAACGTGCAGGCATGTGGATTGTTTTGATTCGCAGGTTGACCTAAAACGAAAGAACGTACAACACACAAGTAAGATTCGAGTATACGACACAAGGATAGAAAGTAATTGGCATATATCGTACCAGCCTGGTAAGCCGCTAGGGCTTCAGCCACACGAGTGTTGATCAAGTTGGTTAATTCAGCCTGAGTCATAGCAATGTGTCCACGTCCATGGCCTCGTCCGCTCATGTTTCTATACAAGAAGAGGGAAAGATTTAAAATGCAAGTTCAAGTAGGAGTCAAGCGTTACTATGATCTCCATCGATTACCGGGTTCTAACATAACGTCATTTAACAGAGCGGAACCCCCTTTGCACTTGACAAGTTTCACTGGGACTCACATGCACCCCACATTATTATTATGTGTGCACCCATAATAGTAATCCAATTTGCATGTTTATCTCAGCTCCTCTCAATTCGTGTTAAAAGGTTCCCCGAATTCGAGCAATAAGACAGATGACACCACAACATACATCATGAAAGTTCAAGAAGTGCCACACATAACATGGGTTGGTAACATAGAAACTCATACTGTAGTGCCAAGTGTGTATTCACGTGTGATGTTATTCATAAGCAAACACTAAATATGCTATGCAATAGTAAACGAGAGACGGACCTTGCAATCTGGAGCCGAGTTTCATGGTCGATTTCGGATCTGTTGGGTTATAGTCTGGTTTAATGAAAACGTTTTAAAACCAAGTTCACTATAACCAGTGGCTCTGATACCAAACTGTCACACCCCCAAAATACCACCTAGGGAATGTCCCTGCTAGGCATGTGACGTACCAACAACGAGCCACTAATTACATTGAACCCATACAAGTTTATAAATAAAATCCTCAATTATTAATGAAAAATACCATCAACAAGTTTAAATGAAAACCAACATGTTCAGCGGAAGCGAATAATAAACCAAAGTTAAACTGTTTCAAAAACATGATCAAAATGCATCCCTCGAATCTAGATGTTACATTTAACAAGACTTCACGTAATGACTCCTCCCTCAAGAGCTCTAAGATACGATACAAATGTCGTCCATGATGTCCCTTCTGTCACACCCCCAAAATCCACCATGCGGGGTATCACCGCTTGGAGGCGTGACATGACCAGGATCGAGCCACCAATCATACTGAACAACGTACTTAAGTAGATAAAGACAACCACAATACGATTGGTGACCAAAAGCTAGTTAACCCAGTTTTTAATTTAGACAGCGGAAGCATAAACGTAAAGTTCAAAAAATAAGTTCGCAGTTCATAAGTTTAAAGTCCAACACATAGGTTTAATAAGTTCATAATGTTTTAAACATTAAACACTGGACATAGCCATCCGCACACCACAACGACTCCTTCCTCGTGCAAGCTCCAAATGTTTAGCGACCTGTAAGGCATGTAACAACGAGTCAACAACAAAGTTGAGTGAATTCACAGTTGGTTGTTTAGTTATAGCATTCGTTTCGTAAATCATCTGTTCATTTTGAAAACCATGTATCGTATAAGTTTGCATCGCGGTCTTTCTGACATGTTTGCGAAGATTAGTGGGGGTTTCCCATGTAATACTAGACCACGCGTATCGACTGCTACGAAAATATAAGAGGTGCCCTAAGTCAATGTCTATCAGCATTGACCCTTTGCCCATAGTCCATTAGTACACGCCCGTCCGACTGGCACGGTGTGAGGTTTGTTAAACCTAATAGCGCTATTAGGTTTAACAAACCTCACACCGTGCCAGTCGGACGGGCGTGTACTAATGGACTATGGGCAAAGGGTCAATGCTGCTAGACATTGACTTAGGGCACCTCTTATATTTTCGTAGCAGTCGATACGCGTGGTCTAGTATTACATGGGAAACCCCCACTAATCTTCGCAAACATGTCAGAAAGACCGCGATGCAAACTTATACGATACATGGTTTTCAAAATGAACAGATGATTTACGAAACGAATGCTATAACTAAACAACCAACTGTGAATTCACTCAACTTTGTTGTTGACTCGTTGTTACATGCCTTACAGGTCGCTAAACATTTGGAGCTTGCACGAGGAAGGAGTCGTTGTGGTGTGCGGACGGCTATGTCCAGTGTTTAATGTTTAAAACATTATGAACTTATTAAACCTATGTGTTGGACTTTAAACTTATGAACTGCGAACTTATGTTTTGAACTTTACGTTTATGCTTCCGCTGTCTAAATTAAAAACTGGGTTAACTAGCTTTTGGTCACCAATCGTATTGTGGTTGTCTTTATCTACTTAAGTACGTTGTTCAGTATGATTGGTGGCTCGATCCTGGTCATGTCACGCCTCCAAGCGGTGATACCCCGCATGGTGGATTTTGGGGGTGTGACACCTTCCTCCAGGAAATGACTCAAAACGTCATCAATAAACACGGTCGATTCTTGTGGTCCATAAGCTGCTGGTGTGTTGATTATCTCGATGGTCATGGTGTACAAAGTCGCACTGGCTGCATTACGTTTGATATGTCGTTCTAAAAGCATTCTCCTATTGGACTTCCATCTGATGATAGTTCGTTCGTTACCCAATCCTCGAATGAGAGCTTGATCCTCGCTACTGGTTGACAGGTTGGCAATACATGGTCGAGGCAACGGTTTTTTATTGTCACCTTGTTGAGTTCTCGATAATCAGTACACATATCCAACGATAACTGGGCTCCCCAAAGCGAAAAATAGGTCCAACAAAGCTTCTGCCCAACAGTTCCTGTAGTTTATTAGACAGTTCTTGCAACCTTCCTGGTGCAAAACGGTGGGGAGTACAAGTAATCAAGGGTTGCCTCTGGCCCGAGATCAAACTGAGATTCTGCCTAACGGTTGTGGAAGTAAACCTGATAATTCCTCGAGTAGCACACCGGAGGAATCACGATCAATTGGTGGATCCTCGATCCTCTTCTCCTTAGCCCTAACATCAGTAACGAATGCTAACATAGCGGGGTAATCCCTCCGTAGACACTTCTGGACCTTCATAGCTGAAATGATGCTAACCCTTATTCCCCTCTGACACCTTAGGTCAGATGACGATTCTTCACTAGGAAGAGAGATACACAAAGTTTTCTTCTCACAGGGTATGTCCGCGCGATATCTAGGTAACCAATCCACACTAACTACTGCATCATACCTACCAAGGATAGCAGAAGGAAGGTTGATGTCGTACACTTGTCCCACAAGGTCGATCTTGCATCCCGACGAACATACGAGGCTTCAATTGACTTGCCATCGGCCAATTTCCACAACAGGTTCGGTTTCAAGAAGCATCAGGGTTAAATAGAACAGAGATGAAGCGATTAGCTACTCTTACTAGCTACCATGTTGCTATAATGCCTGGTGTCGCCTACGCCAATCCGAAATGTCCTTCCGCGAGCACCACTACCGGTGTTGTTGTTACGATCACGTGGATTCCCAGTACTGTCATCGTTCCCTTGGTTGTTATCGTCTTGAATTATCAACGGCCAATCCATGCCGTAGGCACCTTCATTTCCATACTGTAGGCTAGTATTACAAGTACCTTGGTGTTGCCATGACTGTTTCTTCTAATGTCGTTGTTTGAAACGGAATCCCTACGATCTTTCACCAACCAAGTCCATATTTCCACATTCTGTGCCACGCCCTAAAGCGCTAATCACTGTGCTGGTAGTCACACATTCCATACTATAATCAGTTGTCACCGCTTATGCCCCAATTGATTCGTAAGTGTTGACTCCCATAAATGTCTTACTAGGGTTTTGGATTCGATTGAAGCCAATTTGCTGGTGTTCGTTGCCAGTAACCAAGGCCGTTCTAATACTAAGGTTGGTAGGGCACTACGCTCATCCTCCTGTCCATCGTTCTTGCAAGTTGACTAAGTAATACACCGTATTTTTCCAGAGCGTTGCAGGGGTGATCGCACTTCAGGGTCTAAGAGGTCCGTACATTGAGTTCTCGCAAATAAAGAGGAATGAGAGTGGTACAGACCAATCACTGATGCTGCAACATCTAACCTAGGGACGTTCGTACAAGCACCCAACATTCGACACAGTTCGCTTGGCGTTCGGATGGGTGTTCAGGTAATACTCGATAGCATCGAGATTCGAAAGGATTCAGAGAGGAGTGAAAAGGTCACGTTCGAGTAGGAGACAATCACTGCTATGACTCCTATAGACTTGTTACGTTTCACATTGATCAAATAACAGAGCAGAACCCCTTTTTCACTTGTTAAGCCTCACTGGGACTCGCATGCACCCCACATTATTATTATGTGTGCACCCACAATAATATTGTGATTTACATGCTCATCTCAGTTCCTCCTAACTCATGTCAAATGGTTCCTCAAATTAGAATGCCAAACAGAGGTTATCAAAATGATAAGATCACAAGAATCTAAGGATTATGACATGCTACCAACGCATCATAATATAAGCAAGCAATTCATGTAATCATGCTATAGTGACGAGTGTGTGTTCGTATGCGACGTCATAAACAAATGTGTAGTAGTCATGTGATGTATACAACAAGTGAGAAAGACGAACCTTGCAATATGGAGCAGAGTGTCATGGTCGTATTCGCGTATTCAGAACTGTTCGGTTATAGTCTGGTTTTATAAAAACGTTTTTAAAACCAAGTTCACTATAACCAGTGGCTCTGATACCAAACTGTCACACCCCCGAAATACCACATGAGGAAACCCCCGAGAGGCGTGTGACGTACCAGGATCCAAGCCACCAATCACATTGAACTCATAAATATATTTAAATAAAACTTTCATTCAATAACATAAAGTGTTACAAACGATACATATCATTCATTCATTGTATACAGCGGAAGCATAACTCATTTGTTAAGTGTTTCATAAACCATGTGTACATAAACCATTAAGCTTGTATTGCGATTCCATGTATCCCGACCCATGACCACTCCAGCATCCCAAACAGCAAGTCCCAATGATATAAACCTATAGACCTGCAAGCATGCAGACAAGTGTGTCAGACGACGCTGGTGAGTTCAAAGTTTTGTTAACGTGTTTAGATACCAGTTACCAGATTTAAAACGTTTCAATGATTTGATGTTGTAATAACTCGTTTACCGTTGATTGCTTAAAGTTGTTTTGCCCAAACCCCATTGCCTCTATCAAAGCAATGGTCAAGACTAGGATCATTAGTTCACTCCCGACCTCCCCGGTGCGGTGTGAGGTTGCCAAGCCTAAATAGCGCTATTAACTAATATCCCGTTGCCTCCCCGGCAACAATCGGTAGATGGGACTTGATTGATAGATATGTGAGTATTAACAAACATCCCAATAACCCAGCATTCCTCCCCGGAAAGTTTACCAGATGTCCCTCCCCGGGACGCATGCTTGGAAAAAGAACAGTGAACTCACCTTAGATTTGCTCGGTATTTAACAAGTTACTTTACCCATTCCAAGTCGGTCAACCAAACCCTACCGTGGTTACCAAAGACAATCAGTATAGTGTTCACACATATCACGTATCTAACGTACACATTGCACAAGTAGCAGACAAGTCAGACACACGTTCTTATACGCATCATAACTGTTAAGCATACAATCCGTTGATCTATAGCATTTATCGTAAAGTCACGTAGCAAATGCATGGAATTCATGTACAGGTAAGTCATGTAGGGTAAATCATGTAACAGTGCACATACACTAGCATGTGGTTCACAAACATGTATCATAGTAGTTCACACACATATGCATATTCAAGACCCAACAGTTCAGGCCCAAGGAAAGGTCCGGCCAAACCCAAGTGTACAACCCAATGTTTTAACAGTTGAACTTGTTAATCTCATTAGGTAATTCACATTAACACTACAGTTTCCTTGTTTCCATTTAATATTGTTAACATGCACAAAACATTACTGTGTAAACAACATTCATCGGTTTAGCATGCAGCCAATGGAATCCTATAAACACATAGTTCGGTTCACTATCCATTTACCTAGATACTGTGTGACAGACATGCTAAGCAGTGAAGGTACTTTGCCGACGAAATACATCATGACGAAACACCCCTAGAGTTTCGTCGCATGCATAGCTGACGAAACATCATTGTCCGACGAAAGACAGGCCGACGAAATACTATGTTTCGTCTAGATCAGTTATGATGAAAACTCTATGTTTCATCGGACAAAACGGTTTCATCTCCAAATTAGTTCCTAGAACCCTAATCGCCATCAATGGTTTCAATCATGGATCAATCAACATAATATTCCTAACAATCGAATAACAGTAACTATCAAGGTTTCCCATAGCCATGGTCAATCGAAAACAAGCAGCATCAAATAATAACATATCAATCACCTATACTAGCATCAATCAACAAGCAGTATCAAATACACTCATCATCGTTATGATTTATACGCCATCTATACCCGATCAAGGCAATCAGTAAGAAACCACATCACATAGTCCACATTAATATGATTCTCATAAGTAACAATGCAAACAGAACATAATCAACTAGAACTAAAACCTATTAAACACAAGGAATTGAGAGCACAAAAACTAACCGAAAGCTCGATCAAGTGAGATAGTGCCTCGAAGAGGAGGAGGGGTCTACTTCTGTAGAGTATACCAGGGAATTGGAGATATCTAGGGTTATGCACATGCACTCTCATATATATGAAAGAAATGGGTTTGGGCTTGACAAGACATGGGCCGAAGGCCCATACGGCGAAACATGTTGTTGACGAAAAATCCAGTTTCGTCGGGTCAATGTGATGGCGAAAGGTCAAGTATTTCGTCGAGTATGAATGATGACGAAAATCCAATGCAAAGTACGAAGTCATGGACTAGGTCTAAAGACCTTAAACAGTTTACAAGTTCCATTAACTAATAATCATACAATTTACCAATTCATTAATCATTATCAATTCATTAATCATCTACCAATCAAGTTCAAGTTTCAACACAAAGCCAAGTATGAAAGCAGAACTGTAAGCAATAAACACGTAACGGAAGACCTTGAAATCTCAGGTTGTCACACGTATTCTCCCGTGGTGGATGTTTTGACTTCCAATATCTTATTAGTATGGTAATATATAAAAGAGAATTGACACGTGTCTTATGAAAATTATGTATCACTTGATACTAAGTCATATAAAATTAGTTCTCGAGAATATTATGATTATTATATAAATTCGGATCTGAATACGTATACATGCTAGTATCCTAAAGCATGTGAGTGCTTAAGAGGTTAATTGAAATACCTTATGGATGTAATTATTGTGCACAAATACACCAATAAACATACATAGAAAATGTGTACCTGGTTATTATGCCATCTCAATGTACACAGTGTACAAACATGGTACAATATGGATTTTGGAGATAAAAGCAAGTGTTCTTAATATTTTTGTATATGATATAGATATCTATGTGTTAAAATGGCAATTTATATAGCAAAACTTTTAAAAAGTGAAGCACATGCATATTTGGATAAGATGAAAAGAATTCTCTCATGGATAGATAATGCTAGAAGCATTAATGATGTCAAAACCACAAGAACGTATTATATGAAGTTGAAAAAATACGTATGGACTAAAATAGTTGGGTCGAGTGTTGTACAACTCGAGATATTCGCATAAAGAGGGATATAAGTTTGATTAAATTAGCCATGTTTTGTGAACATTCTACTTTTAAAAGTTCACTATAATCGCAATTTACAGTAATGATGTATAGGCATCATCGAGAGAAATTGTCGAGCTTTTAAAGAGAGAATTTTTTGAATGACCTTTGCACGGTCTAATTATTACTCGAACTGCAGTTCGAGTATATATATGTAATTATATTTTACTAATCCCTCAAGTACATCTAGAAGATGATGTTTGGATATTTTAGTATGGACATAGTTGAACCTTAAAGTATGTTAAAGGTTGTTAAGTCATTTGTTATAAGAAATGCCTATTATCATCTCCTACCAAAGTAGAGATTCTCATTCTAGAAGTACCATCGTTAAATGCATAAGTGCATTAATATGTTTTGCTAGCTATGTATGGTTATAATATGTTTCATTTGAGCTTATTGCCATGATATAACCTTTGTCAAGCAAAGGGACATTGGAATGAGTTCAAAGAAATATTTCAGGTATAAACGATATTTTATTATATTTTACTAATCCATCAAAACAAGTTTGTTTAGTCTTGTAGATGCATGAATGTAACAAAACACAATCGTGGATATGATAATTTTTGGAAGGAGGCACCTACAGTCACGTTAGAAGATTATACAACATTGCTCAACATAAAGGATTGCACATTAAGGGATCAAGCGACAAATCATTCGCTACAAAAGCTTAATTCGACTTTCAAGGAAGATGGAAACACGTCACTTAAATGATACATGTTAAAATGAGGGGGAGACTTATTCAAGTTGCACTCTTTTTCCCTTAACCAAGTTTTTTCCTATTGGGTTTTCTTAATAAGGTTTTTAATGAGGCAACATATCTGATCCAAAAGTATCAGGAGGAGAAAATACGCGCTGCACTCTTTTGCCCTTAGCTAAGGTTTTGTCCCACTGGGTTTTCCTAGCAAGGTTTTTAACGAGGCAGCATCACCAAGTGTATTAAAGGTATGTGGATAGTCAAGGGGGAGTGTTATAAATGTATCATTTATATGGTGACTCTCCACATACATAACTCCTATAACTCATATCTTTTGATTTCTTTTGTATTAATGTATCTGCCTATATATAGTGGCATTTGTATATAGTGTATAGAGATCAATCAATAAGATTTACATTCCCTGATTCTCTAATTATTCTCTTTATATTGCTAATAGGTTTAGTTGTTTCACAACAAATATGATTAAATAAAATAAACTTTCTTTAATGTCCATGTTTTATATTGGTTTTAAAAGTGATTATCGTTGTTTCAAGGTTAGAATCACAACATTAGTTTTTAGAATTCTAAATCGTGTGTGTATGTGTGTATTAAGAAATAATGAAGGGTTTAAGTAGTTGTAAACAGAAGTATTTAAAAATTTGTAAATTGTAATTGTACTTTAATTTTTTTATTGTTATACGTAATAAAAATACTTCAATTATGTAGATTTTTGTACACATTATCGTACTTTTATGTTTCTATTATACAACTCATGTAATATATGGGTCTATAAACTACTACAAAATAAGTATATAAATAAATAATTAATCGTAAAATAATCAAATCATTTATTTAATAAAATGATTACAGCGATTGAACTTAATAAAGATAATATTTCTCATTAATCATTATGGTTAATCCCACATACATTTTTAATGGATTTGAAAATAATTGAACATTACATTACATCTTTCCATCATAAACTAACTTTGTTATAATCATATATCTAGGGATTTACTGAACACATTTTTACGATCAAACATCCTTGTATCCTTGTTGAGAATGTTAAAACGTTGTGTTCGCACTAATAATTTAGTGACCAATTCTAACAGAATAATGCAGCTTAGTAGCATAATAAGGCTTAAATATATTGAATCAGTCCAACCCAAATAGGTGTTGGTGGGAAAAGACTTAAACCAAACACTTTACTAGTTGTGTATACCATTCTAGTAAAAAAAAAAAAAAAAAGTAATTATTTTGGTCTTTTCAGTGATGCCTTTCTACCATGAAACATAGGCTAGCAAGGTTGTCTTATGGTTTAGCATTGATCATGTAATACCCCAACTTTTAATAAATGGTAAATATGTCATGGGCTTAAAAGAAAGGTATGAAATGAAAGCCCAAGTGAGAAAAATGAGAATGACAAGGCCCATGAAGGGCAAAGTAGTAATATTTGTATATAAAAACTAGTATGGAAAGGGGTATCATCAACCTCCCTACTCTTGCCATACACACATTCACTATAGTGAGAGAAAATAGAGGGAGAAACGTAAAACAAGCCCTAGATCTCAAAATTTTTTGCAGGAATAGGTGGTTTGACCACCAAAAGATCACCTCTAGGTGGGCTTGTATTAAAAGAGTGAAAGTAGGTATATAGTTATTTGATATGGCGATATTCAGGGTGTTTCTGACACAAATCTGGGACTTTATTTAATATCGCTATATCATATACATATATACATCAATATCGCTATATCATATACATATATACATCAATATCGCCAACTAGAACATATATATATATATATAAGAATATCGCTATCCCATGTATACATATTTAGGTGGTTTGACCACCAAAAGATCACTTCTAGGGGAATAGAAATATAACCGAATATCACGATACATTTTCAATAAAATAAAAAATAAGACATTTATAAAACATACAAAGTTTTATATAAAATGCAAGATCAAAATAAAAAATAAGACATTTATAAAACATACAAAGTTTTATAAAAATACATTGATTACACGATACATTTTCAATAAAACTGATCTTCATTGCGGTGGTGGAAAGAGATTCAAGTCTTCGCCCCAATTCAACGGGTTTGGTTCAACGTTTGTATACCGGGCACGATAATCCTCGTGACTTTGGTTCAAGCGTTAACATACGGTTCATGACGACTTTTCCAGTCCCACCCACTTTTACCATTCCGGACTAAAGAATGGAGCCGGTCATGCTCACCGACCTCAATATTTATTGGTGGAGGTATATACTGAACCACGCCAAACTGCCGCATAACCCGTTGCGGATAGTGATGCTCCACAACATCCCAGCAAATCAACGGGCAGGCACACCTCCAGCTATTCCTCCCACTGGTGCAGATCTTCGGGAGGCTGTCCACCACGGCATCATACTGTCGCCATATAAACTAAAAAAAATCAATAACAATAAGCAATGTTACGCTCACTAAAAACATATATTACCCTCACTAAATAACATACCATTGCCTCTTTCAACGACTGAAGCTGAGATCGATAGGTTCTGAGGCAATGTGTCGGAACATCAACGGCGTTTAGACTCCCCTTCCACCTTCAAAAAAATATATAGTTTTCATAAAATTATTTCAAGATTATAAAATATATATATTCTGAAATGTTTTACATACCGAGCAGCTATCGGGGTGCGGTAGTTGAAGATCGCGTTAGGCTCCGGTGCAAGACACCGAATCCTCTCCCATGTCCATACTTGTAAAATAGACATAGGACCGGTAAGACCTACAGCATCCGGAGCTGTAGCGTTACAAAGATTTCTGTACAAACAACCTAAAACAGCACTTCCCCAACTGATCTCAGAACATTGACCCAAATCTTCTAGGAAAGGCAGATAATGAAGAGCTATCCAATTATTCGAATTAACAGGAAATAATGTACATCCTAGTAAATAAAAAATTACTAAACGAGCACGCATAATGCACGCTTCGTCTGTTGCCGTTTCTTCATTTAACGGTGCTATTATCTGCTGTAAAATACGGACTGAACTTATTCTTTTCCCCAAAAAATGATTTTTTTCAGGGGTAAACCCCAACAAATTTTGACACATTATAACGTCGTTGGTCAATGTAATCGGCGTTTCCATACCGGAAAATACCTCCCCATTTATTGGTAGACCCCACAAAACATTAATGTCTTGTAGAGTCACTGTGGTTTCACCGAAGGGGAGGTGAAAAGTGTGGGTTTCGGGCCTCCAACGCTCAACCAACGCGTTTATTAACGCGTGGTCAATGTACCGATACCCACTATCGAGGATACCGCCGAAGTCCGCTTGACGAATTATACTTTGGACGCGTGGTCCTATCGGATTATCCTTTATAAGCGACCAAAGTGAACGATCGGCACGTTTTATACTCATTGGCTCCCGATAGTCCTTGGGGCGCTTGAAAACCTCCCTCGCACGATGTTCATTTGCCAAAAACAACACTGTACTGTAAAGGGGACCGGGGTGAATCTGATAACTCATGTTTAAACCGTTTAAAAATTTAGTATGAAAGGTGGTATACAGAAGATGAGTATGAGATATGGGAGCTGATCGATGGTTTATATCATCATCATCTTTTAATTTGATAAGACTTGCCATTCTGCAAGTTTTACTGTGTATGAATTGAATTACACTGCAATACACTCTATGAAAAGTTGTGTATGAATTAAAAAGGTTCTGAAACACCAACTATTCATACACAGTTACACTGCAATGCACTATTCAATCCAATGCATGCTTTTGAAACACAACTATTCAACCTCCCCTCTGACGAACACTATTTATCCTAAAAAAAATTAGACTAGACTCTATGAATATTGATGTTCAGAATGAAAGACTTAACAATGCATATTTGTCATTATTCCACCATTCAATGTATTGAAAGACTTGCCTGCCATCCTCACCTGTCGTTATTATGTATATATATTTATATGATATGGCGATATTCATATATATATGTTTGAATTGGCGATATTCTTTTATATAACAACAACGAACAGCGATATTCATATATATATATATATATATATGTTTGAGTTGGCGATATTAAAGTATATGTATATGTTCTAGTTGGCGATATTGATGTATATACGTATATGATATAGCGATATTCATATATATATGTGTTTGAGTTGGCGATATTGATGTATATATGTATATCAAATAGCGATATTGATGTAAAGTCCCAGATTTGTGTCAGAAACACCCTGAATATCGCCATATCAAATAACTATATACCTACTTTCACTCTTTTAATACAAGCCCACCTAGAGGTGATCTTTTGGTGGTCAAACCACCTATTCCTGCAAAAAATTCTAGATCTCATGGGTTGTGTTTTTTGAATTTATGTTATCAAGCAAGTTTCTCCATTTGGAATCGAAGAGAGCCTATTCAACTCATCCTATCAACCGATTTTAAAGCTTTCAAGTTGATTTATCGCGTAAAAGAAGTAAGAATCACGTTACAGTTTACATGTTTTTTATTCTAATGCATTTCCAACGAGAAATTTAGGATCTTTACTTTGAACAAAGCTGGATTTGATTACAGCCGCCATTACTGAACTCTAGGGTTTCAAGTAAATTTCGTCGAACCCCCTCTATGATGTGTATATGCTCAACAATAAGTATAGGAAGAAAACTCACTTAAGTTGAAAAAACTTCAAAAGCCTTTGTTAAAACCCTATATAACAATGTAACATAAATATTTTTGAACAGTTTTTGTAAAAAAAAACACTGAGTTGTTTTTTTATAAAAAGAATTTTAAAAATTTCATGTTACATAATATATATGTCAAAAAAATGTAACATACAGATTTTGAACATTTAAAAAAAATAGTTGGCACTTTTTACATTTTTTATACAAATGTTCAAATATATTTATGTTACATTCCCTGCTTTTTTATAGAAAAAAAAATGAAAATGTTATATAGGGTTTTCTAGGGTTTTTTTTTTTTTTAACTCAAGTGGGTTTGGTTTTATGCTTCTCACACACATATATATATAACTAAATATCTTGATGAACGAAACATTATGGTCAGCAAATGTTAGTGTAACGAAGTGTAAAACGTAGAACGAAATGTTCTCCAAACGAAAAATTACATTTTGCTAACATGTTCACCTGCGAAAAGTCTTAAATTTCCATTGGTCTTGAGAATGAAAAGTTGACTAAATTTATGTAAATCCTTGACCAGTCTGACTAAAAGTTCAAGTGTAGGATTGTAGATTGCTAATTTAAAGAAACTAACAATATATGCCCTCCTTTTACTATTATAGGCTAATTATATGCGATCTACCTTAAATGTTCATGATGTAAAACCCTATGTGGTAACTTTTAGCCATTACGTTTTATGAATGATGTTATACGTTTAATATTCTATAAATGAGTTTAAATGTTAAATGATTGAGGGCTAGCATATATTGCTAGTGTTATTTATGGAACAAGTCAGCTCGGCAACGTGGCATGTATTGTAGGAGTCTTAGGTTGATATAAGTCTGCTTAGCTATGTGACAAGCAGTTGATTGTGAAGCTCACTTCACAAATTGATGTTAATATTGTTTATTGATGTTGACATGCATGATTGATGTCTAGTATGGTTTAACTCGACTCTTATGTGTTTTATTTTAAATAATAATTTGATGGTTTTAATCTAAACAGCTAGAACTCACTTAACATAGCTGATTTTTAGCATGCATGTCAGGTTATGTTGAGTGTGAATCCACTAGTTGAGTGTGAATCCACTTGATCAAGCTAAGGTCAGAAAAGACTTTCTGATCAAAAAGATAAAAAGATAAGGGAATAGGGGTTATCCAACCTTCTCTGTGACCCATTATTCACGGATCTTGCTTTTTGACTTTCTTCTTTGTTTTAATCTCTATATAAGAGATTGATCTTGTATCAGTTTATTGTACCAAGCTTAATAACAAATACTCCTAGTTATCGAGAGTGGATGTAGGTCAGAACCGACCGAACCACTATAAATCTTTGTGTTCTTAATTGTGTGTGTGTGTGAGTTCTGTGTTGATTGTTGTTCGTGTTTGACCAGTTCGATCCCCAACAACTGGTATCAGAGCGCAGGCTCTTGTTGTTGAACACGAACACAAAGGTGTAGAAGGAGGAAGAAGATACTGACCTGTGAAATCAGAACTAAGGTTCTGATCAGAGACGCTCGTCAGCCTCCGCCGCTCGTTAGCCGCCACCGTTGCCACTCATCTTCCCACCACCGCTAGCCGTCGCCACCGGTCATCTTCCCGCTGCCAGCCGCCGCCTAGGGTTTCAAATTAGAGACCATTGTTGCCGAATATCGCATCGAGGGTTTCAAAATCGAAGGTATAGGGTTTCGATTTTGCTTGGGGTTCGCTGGATTTCAGAAGGAGAAATAAGCTTTTCTTTGTTCTGTGCGTAGGAAGAAGAAGACAGACAGACGTGTTTTATTTATGGTAGAATTGAAGTTTTCAATTTGATCAGAAAGGCCCTTCATCTTTTATTTATGGTGAAGAAAATTGAATTTCTCAATTTTATCAAGAAAGGTCCCTCAACTTTGAACAAGATCTCACTATCCATCAATACTTGTCCCTTGCCATTAAAGCTTGAAATAGATAAGTTATTTGTTTCTGATTATTGCTTTCGCTCGTATAAATTACCACTTAGCAGTACAAACTCGTTTGGTTAGTAGTAATTTGGTAATTTTTTTAAATGGCAGAAGATAGTAAAATCAAGATTGATAAGTTCAATGGAAGTGATTATGGATTTTGGAAAATGCAAATTGAAGATTTGTTGTAACAGAAAAGTTTGCATTTGCCTATGTCGGGTGAACAACCAGATGACATGTATGATGAAGAATGGAAGTTGTTGGTTAGACAAGCTTTGGGTGTGGTTAGGCTTTCTTTAGCAAAGAGTGTTGCTTACAACATTGTCAATGAAACAACCACATATGGTGTATTGAAAGCTTTGTCCAACATGTATGAAAAACCATCCGCTTCAAACAAAGTATTCCTCATCCGACAATTGGTTAACACCAAGATGAAGGAAGTCATGTCGGTTACCGCTCACATAAATGAGTTTAACTCGATTATCTCTCGTTTAGCCTCAGTTGAAATAAAGTTTGAAGATGAAGTACAAGCGCTACTCCTTTTATCATCATTACCCGACAGTTGTTCAGGCACAGTCACAACTGTTAGTAGTGCATCCGGCACTACCAAACTCACTTTCGAGAGTATTCATCACTTGATAGTAAATGAAGATATCAGACGGAGAAGCAATGGTGAGACTTCTAATTCTAGTTCTTTATTGCATACAGAAAGTAGAGGAAGAAGAAACTAAAGAGGACATAGTCGAGGCAGGTCCAAGTCCATAAGAAGGGGACAATCAAAGAACAGAAAAGACGTTGAATGTTGGAATTGCAAAGAAAAAGGTCACTATAGAAGCCAATGTACAAAACCCACTTCAAAGAAAGAAGTAAACAGTGTATCCTCAGAAGAATTAGGTGATGTTCTCATCTGTTCTGTTGAAGATTCAGTTGAATCTTGGATTATGGATTCGGGTGCTTCTTTCCATGCTATCTCATGCCCAGATATGGTCAAGAATCTACGAACAGGTAACTTTGGTAAAGTTCGTTTAGCAGATGATCAAATGCTTGATATCACAGGTATTGGAGATGTAGACTTGAATACCTCATTAGGAACTATATGGACATTGAAAAATGTCAGGGCTATTCCTAATTTGAGGAGAAAGTTGATTTCAGTTGGTAAACTGGATTATGAATGGTTTAATGTTCACTTTGGGGTGGACAATATAAAGTGATCAAAGGCAATTTAGTGATTGCCAAAGGAAAGAAGCAAGGTACTCTATACATGGCCGAAGTTTCTGCTGAAGGTGTTCATGCAATGACCACCGGTCCGAGTCCATCAAATTTATGGCACAACCAACACAGACACATGAGCGAAAAGGGATTGAAGATGTTGGCTCAGAAAGGTAAGTTTCCAAACTTGAAGAAAGTGGAAACTGAATTCTGTGAACCTTGTGTTCTTGGAAAACAAAAGAGGGTTACTTTTGTGAAGACAGGGAGGACACCGAAAGCTCAGAAGTTAGAGTTTGTTCACTCGGATGTATATGGACCAACCTCAGTTTTATCTCTAGGAGGCTCAAGATATTATGTTACTTTCATCAATGATTCAACACGCAAGGTATGAGTATATTTTCTTAAGCATAAATATGCCGTATTTGATGCTTTTAAGATATGGAAATCTGCTATTGAAAATGAAACTAACTTGAAGGTAAAGTGCTTAAAGTCTGATAATGGTGGTGAATACATAAGCAAGCAGTTCACTTATTATTGCGCCAAGGAAGGGATAAAGATGATCAGGACAGTTCCCGGAACTCCTCAGCAGAATGGTGTAGCTGAGAGAATGAATAGAACTCTAAATGAGAGGGCTAGAAGCATAGCTAAATGCCGGGATGCCCGAGACATTCTGGGCCGATGCAGTTAACACTGCAGCCTACTTGATCAACCGTTCACCAACGGTCCCTTAGATTTCAAATTGTCTGAAGAAATGTGGCAAGGAAAGGAGGTAAGTCTCGAACACTTACGAGTCTTTGGTTGTAGTGCTTACGATTTGTTAGAAGCTGGTGACAGGGATAAGTTAGACTCAAAATCCAAGAAGTGCACATTTAATGGTTATAGGTCAGAACAAATGGGTTACAGGCTTTGGGATAATGAAGGCAGAAAAGTAATCAACAGCAAGAATGTCGTCTTCAATGAAAATGAATTGTATAAAGACAGAAACACCAAAGGACCAGAAGTTCAGAAAGACTATGTTGAATTTGAAAGTGGTGAAACAAGAAAAGAAGCTTCAGTCGACATTCCAGAAAATGGGAATGAGTCAATCGACAGTGGGAGCTCAGGGGATGATTCTAGTAATGATTCTGTAGAAGAAGAAGAAGAAGAAGAGGTCGCTCCTCAAAATCCAGAATCCCCAGCAACTCCTCAGTTTCAACCAAGAAGATCCTCCAGAGTCATTAGACCACCAGACAGATATTCACCGTCTATCAATTACATACTTTTGACAGAAAATGGTGAACCCCAGTGTTACTCAGAAGCCATGGGGTTGAAAGATTCATTGCAGTGGGAGTTAGAAATGAAAGATGAGATGAAGTCGCTTGAGAAGAACAAGACCTGGCACTTAACAAAGCTTCCAGCTGGGAAGAAGGCTCTTCAGAACAAGTGGGTTTTCAGGGTCAAAGATGAACATGATGGTACCAAACGGTACAAAGCAAGATTAGTGGTCAAGGGATTTCAGCAGAAAGAGGGAATTGATTTCAATGAAATATTTTCTCCAGTGGTGAAGATGACTACTATCAGACTTGTTCTCAGTATTGTAGCAGCAGAAGGTTTGCATCCAGAGCAGCTAGATGTCAAGACAACTTTTCTACATGGTGACCTAGAAGAAGATATCTACATGACACAACCAAAATGTTTTCAGGTTAAAGGCAAAGAAAACTTGGTGTATAAGTTGAAGAAGAGTTTGTATGGTCTGAAACTAGCGCCCAGACAATGGTATTTGAAGTTTGATAACTTCATGGGAAGAGTCGGATACAAGAGATGTGACAATGACCATTGTTGTTACTGTAACAACCCGCACTTTCGTGCGTTGTTACTACTCGTTATACTCGTTACGCCTAGCACCGGAGATTCGGATCATAGTGTAACTATATCGTGTATATATATCACTATTCAAAGGATGATCGCATATTTTCGAAATACAATATCACTATACTACACTATTATCACACTAACACTCACGGAGGCATTGAGTGAGGACCTATTCTACCCTCCTCAGTGGTCGTGATGTGTCGAACGTAAACAATTAACGCTAACAAGGACTCTCGGGTGAGTACTGTAGCTCCAGTCGTCAATACGATGATGACAATACGAGTAAACGGTACCCCGTCAGTCTTTGTGGCACTACACGAAATAACGTTCACGATGACATCAAGAAAGGACCTACACTACCCTCATTGATGGCCGTGAAACGTCGCTAATAATCGCATACTCGAATCGGAAACCGATGGTTAATTATCGAAACTTTGGATTATGGATACGTAAATACGACCCCTAGTGATATATATATATATATATATATATATATATATATATATATAATAACAATATAATGATAATATAAATTAATTATGGAAAGTACGCACCTCGAAAACTATCAAAACGATCAAAACGGAGAAGTCCACCGCGTCAGGATAGCAATCCGGACGGATGGGCCATCCGGACGGATGGGCAATCCGCACGGATGGGCAATCCGCACGGATGGGCAATCCGGACGGATGGGCAATCTGAGCCAGAACTCCTTTCTTCTCCTCTGTGGCCTATAAATACCATGTCACATCACTTGAACAGTGATGTGACAGCTCCCACCCGACCAGACACGCTCCAGGACCCTTTTTCTCTCGATTTCCTCGCTATTCCGGTAAGATTTCAACCTAAAAGTTGTACTTCTACAATCTGCACTCGATTCTACATCATTCTATCTTTTAAAACTCCAATTCTAACCATGAAATCTGTGGATTTGAGGCGTTTCGAGGTGATGTCACCAAGAGTTCTTATGAACTCCAAGTTGTGGCCTCATCCCACTACAAACGACTCAGATCTGGGTGATTTCCACATGTTTTGATGACAAATCTCACCTAAATCTATGTATTCAACCAAGGACGGTGCGATTTCGAGTTAAACACGAGAAACCGTCCAGAACGGCCATTCCTGACGGAGCGGGGTGATTCCCGGCCATTAGAACGGCTCGGGACTGATGAAATTTCAAGTGTTAGTGCGAAATTACACTACCCTAGTAAAACGAACGTATTCCTTCCGTTAAACACTCGGAAACAGTGTTCAGAGTGCGAAACAGACATGACAAATCCGCACGGGTGACATGTCAGTCCGCACGAGTGACATGTTAGTCCGCACGGATGACATGTCAAGTCCGCACGGATGACACTTGTCCGCACGGATGACACTTGTCTGCACGGATGACAAGTCAGTCCGCACGGATGACAAGTCAGTCCGCACGGATGACACTTGTCCGCACGGATGACACTTGTCCGCACGGATGACATGTCAGTCCGCACAACCAGTCCGCACGGATGACAAGCCAGTCCGCACGAGTCACTCTTGTTCGAACGATTGACAATCCGCACGAGTCAGCAACCAATCCGATCGGATAGTCTGTCATCCGACCGGATGACAGCCATCCGACTCAGGTCCATATGCCATCCGATCGGATGAGCCCATCCAAATGGGTGAGCACCATCCGACCAGATGACTGACTCTTCAAGACTAATCTCGCTTAACCGTACATCGTTTACTCTATTCTTCAAGGATCAACACAGACGTGCTCGCAACCAATCCAATCAAGTTGTATTTCCGCTAATTACGCACTGTGAGTATACTTGACCCCTTTTTAATCGAATTTTGGGTGTAACATACGTTTCTAACAAATCGAACTTATCAAACGAACTATTCAATCAATCGAATTATCACTTGCGAATAACTGTTATGCATAGATATACGTGATGCTAGTTGCATATGTGCTAGGGCTTATACTCGCGACGTCCCACCACGACTAGTATAGTACTATTGCGCCCGACGGGGTCTAGTTATGCCATCGTACATTCGAGCATCGAGGACTTAGTTGGTAGTATCAGTTTTGTGAGTATATATGTCGTGTATTACGTTTATGCATGTGGAAATTCGCAGCACTTTTAATCTATTATGCTATACTTATCAAACCTGTATACTCGCCAATACTTTTGTATTGACAATATTTTTAACGTATGTTGCAGGTTAGATCGCAGACTATATCAAATCAAGCTAGGAAGTCTAGAAACTCCAATAAAATCTACGTTGTCGGATTTGTATTGTTCGAGAGGACAGGAAATCTGTGATGACTTTTGTGATTGTATTATTTGTTAGTATGGGATAACGGATGTATTAAATATTATCGCAATATAGTTGTTATGGATTCTCTTGAGCAATCTGATTCGCCTAGTGCCGCGCCCCGATGATTCCGCCATCGGTTGGGGTGTGACAGATTGGTATCAGAGCCATAACTATAGGGAATTAGGCCAGACTCGACCTAGTCTGGGTCGACGTCTTAGAAATTGACCTAGTCTATAGTCTAAGTACCAACAGGCCGACTCGTACGAACCCAGTTGGGTTTGTATCGGGCCTATTTGATACTTTTGATCGAAATTTCTAAAAGCTACAACTTTGTGTGAACACCGCGTACTACAACTTCACACGAAGAAGCCTTTCCTAAGGCTGAAATGCTACTTAGCCTTTCCTAAGGCTGACACAATACACATGTTTCCAAAAATACTCGCATAACGAAACCGAGCGGTCCAGTCAAGATCAGGCGTGAAAACCAAGAACTCTCGATAGGATTGCTCACTCAGCGCATTTTTCTAGCACGAGAACCTTTCATCGAGTTAGGAGTGACATCCACATCTCGGCGAAAGCCTCCATTTCGAAATCTAGTGGAACTCACGAATTTATTCGAGAGCATAACCACGATTAGGAACGAAACTGTTAAGACAGGGGTGAAACCCGTACCTTAATAAGTCGTTCCACTCTCTATAAACTGGTTTTCAAAAGCTCTCACCAAGGACTCGACTATCACGATAACTCGAGCCACGCGATGACTAGGAAGACGAATGCCAGGAGCTGCATCCCAGTGGAAGCATGGAGTCTTCTAAGTCAACGCGCGTGCACGAGCTTGTTAGATATAGTTGGGTTACCTTGGGTAGTCGACGCCTAACACCCAAGGCACTCTATCGTACGAACAACCAATTTTACACTGGCTGGAACTTATTTACATTTTGAAACTTTACGCTTTGTCGATTTCTCGATTTAACGATTTTCACTCCCTACTTTATAAACACACGATTCGCACAGCCATCGCAATCTAAAACGAAACCCGAATGTTCGCAACAAAACCAATGCATAATCTATCGCGTTCGCTCTCGTTGTCACACTACAACGCGTCATCTCTTATCCTAAATCGACCTTTACGAGTATGATTACAAATTACATATATAAATACATATATATACGTATAAACAAACAAGTCGTTACGAGAGAACTTAGGAATTTCGTGTTTCCTATGTGGCTCCTATGTGATTCGTATTACTACTATAACTAACGCATCAAGTTTTGAACGCGCTCAATCGCATCGCAAAACTCAAAATCATTATGATCGAATCTCACTCCAAGTCTCTTTCTGTCTAGATGCCTTCCAACAACTCTACCTCGAGACGAGTAGCTATGGGGAGAGCCAAACGAAGTGTCAATAAGAGGATTGCATCACTTGTGACTAAGGAAGTGAGTAAGCTTATTCCTCGAATTGCCGCTCAAGTGCACTCTCTCGGCAACTCTCGAGCCTCGGAAGATTCCAAGACGGAAGCGCCACAATCTACTTTTCTCTACAAGCACTTCAAAGCCTGTGACCCGATGGAGTTCACGGGTGAAGGAGGTGCGACTCAACTACTCCAGTGGTTCGATTCTATCGAAGTTACCCTTCGTCAAAGCGGGTGTCCCGATAGTTTCCGTACTACTTGCGCTACCGGAGTATTTCAATCACGAGCACTCCACTGGTGGACCGCCGAACGCAACAAACATGGGATCTCCGCGGCTTACGCCCTCTCTTGGGATGAGCTGAAGGAACTCATGAAGAAAGAATATTGTCCTCCACACGAAATTCAGAAGCTAGAAAACGAATTTTGGGAAATCAAGCAAACCAAAGGCGACAACGCTGGCTACACCGCAAGGTTCAAACAGCTTAGCATAATCTGCCCAAGACAAGTCAACACTCCAGGGAAAGCCATCACGAAATACATTCGTGGCTTGCCAGAGTGTGTGGGTGATTTTGTCGAAGCTGCAAGACCTACTACCATCGAAGAAACATACCGCTTAGCCGCAAAAATCAACAACAAACGACTCATGGAAGGATTATTCTCAAGGAATCCTGTCAAGCAAGCTCATCAAGCAATCGCCAGTAATCCTTCAGGCGAACATGTTGACGAATCTTCTAATGAATCTACTGACGAATCTTCTGGCAAATCTGCTGGCGATTCTTCTAATGAATCAACTAACGATTCTTCTGACGGATCTGCTAACGATTCTTCGGACGGATCTGCTGCCGATTCTTCTGACAAATCTGCCGACGGATCTTCCGACAAATCAGCCAAAGACTCCGCAAGCGAGTCTTCAGACGAATCCTCCAACGACGACATCTCTTCGCAAGACATCAACGAACCCAGCCGCAAACGAAAGACCTCAAGCCCGAGTTCATCAACAACCGAACTGTTGCAACCGGAACCTCTTCGAACAGTCCCGATGTTTCCAAAACGAGCCTACACTGGAGCTCATCCTCAGTGTTACTCATGCACCTATCATCATCCAGTTGGGGCTGACTGTCGCTATTGCAATAACTGCAACCGTTACGGTCACTTCACCCGCAACTGCCGCATCGAACCGTGAACTTGAGTACAACAACAACAGCTCCAGCAAAAGTCTTCAGCAGCAGACATCTAGCAAGCGTAGGATAAAGTTGTAATGATACGATTCTCGACATTAATTTCTAAGTTTTGAACCTACTCTCTTATTCGAAGTTATCACTATGTGTAACAACAACTCTCGTCTTCGTTCTTTCACTCTTTAATCGTCGCACTTAGACTAGATTCACACATATACTATATCACGAAATAATATGTTTTACCCTCACTACACTCTTAGAACGAGGTACGATAAACGTGCAAGGAACAATTAATCACGGGTGCACACGGGATTATTTGGGTCAGTGCACGGAGATCGTAGTGAATTCTAAGGTGCCATAAGCGTTTCGACGAAGTATGACACCAAACCACGGGATCTAAGTAGTACGGGTCAAGCCAGGTGTGCTTCATCATACTACCAAAGTTCCGTGAAGAAAGTGCCACGTGGAGTTGAACGTTATTAGACCTATTATACTATTGTGATTATTTTCAACACACTACACTCAATCGCAAGGCGTAACAAACCGTATCATCGCGAGACCTGTCGTAAGTCTGCAAACGCAATGCAAACGCCTCATCGATGGACTCAGGAGAGTCTACCTCGCAGGACAATTGCATCAACGCAAGACTAGTCGTAAGTCTATAGCGATCAATCTCGTCAAACACATTAACACTCGCGATATTATCGGGTGAGGACCTATTCTACCCTCCTCGATAACCGTGATGCGTCGCAACGTAACGTTAATCTTATTCGAAACAAACCCGACTAGTTGAAATCGCTTACCTTGTGTATCTTGCAATCTCTATCGCTTATTATGTGAATCTATATCGCCTGCTGTGTATCAATCTATCGCTATACCGTTAGCTGTGATATTCGTGTTAAGTTAGCACGCATGACCTCGCTTCACGAGATGAAGTTCATATGGTTAAGGCAGGGTGTTTTAGTCATATCAGCGACCTTTCATGGAAAAAGGCCATGTGGGGTCTAATGTCAGTCAAACTCTGTAGTATTAATCAATCAAAATCTAACCGCATACCCTCATCGCTTGCACGCAACAACTACCGCTTATCGTAATTCGATTATCATCACCATCATTGCTAGTGTTGTGGTTGCATCGTTCGTTTAATCACCTAATCGCTTATCACCTATCGTGTATAATCTACCGCTTATCGCTCGCTTGGTGTTCATTGCAGTCCGTATGGTATTAAGTACACATGACACCGCTTCACGAGGCAAAGCTAAGCTGGTTAAGCATGGTGTTTCGCCATGTTAGCAAACTCCCGTGGAAACGTGCCATGTGGGTGTAATGTGGAATCTAATCGAAAACGCGCTATTCGCTTCTCGCTTATCAACTCGCTGGATTAATCTATTCGATCCTATCTTATGCTCGGTCCGAGTTTCTATCGATTGGGCCGAGTAAACGCAATTCTATCCGAGTCATATCGGCACACCTGACACTGCCTCACGAAACGGAAGTAATATGGGCAAAGCATGGTGGATACGCCGCTGGTAGTTCCTATATATAAGTGTTTTAAACATATTAACAAACTTTCGTGGGAAAGTGCCAAGTGGGACTCGATGATTAACTACCTTTTGTACTGATTAAAACGTCTTTTTACAAACTTTTTTATTTAAAACCGGTGGACAAGTGAAATTTTCTCACGACGTGGAGTTAACATCGAATCAGCTTAACTCCATGTCCAAGAAAAGTTTCATAAGCCCCGTTTTCCTTAAACTTTTACAACGTCAAAACAAAATCCTTCTTAAGACATTGGTTCAACATCGAGTTCAGCTTGAACCCACATCATAGGAGAGTTTTCGTAACCCTTGTTTTCATCTTCGAATTCCTTAAAATGTTTAGAAACTTAAATTTCCTTGCAACATCGGTTAACATCGACTCTGTTGACCGCACGTTAAAAGGAAAATTTTCAAAGATTTTCATCCTAAATCCCTTTTAAATATTTAAACGAACGCTTCTTGTAACGTAGGTTAACGATCGACTCAGTTAACTCTACGTCATGAGAAACCTTTCAAATTACAATCGCATCGAACTAACGAATTCTACACAAGACAGGGTACTTTGGAATGCCAACTCGTGGGATTAATACTTTCGTCTCTACGTCGCCTTCTCGCTATCGCAGTCGACCTCTCTTATTCGAAACGTCCTCGCTGTCAACCTACGATCAAATCGCTCGCTGTATCGCTACTCATACGAGACCAACTCTTAGAAGCCTACCTATTGGATTAATTTCGGGACGAAATTTCCTAAAGTAGGGGAGACTGTAACAACCCGCACTTTTGTGCGTTGTTACTACTCGTTATACTCGTTACGCCTAGCACCGGAGATTCGGATCATAGTGTAACTATATCGTATATATATATCACTATTCAAAGGATGATCGCATATTTTCGAAATACAATATCACTATACTACACTATTATCACACTAACACTCACGGAGGAATTGAGTGAGGACCTATTCTACCCTCCTCAGTGGCCGTGATGTGTCGAACGTAAACAATTAACGCTAACAAGGACTCTCGGGTGAGTGCTGTAGCTCCAGTCGTCATGACGATGATGACAATATGAGTAAACGGTACCCCGTCAGTCTTTGTGGCACTACACGAAATAACGTTCACGATGACATCAAGAAAGGACCTACACTACCCTCATTGATGGCCGTGAAACGTCGCTAATAATCGCATACTCGAATCAGAAACCGATGGTTAATTATCGAAACTTTGGATTATGGATACGTAAATATGACCCCTAGTGATATATATATATATATATATATATATATATATATATATATATATATAATAACAATATAATGATAATATAAATTAATTATGGAAAGTACGCACCTCGAAAACTATCAAAACGATCAAAACGGAGAAGTCCACCGCGTCAGGATAGCAATCCGGACGGATGGGCCATCCGGACGGATGGGCAATCCGCACGGATGGGCAATCCGCACGGATGGGCAATCCGAGCCAGAACTCCTTTCTTCTCCTCTGTGGCCTATAAATACCATGTCACATCACTTGAACAGTGATGTGACAGCTCCCACCCGACCAGACACGCTCCAGGACCCTTTTTCTCTCGATTTCCTCGCGATTCCGGTAAGATTTCAACCTAAAAGTTGTACTTCTACAATCTACACTCGATTCTACATCATTCTATCTTTTAAAACTCCAATTCTAACCATGAAATCTGCGGATTTGAGGCGTTTCGAGGTGATGTCACCAAGAGTTCTTATGAACTCCAAGTTGTGGCCTCATCCCACTACAAACGGCTCAGATCTGGGTGATTTCCACATGTTTTGATGACAAATCTCACCTAAATCTATGTATTCAACCAAGGACGGTGCGATTTCGAGTTAAACACGAGAAACCGTCCAGAACGGCCATTCCTGACGGAGCGGGGTGATTCCCGGCCGTTAGAACGGCTCGGGACTGATGAAATTTCAAGTGTTAGTGCGAAATTACACTACCCTAGTAAAAACGAACGTATTCCTTCCGTTAAACACTCGGAAACAGTGTTCAGAGTGCGAAATAGACATGACAAATCCGCACGGGTGACATGTCAGTCAGCACGAGTGACATGTCAGTCCGCACGGATGACATGTCAAGTCCGCACGGATGACACTTGTCCGCACGGATGACACTTGTCCGCACGGATGACATGTCAAGTCCGCACGGATGACACTTGTCCGCACGGATGACATGTCAGTCCGCACGGATGACAAGCCAGTCCGCACGAGTCACTCTTGTTCGAACGATTGACAATCCGCACGAGTCAGCAACCAATCTGATCGGATAGTCTGTCATCCGACCGGATGACAGCCATCCGACTCAGGTCCATATGCCATCCGATCGGATGAGCCCATCCAAATGGGTGAGCACCATCCGACCAGATGACTGACTCTTCAAGACTAATCTCGCTTAACCGTACATCGTTTACTCTATTCTTCAAGGATCAACACAGACGTGCTCGCAACCAATCCAATCAAGTTGTATTTCCGCTAATTACGCACTGTGAGTATACTTGACCCCTTTTTAATCGAATTTTGGGTGTAACATACGTTTCTAACAAATCGAACTTATCAAACGAACTATTCAATCAATCGAATTATCACTTGCGAATAACTGTTATGCATAGATATACGTGATGCTAGTTGCATATGTGCTAGGGCTTATACTCGCGACGTCCCACCACGACTAGTATAGTACTATTGCGCCCGACGGGGTCTAGTTATGCCATCGTACATTCGAGCATCGAGGACTTAGTTGGTAGTATCAGTTTTGTGAGTATATATGTCGTGTATTACGTTTATGCATGTGGAAATTCGCAGCACTTTTAATCTATTATGCTATACTTATCAAACCTGTATACTCGCCAATACTTTTGTATTGACAATATTTTTAACGTATGTTGCAGGTTAGATCGCAGACTATATCAAATCAAGCTAGGAAGTCTAGAAACTCCACTAAAATCTAGGTTGTCGGATTTGTATTGTTCGAGAGGACAGGAAATATGTGATGACTTTTGTGATTGTATTATTTGTTAGTATGGGATAACGGATGTATTAAATATTATCGCAATATAGTTGTTATGGATTCTCTTGAGCAATCTGATTCGCCTAGTGCCGCGCCCCGATGATTCCGCCATCGGTTGGGGTGTGACAGTTACATCAAGAGGTTTAAGGGTTCTTATATCATTCTACTACTATATGTGGATGATATGTTGTGTAACGCCCTGCTTTTCCGCACTTTCCCTAACTAGAAAACTTGTCATATATTTCTACTTTCGGAAATCCATCTCCTTTGTAATCGTAAATAATTTCAAACCATTGAAATCCGAGACTTCGGTTGTAGTAAAAAAATTGATCTTTTATATGAAATTCATGTTGTTTATACTTAATGCATACTTACGAAGATTAACTCGCAAACAACTACAATGTGTTCGGGATTCTTAAACAAACATTTGGTCACATTTTGCAAGACGCAAATTCATGTTCTTTACGCTTATTTGATACCTCAAGTCACATGTCGTACATACTTGTTATGTTGGTTTGTTACACATACTTATGCATAACATATTTTTTTACTCTTACTTTAATTCACGTTTAATATACCATTAGGCCTTGATACACGTTCAATACACACTAGACATTGTAGGACATGTTAACCATATATAAAATACATCTTATTTATACATTATACATCATTTAAACAACAACAAAAAAATATAAAAGTTGTCAAACAGCCCTTGCAATTCAGCCATATAGCTGAATTATTTCTTCCTTTTTATTGCTTAAACGCTCACCTACTTGTATACTAAAATCATAACCACTCGTAATACACAAACGAGACGACTTCCCCAAAATAGGCGTGAAACCCACAATTTGGTGAACAACTCTCAATCCATCTACTTTTTCTTTTTGCATGAAATTCACCATCAAGTTAGGAGCGAAATCCTCACCTTGATGGAGAAATTCAAATTTCAAATTCTAGTGGACCGTCGTCAAAGTGTTGAAATTAAACTGCGACCCAATGAGTACCAACCACAATTAGGATACGAAATCGTCAAGTTAGGGGTGAAACCCGCACCTTGTCGACTAGTTCCACTCCTTCATTTTTATAAATCCCGCCAAGTCTCGAAATTTCGATTGATATAGGACATGTAGTAACCGGAAGGGTAAATACCGTTAACCGACTTGTCGGCAAGAGTATTCCACCTATTAGACCAAAGCATGCTCCTCAAATTCGAAACACTTTTCGACCAATTTGGTTAGTCAAAGTTCCATTTCGGAACCATCCAAGTTTTAATCAAACCTATGTTTTACTATTATCAATCTTTTGTGATGCTATTCTCTCTTTTCAAATTCGAATTTATTCTGAGATTATTTCCTTACACACATATCATATTAAATCGTTTCATACACTTATACGTATTTCACATGGATGATTTCGAAAATGTCACCGATTGGATTTACATTTCTTATAACCACAAAATGGAGACGTATCATCGAGACAGGAGTGATTTCCTTACCTTGATGATTAACTCCACTCCCTCTTTTCTTAAAACGACCTCACCAACGAGTTAGGGGTGATTCCCTTCCCTAGGTGATCGTTACCAAAACTTTCCTTCAGAAATATTTTATTATACAAACCCGATCATGTTTTATACCTAAATCATTTATCATTATTCAAAATACCTCCTTATACCAATTTCAAAATACATTGTTGTATCAAACGTATTGCTTATCCCATAATCTATTTCACGTAGATCACATACGTGAAATACTTAGTTATACCACCAACGTTGTGCTTCCTGATTTTCAAAATACAATGAAATGCTACCCATCAACTTAATCTGTCTAATGAATCTCTTGCCCACAAATTTCATACTTGACGTAATCACTAAAACGCACTCACATTGTATCATTATATTAAAGACTTTCATCCTCAATCGAAAATTAAACCAACTTATCTCACATTCCTATGAGATATTATAGTTATTATAGGATCGTTTTACTAAAACTACTTTCAATATTCATAAATCATTTTACTAAAACACTTTTCAACGATCACTAAGTTCATTATGCTAAATTTCTTTTAAGAATCAACGTTTTCACGAGAACTTCCAAATTTTAAATTTCTTATTTTAATGCAAGATCCTTTGAAATGATGCAAACTTATTATTTACAAAGAACTTTCTATTCACCGCTCAATATGTCATTTAAATTCAAAATACGTGGGCAAGAAAACTTCGTAGGAACCGATAATTTTCAACGTACGTAAATTCTTTTAAAACAAGAGTAGCATTTCCGTTCTTTTACAAAGCACATCTCACATAATCAATAGATGCTTTACATACTTTTGACATCCACAAACTAGATTCTACATTACAAGTCAAAATCAATCTATTTTGATTTGATAAACTCAACGTTTTGCTCAAACAACTATAAGTGCATATCATTGTACATGTTTTAGTCAATATCTCACGATAATTTCACTTAAACCGTTCGCTTTTACATACTCAACCTTTTGATCGTTTTTATATGCTTAAATTCGTTATGTTTCAAATAATACTATATATGCAATCATTATTATTCGTACTTGCACTCATACTCTTACTCATAACAATACGTTTTATGCTCATATTTGTACTCATATTCATATTCATACCCATATGTTTTATGTTCATACTTTTACTCACAAGCGTATTCATACTTAAACTTATACTTATGCTCATACTTTTATTCATACTCATAATTCATACATTCGTACCTGTGCGCAAGCGAAACCCGAGGGATTCGCTTACGTTGGTCTCATACATACTAAAACGTAAATATACATTCTTATACGTACTCATTTTTTATTTTCAAATTATGTATACCCTGATTCGTACATAACTAGTACAAGCTATGCGGATCATGCGACGATCAATATAATTACGGGTGCACACGGGATTATAGTGATAGGCGTATGAGGACCATAGAGTGTACTACTGTGTATGGTAAGACACGGAACGTAACATGACGCGAATAACGAAACGAATGTAACGTGGTCAAAACATGGTGGATACGCCGCTGGTACTTTCTATATATAAGTGTTTTCACCATGTTACTGAACTTTCGTAAAACGTCCCATGAGAAATTCGGTGTTTTGCAGACCTTTTAGACCTAATACAAACTTTAACAACTCACAAACGCATTATATCCAATTATCCATGATGAGACCTTATTCTCAACACTCATGATCACATTGTATCCAACCTTCATACCATTCATGTACTCGCATTCACCTACTAGCTCTGTTGTTATCTCATTACTTCTTATAAGTTCATGACCCTCATTGTTGTTTATAATAACAAGTGTAGTGGTGAACAATAGAAGTACCTAAATGGAAGCTTTGTTCTTCCTACCTCATGTATGAATTCCATGATACTTAGAGGTGCCTAAATGAAGACTTTAATCTTCTACCTCATGCTTGACATATATGATGTAATATACACTATGTAATACTTATGTAACAACCAAATAATCGAACTCTTGGTGATGAACTAATGGACATTCGTCAAGCTAGTAGATTGTATCGTCTTAGGCCTTGATAACTTGTCACGATTCTAATGGAACTTTGCTCCATGAAAACATTTAAACTCTTTTAAAGTTTCATAGTGTCAAGAACAAGTGGCATAGGTGTTAGATGATTATTTTCATATGTTTATTTTCATGTTATTTAAACTCCAATCCCTAGAACCATATGTAAACACCTCTTAAACTCCAAATAGAACCCATTCAACTTTCTAGTCTCAACAACTTTGTCACATTGGATAATCGGAAAGCATATGAAATTTTGTGAGTATAATCGGAAAACATATTTTTATATACAAACAAACTTAACATACATATTCTTATGCAAATAATTAAACAACAATCCAATACATGCTTACTATTTGTTATGCTTGATTCGTGTTTTCTGGGTGATTCTTATGTGATGAACTTGTCATTAGCTTCGTACAAGCCTCCACTTAACATGTGTAGCGCTATAGGAGTAACGCACCACCCGTGAACGAGAGGTCATGTTAGGTTTATTCATTCATACTTGCGTAAACAGAGGGTTGACTTGTAGATCGCATGCCAGTTTATACGTTAATCTTGATAACTAGGTTTGCCATGTGGATTGTTCCTTATCGTTTTTATTCTTATATACTACGCACCAAACTTGTATGCTCGCCAATATTTTTGTATTGAACTATACTTTTAAAACATGTTGCAGGTTTAGCGATGATGTGGTGATGCATGGAATCTAGTAGGATGCTTAGATACACACTTTAAACTTGTATTCTTATTGTATTGTTTTTCGTTATTTATGTTGTATTGTTTCAAATCCTTGTAATTGACACTTTAGAAATGGAATGAAACGTATTATTTAAATACTTGTCATAAATATTAGCGTTATGAAGTCTCTTGCAATCTATTTCGTCTCACTCTGATGTTTCCGCCATCGTTTGGGGTGTGACATGTTGATTGCAGGTTCAGACATGACAGAGATCAAGAAGCTGAAGAAGTAGATGTCTGAAGAGTTTGAGATGAAAGACTTGGGAGCTGCAAACCAAGTACTCGGGATGAGTATTTTCAGAAACAAAGAAGATGGTTATTTGACACTCTCTCAAGAGAAGTACATTGAGAAAGTGTTAGAAAAATTCAGCCTTAAAGATGCCAAGATTCAAAGCACACCTTTGGGAAGTCGCTTTAAGCTTTTTAAAGTTCAGTCACCCAGATCAGATGAAGACAAAGCAGAAATGGCTAAAGTTCCGTATGCATCGGCAGTTGGTAGCCTCATGTATGCAATGGTATGCATGAGAACAGGTATAGCTCATTTAGTGGGAGTTGTTAGTCGGTTTATGTCCAATCCAAGGAGAGAACATTGGGAAGCAGTTAAATGGCTGCTAATATATTTGAAGGGGACTTCAAAAGTGGCATTACGGTTTAAGGGGAAAGATGTTATTCTGAAGGGTTTTGCAGATGCTGACCTTGGTGGTTGTAAAGAATCTTACAAAAGCACCACCAGATATGTCTTTAAAGTGGGAGGCACTGCGGTAAGCTGGATATCCAGAATGCAGAAAAGTGTTGCCCTTTCAACCACAGAAGCAGAGTATATGGCAGTTGCTGAAGCAAGCAAAGAGCTTATATGGTTGAAGAATTTTCTCAAAGAGCTCGGCAAGGAACAAGTTGATTGTGCACTATTCTGTGACAATCAAAGTGCAATTCATCTTGCAAAGAATCTTGTCTTCCATTCGAAGACAAAGCACATACAGCTGAGATATCACTTCATCAGAGAGCAAGTTAGTGAAGGCACTCTGAAGTTGAAGAAGATCAAAGGAAGTGAAAATCCATCTGATATGTTGACTAAGGTTGTCACCTTAGAGAAGTTGAAGCTTTGCATAGCTTCAACTGGCCTTTAGGATAATTGAAGAGAAGGTCGAGTAACTAGGAATGTGCTAAGATCAAAAGTATGCACAGTTGAAGCACAGGTGAAGATTATTCTGTGGCTTCAAGTGGGAGATTGTTGAGTGTGAATCCACTAGTTGAGTGTGAATCCACTTGATCAAGCTAAGGTCAGAAAAGACTTTCTGATCAAAAGGATAAAAGGATAAGGGGACAGGGGTTATCCAACCTTCTCTGTGACCCATTATTCACGGATCTTGTTTTTTGACTTTCTTCTTTGTTTTAATCTCTATATAAGAGATTGATCTTGTATCAATTTATTGTACCAAGCTTAATAACAAATACTCCTAGTTACCGAGAGTGGATGTAGGTCAGAACCGACCGAACCACTATAAATCTTTGTGTTCTTAATTGTGTGTGTGTGTGAGTTATGTGTTGATTGTTGTTCGTGTTTGACCCGTTCGATCCCCAACAGGTTAAATAGGTATAGAGGATGCTTGATAGGAAGTCACATGACATGGAATGAAGGCAACCCTATTTCAAAGAAGAGCATTTTTTACCTTAGTGTATTTGATAAGATCTTCACTGTTATGTTTTTATTTATTTATTTATTTATTTATTTATTTATTTATTATTATTATTATTATTATTATTATTATTATTATTATTAATTTTTTGATGACTTGATGTAATGAATATTGATGGTTTTCTGCTGCCATGATATGTCATTTATCAGTTTAAAAACAATGATTTCATGCTTGTATCCCAATGTGAGGTATCTGGGCTTGGGGCCTTAAAGATCATCACTACGTCGTTATTAAGATTATAACAACTTATAAACATTCTTAACTTAGCAAAAGGAGCATAATGTTAAAATGATACAAATCTATAAAAATGTACAGTGACTGGATTAGAATGTTGTCTTGATGGAGATAGAGTGCAATTAAAGGACGACGCTTGTTACTAGTCCCCAAGGTCTTTTTTCTCCTAATATGTTACATATAATTGCTAAGTCGTTAACAATAGCTAAACAAACGGAACCACTTACAAGGGTATGATTAAAATATTTTTGAATGCCTTGTAGGTTTTAAGTGATGAACGTCTTAATATCGTAGTTGGATTGGTGTGTTGTTTCTATGATTGGCAAAATGCAATATGAGGAGAAAGTTTGGCCACATGTCATTAAAGATTGTCGACCGAATATAAAGGACCCAACTCAAGCGCTAAACTTAGGGTCTGTTTGGTATGATGAGGGAATGAAATGGACGAAATAATGGAATGGACAAAGGAATGAAATGGATCATTACATTCCATAGTCTTGTTTGGTTACCATGCAGGAAAGGAATAAATCATTACCATGTGTTGTTTGGTAGGTAAGAAAAAATGAATGAATTAAATCGACGATGGGTGGTGGTGATCGGTGGCGGCTAGTGGCGGTGGCCGCGATGGGTGGCAGTTGTTGCGGCGGTGGCTGGTGGTGAGTGACGGTTGTTAGCGGTGGCGACGGCGATGGTCGGGGTTGGCGGTGGTCTGCGGTGGCGGGTGGCGGTGATGGTGGTTAATGGTGGTGGCGATGGGTGGTGATGGCGGCGACAACGGTGTGTGGTGGTGGTCGACGGTAGCGGGTGGTGGCGGCGGAGGATGGTGGTGGTGGTCGGCGGAGGGCGGCGATGGTGGCGGGTGGCGGCGATGGTGGTCGATGGTGGCGGCGATAACGGTGGGTGGTGGTGGTCGACGGTAGCGGGGGGTGGCAGCGGGGGATGGTGGTGGTGGTCGGGGTGGCAATGGTCTGGGATGGCGGGTGGCAATGATCGTAGTCGATGGCAGTGGTTGGCGGTGGCGGCGGAGGACGGCGGTGGTGGTCGGCGGAGGTTGGTGGTGGGTGGTGATGACGGCAGGTGGTGGTGGTGGTGGTGGTGGTGATGGGCGGTGTTTGTGACGTAGGGTGAGAGTGGGAATGAAATGGAAAAAAAAAAACAGGGGGAGTGGATGGAATCAATTTGAGAGAATGAAATGATTTATGTAATGAGTGATTTCATTACCTTGACCAACCAAACACACTTTTTTTCATTCACTCGTAATAGATAACCACATTGCACAACACCACTCACGTAAGTAGTTTGTCTATACATTACTAATCACACATGAACAACAATTGATCTTGTTATTTTAAATACCTTTGATATGTTTCAATCACCATCATGGATTAAAAAAATCATCAATATATAATGATTTCTCATTGTATATGTATATATGAGTTACGAAATGAATAAGCGAATCTCATGTCGAAACTTCATGTCTTAGGCAACATAGACTGATGCAATTTCTCACGCAATCAAATGGCTCATGATCACTTTGTTAATCAAAGTCTCATAACGAACCGATAGGTTCAAGAACAGCGTTCTTTTCTATTAAAATTCAATCAAAAACTCCAAAACAATAAACCCTAGATGCTCTATTTATACTAAACAATTAAAAGATAAAATAAAAAATTTGAATTTTAAAGGGGAAATGGACTGTATCACCCTAAACTATGCAAAATTGACCGATAACACGCCCAACTTTCAAGTTGGCTCCCACCACCCTCTACTCGACAACTTGGTGTCAGTGTCACCCCTTCGTTAAAAAATCACTAACTGAGTTTGTTTATTTTGCTGATGTGGCTTTTTATCTGATGTGGCAAGATGACGTGGCATTTTTTAATTATAACTAGGTTTCCACGCCTCTTCACAATTCGACTCTCGAAGCCAACGAAGCACCTCCTGATAAACCTCCAAACCTCCACCTTCGGCCTCCGTTTCCGACTCGCCACCGCCGGCGACGCCTCCGACGCTCTGCTACTGCAACAACTCTCCGTTTCTCCTCCTCGCATCACCATTACGTCACCACAACACCTCAAAACCGTTCACAACACATATTCCCTCGTAATAACAACTAAACATTTAAACCTATCGATTACTTCCAAACACTCGTAAATCAACCGAACGATCACATATTCACAGGTTTACACGCATCGACCGATGAAAACGAAGATCAAAACGGTTACAGTTCGTACGGACACGAAATGAAACGATTAAACCGCTCGATTACACCTAAATTCACTCGGAAATCTCCCGCAATGATAAAAACAAGAACATACCATGGCTTCTCAATTCCAAATCTCCGGTTCTTCTATATCATCGAACGAGAACAGACCTGAAGGGAGGCGGCGACGGCTTGGTCCAAATCTCCGGTGAGATTGTGCTTCAATCTGAAAGGAGGCGGCGACGGTTGGGTTGTGTGTGACGGAGGTGGTTGTGGTGGTAGGAGTTCCGATTGATTTTCTCTGCAATTTGTTGTGCGAGAATTTGGGGATTTTGAAACTCAAAATCAGTGGTGAAATAATAGATGTATGGAAATAGTTGCTATTTGGTCCTTGTAGTATGTTTTAAGTGATATGTTTAGTCCTTGTGTTATTGTTTTGTTGAATTCAGATCCACGTCAGCATGCCACGTAGGATAAAAAACTAACCAGGTTAGTGGCTAAGTAACGACAGGGTGACATAGCAACCCAAGTGTCCAGTTGGGGGTGGTGGGAGCCAACTTGAAAGTTGGGCGTATTATCGGCCAATTTTGCATAGTTGAGGGTGATACAGTCCATTTCCCTAATTTTAAATAAATAAAAGATATGTATGCTCATGACAAATAGTATTATGTTGGCAATTGCCACTTCCAAATCATATACATGAGGAAATAGATAATACACAAGTTCATTTTACATGTATATTAGTTTTGACAAATGGCATAATAGCCTAGTGGTCTAAATTTGTCCTTTAAAAATTTTAGTTTTGTCAACTAACTACCAGGGAATTTACTTATATTTGGTTACGATACATGATTGAAAGTCAGATACACAACATACCCCTTCACGTGCATCATGATTTTAGTTCCGCATTGACGGGTATAAATCTGATACACCACTAAAAGGATATACGCAACTATAGAGTTGCGTATCTCATTACTAGAGACGTGAAATATCTCTAACATGACAATCATTGTGTTACACTCTAGGTAAAAACTGTTACCTTCGTGATTTTCTATGAAATATTGTGATCCAATATACAGGAAATGACCATGATGTTAACATGTAAGGTGTTGATTGAAAAATAAACAAGCAGGAAAAAGTGATAAAATTCCAATTAAAATAAGTCAATAACCAAAAATAAATAATTAATTTCAATGATAATAATGTTCAAAAATTATTTTACTGAAACATTTTTCCCACCCTCAAAAATCATATGGTCTGAACCACAATGGGACTCCTCACATTATGCTTTCCATCTGACCATTTTAGTTGTCCAAAAACATAACCCCCAGCTGCCCTACCCTTCTTGGACTTCAAAGTAACCTTAAACATTTTCTCTTCACCAATCTTTTTAAACTTCAGCCTCTTCGGCCGAACCAGGACCGATATGCCAGCCGGCTTAAAGACTTGCGACGTGTAGGTGGCTGGTGAACCCACATTCTTAACGGTTCGAGTCACTGTGATTGAGCCATTGAGGTTAGGCACAGTGATTGACGGATAGTTAAAGTCTAGTAGACTAATGTTCTTAGATGGGCATGTATATGGAGTCTCTGAGAATTTCTCGACTTGAACCTTGGTGTACCCGAGTGCACACAACAAGTCAAGGTAATTGGTGGTGGTTAGATCGTAAACCAGACCAGGGTCCATGGCTCGATTTGGCTGCACATGTCCTGCTCCGTAGCTAAATGGTGTTGCTTTAATGTGAGATGCGTTTGTGATTGGTTTAACCACATTGTCGCGTGTTCTTGCTGCATGATTAAATATCAATTTAGAAAATAGCTTTCTTTAAGTCGTATAAATTTTATTCGTCATTACTATTAGCCTTACCGGTGGTCATGATGGCGGATCTAATTGCTGCTGGACTCCAATCTGGATGTAGGGTTTTCAGAAGCCCAACAATACCAGAAACATGAGGACATGACATGGAAGTTCCTGATACACAATTATATTGGACTCGACGCGTATCAAAATCTTGGTTTGTTGGCCCTTGTGATTCTGTATAAGCAGCTATTATACTCACACCAGGCGCGGTTATATCAGGCTGAACATAATCAAGAAACATATTATACATATATGTAAGAACTTAAGGAGAACGATGGAGAACAAACGTTTATATAACCTTAAGAATCTCGGGTGTGATGATGTTAGGTCCCTTGGATGAGAAAGCAGCCATGAATGGGGCCGGCTTTGTGTTCAACTTAGTTGATGGATGTGTGATGTAAGCCATTGGAGTCCTGTTATAAGTCATAAATGTTATTTTGATTTTCGCAGCATAATAATACGACAACGTGTGATGTAAATGTTACTTGGTGGAATTGAGGTAATGATAAACAGCAAGACCATCGGTGTAAGTGATGTGTGTAGCAGGAAAGACATGAGGATCTGCGATAATCTCATTCCCGGAAACATCATTGTTAGCTAGAACCATTCCCACAGCCCCAGCCAAAGCAGCTTCTTGACCTTTGTCGACCCTAGCGTTATCTCCGCGAAGACACACCAACAATTTCCCTTTCGCCTTTTTAGGATCCAATGATCCCGCTTTACAAAGCTGCCTGCATTACATATACAAGAACTGAACATTATCGGCTAAGCTATACTCATCATGAGTGGTCCGGGGGTGTTAATTGGGTCATGTTCATGGTGTAAACCATGTGACACATGAACCTGAACACAACACGAGTTTTCGTGGGTTGACATGACCACTACCCATTTAACCTGATTTTTTATTTTATTACATATTGGTACTCTAAAATTATAAATTTAGAGCCAAATATAAAGACGTATATAAAATAGTTACGTTTAACAAAAAAACATGATGCTCATTTCTCTTATATTATTTATATTTTGGCATAAAATAGCCATTAGATTAAGCTACACAATGTAATACATTCTTCAACCCGCAAACCGACCACGTTAACCCAAAAACGACTCATTTAGCTAAACATGTTTGCGGGTTTGACCTGAAACTGATCCAACCCCATTTAAACTAAACCCAAACCTTTAAATATCGAGTTAGTTTCGGGTTGTGTCATAAATTCACACCCAAATCATGACTCACTAACTTGGAATCCTTACGCATCTATTGCATTTGCATTGGCTGCTTTGGCTTCTAGAGAGCTTATAATCGGAAAGAATTTGTTTTTCGGTAATGCTTTAGCAGAAAGACTTTCTCCCTGAAAACAACGTTTGTTACAGATAATCAGTTACAACGGTTTTTAATCTTCCCATCGATGAAATCATTAACGGTAGTACCGACCTTGAACCGCATGTTATTTCCCAAAACAACATAGCTAGGGAACTGGCGATCCATCGTACTAGCTCCAACCGTGATCTGCCAGGTGGCAACATTGGAAACCGTTCCATCATCGGGTCCAGAATTTCCAGCAGAGCAAACCACAACTATCCCATGCTTGACAGCATGAAAAGAGCCAATGGCAACACTATCGTTAAAAAAGGGAACGGCGTCACCACCAAGAGATACCGACAACACATCTACTCCATCTTGAATGGCCGTATCGAATGCTGCTAAAATATCTACATCGAAGCACTCATTTCCACTCACAGGTGGGAAACAAACTTTATATGCAGCAACCCGAGCGTTTGGTGACCCGCCTTTAGCCGTTCCATTCCCATACCCAAATACGTTGGCGTCTGATACAAAGTTGCCCCCAGCTGTTGATAACGTGTGGGACCCATGCCCTTCATGGTCACGTGGCGATTCAAACGAGGAGTTTAACGGTCCCACCACAGAAGCATAACCTTTGTTGAAGTATCTTGCTCCTATCAGTTTCCTTCAACATACCATGAATAATCTTAATATGAGTATATAGCATATTAGACGATAAATTATCATCAACTTGCTGCCAAAAATATTTATATTCATTTAGCAAAACCATGCATTTATATAAAACTTTTGGGCTTAAACTATGGATGCATAGTTGTTAATAGCGAATAGCAGACAATAGCGACAAGCAACCTATATGCTACGTAGCGATAGCGATGAAATAGCAGGCGCTATTTTATGTTTAACGATACACTAGAAGAAAATTTTAGAAATGTTTTATATGTATATTATATCAAGATACGGTGTTTCTATACATATATTTAACAAAAAACCAAAAATCCAGCTATTGTATACGTATATTTTATCGCTATTTATAACAAAACAAAACAAAAAAACAAAAAAGTCGGATATCCCACTATTTACTCGCTATGGAGGCACCAAACTCAGATAGCGATGAATGAGGGCTTCGCTATGCTATTCACTATAGCGCTCGCTGTGAGCGCTATTAACAACTATGTATGGGTGCATTATTATTATGGGAAGCTGACCGATTACAGTGAAAGGATGCATCTGCACCATTTTGACAGACCCCTTTCCACTTTGAAGGAATCGGTCCCATTCCATCATCGCTAAAGCTTTTTGATTCTGGCCAAACGCCTGCGATAAAAGATTCAAATAAAGAATCAGAATAGACGACAATTGTATTATGCATTTTGTTTAACTTTGTTACTTTTGACTTTTTATGTTTATTCATTGGTATGAAGATGTTAAAATCAAAATTGTTATATTAAAACTGGTATTTTTGTTCAGAATAACCAATCGAATTTGGGGATAACATAATGTATAGCATCCATTGTTATCTAAAAAAATCACCATTCTATCTTTTTTAAACTGAAATCAATTTAGCTGCCAGTTCACTAAGCATGTGTGCACCCATGATAGTGGCCAACAGATAACAGGTTTACAGTATAAAAGACCAATCGATTAGACGATCAAGATTGAACGTGTTTGCTGTTCTATTTAAATCAATTATTGCTTCATGATCCCCACAAATTAATCAATATGATGAACAAAGTGCCATTGCAATTACCCAAACAAGATATGCATATAATATTATGTAAGTTATGTTCTTAAGATGCTAACCAACTTAGTCGTTCGAAAGTCAACGATCCCAAACGAAATAAGTTAAAAGGAACCTTTGTTGGAAAAATATATGTCCTATAAGTAATAGCAAGTTGTCTAGAGTGAGTGACCCATATCACAGTCTTCAACAAAAATGTTGGCGAATTGGTCAGCAATATATAAATAAAAAAATAAAACAAAGAAAGAAAAATAGACTGATGTTTGTGTTTCAGATACCAATGCAGTTAATTAAATTACATTTGGACCATTTGCATAAAACTGCATTATAAGTATCACAGACATCAAAATGAATTAAAATTCTCTTTATGCCAAACAAATAAAGATCAGACTATAACTTGACCTGTATCAAGGTTTCCTATGATGGTATTTTCACCAAATCTCGCCTTCTTCCAGATCGAACTCGACCGAATTACACCGTTATCTTCGAGCCCCATGAAATCCCATGATCTAGTTGTGTGTAACTTTCTACCTCTGTTCAAGAACACTGAGACCACCCTGGGGTGCTCTGCATTGGATAATTATTTTATTATTTACACAAATTAAAACATATTCAACGACACTGCCATCGCTATCAACGACTTACTAGCTATCTTCACAGCTTCTACATCTTCAAGCATGGCGGCAAAACCGTTAATATGCCTTGTGTATGAGTAGAATATAGCGTCTTTGGCCTTATCTTTACTATATGTTCAAGAAAGAATACTGTTATTTAACTATAAGCTAAAAAGCTAGCAAGTGATATAGAGGGTCATTTACTCATTCATAATAGTAATTGTTACCTTCCCAAACAAGAACCAAGAAACTCATAGTGAGTGTCCGTTACGCAATCGAAATCAGTTTGTGTAACATCATAACTATGTGAATGAGCTCCTAGATACACAACATATGACTACAGAGAAAACAAATGAATAAATTGTAAACACAATCATTAATCAAAGATACAATGGATGCTTACCCTTTTAGCAGCAATGGTGGGTCTATGCAACAGTAGAGAAGAGAGAAGAAAAGAAAGTAGAAGATACAGAAAATTAGCACTACTTGCTCTCATTGCTCTCTGTGTTGTAGCAATGCTTGACCACTCCTCTGCTTCACAGGAGCAGAAGATATTATGAGCATATGAACATCTCTTTTGCCCACACCTGCTTTCTATTTAAAGACTTCTGTTATGTTACAACATCAGTGGACTAAAAACTAAAAAGGGTAATGTGAAGTTTAATAATATTTCTAACCTTAAGAAAAAGTAACAAAGAAACGGGTTACGATCAAATACAAAGTCTCTTAAAAAGGACTCCTCATTCAAGCGGTATTGGCACCGTCTCGAACTACACGATATGAGATTTTAGGTGTTCACTTTTGGATTTATAGCTCGTAGATATTTTAGAATTTTGTGTTAGATCATTGTATCTTTTTTTTTCTATCTTTGCGTCATAGTGTCTTTTTTTTTGTGGCTCATTATGTCTTTTTTCCTCGACGTTGTGTTATATTTTGCGATCCATTGTGTCTTTGTACCCTTCTAATTTTTAGGAGACTTTGTAGGATAACTTTACCCACAAAGAAACAGCCTGGTGATGTTAGAAGTTAGACAACAATGTTCCACAGATACCCGTGTCATCCGTTTAACCCGAGGCTACATGTTATCAGGGGGGACGAGGCACCCATGCGGGTACTCCTCCCGGGTTCAACCTGGCACCAGAACACCACCGCCACCCATGCGGGTTAGGCGGGCGGGTTGGTTTTGCCACAAGGGTTACCCACGATGAAATGTTGTTCGATGCAAGTGATGACTGATGACCATTGGGAATTGTGGGTGGGCTTTGATTGGTTAAAAGATTTGACTTTATTAAAATTTAAAAAAAATTAGTTTATGACAAGGGTAGGGCGCCACCAAAGTTTTATGGCTAATGGATAGTTTTTAAGATTTTTGACATGACGGAATTTGACTGGTCGGACAAAGATACTACCGTCGGGTGCCCCTTCCCTCTCACCTGTCTAAGTCTTGTTTGTTTTTTTTTCATTTGGGTGCCACAAATAATATTCTTTAATGAGCACATGATTAACTAATAAAGGCCATGTTGTGTCAAAAAGAATCTTCCTTTAATGAGAAATTAATGTGTGCTGCAGAGTTATATACCCTGTTGGGGTCTGCACAATAGACAAAAAAAACCCACGTTAGATGTGCACAAATTTTGCATGAAAGATACAAAACAAGAACATATGTTGGATTTGGGTGAGGTCCGGATTAGCTGCACATAAACACAAGGGTCAAGTTCATTCAGGCATTACATCAAACAGGAGGTGTCCATAAAGAGAATATTTGAAAAAGAGAGAGAAAACAAGTGGTGGTCCAAGCATTATTATGAGTGGCGCAATTTTAAAAGCAAAGGCAACAAATCTTATTCTTGATTAGGGTAAAATTGTCGTAGCAAATTGTTGAAATCAATAGCTTCAAGCTCAAAGCATGAACTGCAAAGTATGAGTAAATTAAGGGTATAAATTAGTGGTTATGAAGATGCAAGAAGTATAATCTTGATAAAAAGCTACCGTTTATAATTTAGGGCTGCACATAATTTTAAATTAAAGAAAATCCAAACTTGTATATGAGTAGGATAGCAGAAAACAGCAAAAATAAAAGATTGACGCATGCGAGAAGGGGAGGATTTTAGGTATAAGAATGGATATAAGGGTGTAAGGGGTGGTCGTGACAAGGGGTGCGGCAAGCTCTTTTATCGCTCGGCAAACACCGCCGCCACCAATGTATGCCGCGCGGGGAGGAGAGCATTTGGGGAAAGCTTGCCGCATGCGGGAAGAAGGATGGCTGCCTTGATTTGACCATTGGACCATGTTTCAACCAATGAGATGTTTTGTTTTTCTTTTTAAATGGTTTGGGGGAAATCACCTCCTATGTTTTTTGGGCAAGAGTGGAGAATGAGAGGGGAAATGACATGACATATTACGATTGAGTGGGTGAAACTTCTCCCCCAACTCATTAGGCATGCACCCCTTACACCCTAAGGGTGAAAGGGGTGCACCCCTCATGAGATTGGGGAAATTTTCATCCATCCAATCATGATATGCCATGTCAATTCCCATCATAGACCACTCTTGCCAAAAAATACAAGGGTGATTTCCCCCAAACCATTTAAAAAAAAAGTGAAATGCTTGGATAGTCCCCGTGGTTTGGCCTTTTTTCCACCTTTAGTCCTTAACTTTTTAAAATTACAGCTATAGTCACCAACTTTTTCAATTTCGTTCCCGGATAATCCCTGGCGTGGATGGGGGTTAGTTTTCTTAGTTAAGTTGGTGTGAAATAACCAAAATACCCTTATTATTAAAAACCCCAAAAGACATTTTATCTTCGTCTTCACCAGCACAACTTCACTCAACCACCACTGCCACAACCAGCCCCGCCACAACCACTACCGCCATCATCACAGATGACGGGGGTAGCCCAAGATTGAATAAAATGGCTAATTGCGTAAATGCTTAAAGGGTTAAAGGGTTCAAGGCTTAAAAAGCTGTGAGGAAGGGAAAAGCAACACGGGAACAGTAGCCAGTCACATCCAGGGATTGCTTCACTAACCCACAGCCGCAAAAGCAATGCAGGTCTACAGGAATGCACGCTATTATCCGGGGGACAAAAGGCTTCAACCCCCGAAAGGGTAAGCCCCTCACTGCAAGAAGGATCACTAGTCAAATGAATTCTACTTCGGGAGATGTCCTCTCCTATAAATTGACACTTCATTTACTTCAAGAGACATCTCCTGGCCAACTCTGATTCTCTAATCTCTGGTCATTCACATTGAGTACTTGCTTACATGCGAGTCACTCCTTTTCACACACACCACACACATTCTATTTGCTCCCACATCCGAATCTGGATACAATTCAGAGAAGGATCTCCAGCAAATAACAAAAACTAACTAGTGAACCTCCTTCCGCGTTTTGCAAACGTGGGGGGACCCCACGACCTGCGTTAGGCAAAGTTGAACCCTTCAACCCTTTTGCCTAACCAGCCCAGCTACTACCGTTGGTCTTGTATTTGTTGCATCAACAAGTTGGCGCTCACCGTGGGGCTACGCCGCTATTTCTTCTCAAAAAGACCTAGTAGTGTAGCTCTTTTCACTTAAAACCACCATGTCTGAAAGTGGATCCCCGGAAGAAGTAAATCAGATCCCAAACACTTCTACCCCGGGTAGTAGCCAAGCTCACGTGGCCATACCAACTTCTTTCTCAACTCCGGGGAGCACACCCGAGTTCCTCAACTTCAACACACCAACTCCGTCCAGATCCGGAGTTCCATCTCCCAACATCGGTGTCTCCGACGCCCCAGCATGTGTTGAACTCACCCCTGAAGGGGTTGCCAACAATTTCCTTGAGCTAAGGTCCCTTCTCAACCAGCATGTGAGTAAAGAAAGAGAAAAGGGAGTGAGGATTCGTTTAGACTATGATGAACCTGAACCAACGTTGTCTCCTGGGCCACCTCCCCCTCTTTTTGCAACAAGAAGTGAGGCTGGTCCCAGTAATCTTTCAAACCCTCACCCTTATCTGTCCACTATGACAAATCCTATGGCGCATCCTATCTTCTCTTCCCAACCAATTACTAGTGGTGCTCCTTTGGGACATGAGCTAACCCTTGATCAGCTCCTACAGTCCCCAGGAACAAGCTATCCAGCATCTATCACAACCACATGGGAACAGGCTCTGTCCGTGCTCCCTTTAGCACGAAGTGCTGTTATGAGTGCTCCCCTCAGGGTAAACTGCTCCGTTGGTCCAGGAAGCCTTCAAGGCTTCAACCCCATGCCCAACATGATGACCCAGATGATGGCCAACTTCCCATGGCAACACTTCATCAATCAAGTGCTAGCCACTCAGGGAAATAACGGCAATAGCAATAATGTGGATGCAAGGGCTGAAGAAGACTTGGCTAAACCATACAAGCCAAGTAACCTTTCATGCTTTTCAAGGCAGATAGCCGATTATGATTTCCAATCAAAGATTAAGATGCCATCCCACATCAGGACGTATGATGGGACTGAAGATCCAGAGGACCATCTTCAGATCTTCACCGGTGCAGCCCGGATAGAGAAATGGTCAAACGCTGAATGTTGCCTAATGTTCATGCAAACTCTTGTTGGATCCGCCAGAATCTGGTTCAACGATCTACCTGCTCAAAGCGTTCGAAGCTTCGACGACCTTAGCAGGGGTTTCCTGGCCAATTTCTCCCAGCAAAGGCGGTATGTCAAAGACGCAACAGTGATCTTCCAGATAAAACAACGTGATGAAGAAAGTCTTCGTGCGTTCATTGAACGATACAAGAAGGAAGGTTTGACTTATGTAGGGGCAGACGAGAAAATGAGAGTGGCCGGTTTTATGAACGCCATCACCTCTAAATATCTCACAAGAGATTTCAACAAATCCCTGCCCAAGACCCTGGAAGAGGCTCTTGAAAGGGCTGAAGCCCACATTCGGGGAGAGGAGGCAGTAGACATTAAAGAACAAAGAAAAAAAGGATCCGGCTGGCAAAGCAATAGCCCAGCTAGAAAGAGGGGGAACTTCAACTCCTATGACAGGCGGTCAAAGGGTTCAGACCCTCGAAGGTCTGAAGGTCGAAACCCTTCAAGCAGGGAAAAAAGCATAAGTTTCACACCCCTCACAAAGACCCCTCAAGAAATCCTTGCAACAGAAGAAGTTAAACAAAACTTTCGGCCTCCCAGGCCTCTCCCCAAGAGCAGGAAGAACGAGAACTCCACCCAATACTGCGAGTTTCATGAAGAAAAAGGTCACCACACCAATGATTGCTTCCAACTCAAGAAAAGAATAGAGGAAGCTGTTAAGTCCGGAGAACTCGCTCATTTGGTAAAGGGAGTCCGGGACAAAATGGCTGAAGGAAAGGGTAAGGAAGTCAATATGGTGGATTTCTATGGAAGGGTTCCTCATAAAAGACAGCGGTTGGAAGCTTGGGAGCTCCAGTGTGTTTGCTTCCCCCCAACGGAGAAAGACCCTCTCTCTAACCCTCTTGTGGTAGAAGCTACCGTGGGAACATTGCAAACATATAGGGCATACATAGACACGGGGGCGGCCACTGAAATCATGTTCGAAAAATTCTTCAACCGTTTGAGCAATGAAGAGCGTTCAAGGCTTCAACCCTCTGGAACCTCTATAAAAGGTATCACCGACATACCACTCAAGCCTTTAGGGCAACTGACACTTAATGTTCGTTTCGGTGAAGGTTTAAAAGAAAGAACTCAACCACTCACCTTTGTGGTTATCAATATCATCCTAGAAATAAGATGATCACCCTCCATCTCAGATATGGCATCTCGAACACCGGGAGGAGCAAAATGAGCCAAAGCTTCAGCACACACAGTAGGATCCTTAAAATTGTCACCAACCTTAACCTTCCAATTGGGCACATAAATGTCCTCTGAACCCTCGAAGCTTTCAACACTTTTGGCCGACGAACCTTCAATAGCAGAAATAGTACCCCTCTTAACCAATTTCTTCTTCTTGCTCGAAACAATCAACTCCTTTTCCTTGCCTTTACCAACATCCACAGCTTGACCCTCTGATGCCTCGATATCATCACTAACGTCAATAGGCTCTGAGCCAGAAGGTTGCTCAACACCCTTCAGATGACGTTGAGAACGGCGAGTAGAACCTTTGGACACGGTAACCTTGGTGAACCCTTTGACATTCGGAACATTAACATAACCAGAACCCTCAAACCTATAGTCAGCACCCTTAACAACCGCATTCTCACCAGGGGTAGCAGCAGCATCATCAAAAACAACGTCAGAGGTATCATCACTCTTAATAAAATCCAAGGCAGACATAACTACAATACAAAATATAAAAGGATATAAGCAGACAAATAAAAAGAAATAAAAAGCAAGGAAAGGAATAAAGGCATACCCTTCCCATCTCTAATAAGCACCGGGTCCCGGTTAGCATTTTCCCACAACTTACTTAAACCCAACAACACCAACAAATGCTCAGGGAAAGGGCGAAGCCTAGAAGGACACTCCCTAAGAGTTTCTAAGAAGCGAGCGTTTATCTCGAAATCAGAGGGCTCCGGCTCGTTCAGAACAGCATCTGGGTGTCTCCAAACAGGTTTAAAAGGGAGGATTTCCTCCGACACCCAGAAAAACCGATCTTTCCACACCCCAAGTGTAGAAACCATGGACGAGATTAAGCAAGTGTCAACTTGGCTGGTTTTAAAGGTGAACCAATCACCATTCTTAGCAAGCCGGAAAAAGCGACGAAAGGACAACAAAGATGGATCATACCCACAAGCCCGACACAGAATCTCAAAATGCAAAACCCTAGCCATGCCTAAAGGATGAACTTGACCAAAAGACACTCGATAATATTCCAATACATTCAACACAAAGTTTGAAAACGGATAACGGAGATTTGAGAACTCAAAATGACGACAATACAAGGAAATCATACCAGAAGGACAAGCATTGACAGATTTATCGCAAGCCGGTGCAACCGGTCTATACTTTGTCCCCATTCCAAACAAAATAAATCGACTTCCTCTTGGGTCAGTCGAGAGAAGGATTTTGCCATATCCTTCCGAGCACCCATAACTATGAACAATTAAAGAGAGAATAAGAGAAATGGAACTGACCTGATTTTCGAATGAAAAGGGGGAAAACTTGAGAGAAAAAAGGAAGGAAAGTGATGTTTATCCAAAGCAAATTGTGTAAATAAATGAGATATGAAAATATAAAATAACCTACAATAGGGGTAATAATGGCAAACAGTAACTGCCACCCTATGAACCGCCATACATCAATCACATCAATTGTCAGTTATTTAAAATTCAAATATTAACTGCTCACAACCCTTCAAGCCTTCAAGCATCGAACCCTTGAAACCTTTAGGCAATAAAATACACGTGTAAAAGTCAGAAGTCTTTGAGCTCACTCACTAAAAACCTCTGACTTGGAGGGCTGATGACGGGGGTAGCCCAAGATTGAATAAAATGGCTAATTGCGTAAATGCTTAAAGGGTTAAAGGGTTCAAGGCTTAAAAAGCTGTGAGGAAGGGAAAAGCAACACGGGAACAGTAGCCAGTCACATCCAGGGATTGCTTCACTAACCCACAGCCGCAAAAGCAATGCAGGTCTACAGGAATGCACGCTATTATCCGGGGGACAAAAGGCTTCAACCCCCGAAAGGGTAAGCCCCTCACTGCAAGAAGGATCACTAGTCAAATGAATTCTACTTCGGGAGATGTCCTCTCCTATAAATTGACACTTCATTTACTTCAAGAGACATCTCCTGGCCAGCTCTGATTCTCTAATCTCTGGTCATTCACATTGAGTACTTGCTTACATGCGAGTCACTCCTTTTCACACACACCACACACATTCTATTTGCTCCCACATCCGAATCTGGATACAAATCAGAGAAGGATCTCCAGCAAATAACAAAAACTAACTAGTGAACCTCCTTCCGCGTTTTGCAAACGTGGGGGGGCCCCACGACCTGCGTTAGGCAAAGTTGAACCCTTCAACCCTTTTGCCTAACCAGCCCAGCTACTACCGTTGGTCTTGTATTTGTTGCATCAACAATCATCATTGGCTTTATTATCTGTGGTCACAAGTACCCAGTTACGTTTCTGGAGTGTGTTTTTGTTATAGATTCAACAGATCGGTTCGAGTTAACACCTGCCCGGTGAGTTTTTTTGTTATAGATTCCACATATCGGTTCGAGTTAACACCTGCCCAGTGAGTTTTTTATTATGAGATTCCACAATCACTTATGTTAATAGGCAGTTTGACCTTTAAAAGTCAAACTGACCAAAATGAAATCAAATGGTGAATTTTGATGTAAAACCCGTAAGATGGAATAGTCATAATTAATGATGGCTAATCTAACCGTCTTACGAATTATGATGATAGTTTGACGCTTGACAAGCTAGGTGGAGGCTTGGAAAGGAAGCGGGTCAAACGAAGCAAGAATGAAGGAAAAGCGTAATTCGGATGCAAGGTAAGTATATCTTACACTAGTCATATATTTCAGAATATCCTTTTGTCGTGTTACGAAAAAGATAATTATGACGTAAGCCATAGTAGGCCAAAAAAAAGTGTTAAGAAATGGAATTATAAGTAAAGTGACCGCACAGTGTAAATCGAAGCGAGTCATATATACGAGGTGGTTATAAATGTCATCTCGCTAATATAATCGGTCAATTCGGCCAAACGGGTCAAAAGGTGTAGACATCACCTTTTGACAATATCGACTAATGATTTTTGTCGAGTTATATGCTTACAGGAATAGATATCCAATGGGTACTCGCATCTTTCTCAATTAGCAATTTCAAAGCAAGGTATTAAAATCGGGTTAATAAGTTGATCCGAGCCAGGTATGTATAATAGATCAACTCATCATTTAGAACTTGAAGTTCTATGAGAGTTAGGTAAAGTAAAAAGGGAAATTCGGTTACCCTAAAAGGTAAACCGAAGGATTTAAATTATAGACAGAGTGTTTTGAGAACAAGATTTGGTTAAAAATGAGATTTTGGGCGTGCATGGCTTAAGCAAGCCCTTCGTTGTAAAAAGAAGGGTTAAAAATGACCAAAACGCCCTTGTAAGTGAAATTAAGCAAGCAACCCTTAGAAGTCGCTTGAAAACGAGTTTTATAATCAAGTCAATACTTTGAATAAGTATGAAAAGCAAAAGATGTAAAATATTGGTCAAATGACTCTATAAAGAGTCTTTGTCGTAAAATAATAATTTGAAGGGTAAAAGTTGTAATATATAAATCACCACATTGAATCCACCACAAATATAGTTGTGGTAGGAGGTCATTTGATAAGAAATGTGGACATATGTATTTAGAAACGAATGAAAGCGATTGGTGCTTAAAATATGCTTAAATACCCTTAACGGGTCAAAATAAGCATATGAGTGAAAATGGGATTAAGAAGGTATATGAACCTGTAATTGGAACCTAATATGTTAAACATCATTGAATTTAATAGGTTTATGAGAAATAAGGGTCAAACAAACTTGTTTGTTTGATAGAAATCGAACGACTCAAAATTTGGTAAAAAGGGTAATAAGCCTAAGACTTAAAAGTCTTAAATTTTGTTAATCCAGATGTTGGATTTTAAATCCATATGATGGAGAATCAAATTACAAACACGTAGGAAGAAACGGTAGGTCAAACGGACAAGCGGATTGAAAGATATGAAAGTTTTCGTGTCAAAAACGGCAAAATGGAAGAATCTGTTACAGGGGCCACCGTAACTTACGGTGCCCACCGTAAGTTACAGTGGGGCTGAAACCTTTACGCCAGTTCTCTACTGACTTACGGTGGAAACATATCAAAACAGGGGCTACCGTAAATTACGGTATCCACCGTAATTTACGGTGGACCCTGTACAAAAATATATTTTAATCAGTATTGTTTCCCGGACTCGTTTAGATACGTTTTAAACCCCGTATGACTAAAGCGTTTGATGTTTATGAAATGTAGGTACTCTTTGGATGCTGGAAGACGATCAAGCTCAACGAAGAACCGAACACGATATAGATACATGCTTCCGCACATTGCATCGTCATAAATTTTAAACGACGAATCTAATCACGTTATGTCGAATAACTTTTGATTTGCGAAAAGTTTTAATAAATCCATATGTTTATAGTATGTGTAGTCTTAACTACTACACATCTAATTGTTGGTATTTACATGTAAAACCGTTAAATAGAAACTAGGGTGTTACATCAGTTATCAGTAGCACATACATACGGTTTCAACCAACAGAATTCAGCCGCTGAGCCCTCGCGAAACAATTACCACTCTTTTTTGGTCAATTGGCATATATCAGTTATCAGTGTGAGTTGGTTTATGATGGTTGAATGTTTTTAGTTATAGTGTTTCAGTAATAATTTTTTTCAAAATTATATGTATTCTTGATAAATTGAATACCTGTAGTGTTTTAATGTCAAATGGGTGATATAAAAATGTTTACGAAACGTTTGTGTTATTTGATATAAATGAACATTGTAATTATATTGTTTCTGTAGCTATACTAATTGTGTTATTTGTTTTTAGATATCAACCACCATTGCTAGCTCGTCAAGTGGTGGTGGCAATTAAATTTGAGTATGAAGGAGGTATGTCATCTATTTCATCCGCACCATAACAAACTAACCACATCAAATATCATTTAATGTATGAACCACCGGTATATATGGTACCATGGTACCAGTACCGAAAAATAGGTAAAAGTGGTATCGGTACCAAATATACCAGCTCGATACCGGTACCAGTGTTTTACCCGTAAATACCGGTATCGTACTGGTACCGGTACCGAAAAACGGGGAAAATGGGTAATGGCACCGAATAAACCCGGTATGGTACCGGTATCAAATGCTCATCCCTGCTGCTTTAAGTTGATAATAGGTCCATGTCCTTGGTTCGCAACAATTAAAAAATCCGTGACTGTAAATTGATTTGGTTTTCTGACTTACAATGCAAAATTGAAAGAAATCAAGCCACTCTCATATAAATATATTATTTAATTTTACTACAACTTTATACTAATACAAAGGAAAGGGATACGTTGCGTAGAGAGAAAGAAAAAAGTGATGTTGCTGCTCTTACTAACATACTAATTTCCGATGATTCTATGATATAAATGATTTAATAATTCTCTCTTATAAATTAATAAATTTTAGGGTAAGGCCTTTCAAAGAAATAAGTTGCTCAAGAATCTAAGATTAGGAATTGCTGGCACGGGTATGCAATATATATACTGCTATGATATTCTTAAAAATAAAATATAAAATGCAGATAGTATTGTTTTACATGTTTAATATCTAAAATCGTTCCTTTACATATGATAAAGAACTTATTTGTGTGAAAGCTTAGATTAGGGAGCTAGAAGAAGAGAAGGAAGGGTTTATGGCCAAACGACGGGTGAATTACTCCTCCAACTTAGTGGTTAACTTAGTATTAGAGGTGGTAAAATGGACGGATGGGATAATGGGTCAAGACATGTTTTAGGGGATTTCAAGACAGCATGAAATGTAGCTAAAGATACTGACGCATTAGCTAAGGCCGAGTAAAAAGTAAAAAGTGATGCATTATCTAATTATTAATAGGAACCAGATGCTACCTCTTATAACCATCCTACTCATGATATCGTATGACATTGTAGATTGGGAGACCAATTGTGTATGGGTTGGCCACAAAAGGGAGAGTATTGAGTTAGAAGAAATGTTGAAGGATTAACTTTCAATGATATATGAATGTCACTTTGTTTATGATTTATGAAGTGACTTCAAGGATATTAAATTTTAGTTGTTCGTTAAATCACAGAGGACTTGCATCTATAACGTTGGATGTGGCAGGGCGTGCTACACCAACTGGACTGAGCTCATGTTACTTTTAGTAAATTGTAAATGTAACATTATTTGTCTTTTTCTTGATGTTTTTATACACGACTTATAAAGAAAACTTCAATACCTAATGATACAATCCACTTTGATACTAATTTATGTAATGCCACTTTATTTGCATTAGTTTTATTGTTACACTTATGATTAATGTAATTTAAATTTTCCAGCCCGGGTTGTCACCCGGGTGATAACCTAGTACCTTAATAAAAGAATAAATTTATGTTTTATTTATTTGGGTTTATCCCTATAAAAACAATTGAATTGAATATGGGTTTGAGCCTATTTATTTAATATTAAAAGTTATTGTTTTATAAACTCTGAAATTATTTCCTAATTACGATCCTGATGAAAAAAAAAATTTGTTGCGTAATTAATAAACACCGATACCATCTGGCTGGTTCACGGCTCTCGCTCCTAGGGTGGGGTCGGGGGCCGTGACACCTATGCCTCGCTTCACTTTAAGTTTCATACAACTGCTAGAGTATGTCTCATCCTACAAAATCCACAAAGCTTTAAAAAGGGCGATACACATGATTCTCGCTGCAACATGTTGGAATATCTGGAGAACAAGAAACGACTTTATCTTCAATCTTAAACCTCTTCAGGTGCCGAAAGTGATAGGTGACATAAAGGCATACTCTTTTCTTTGGATAAAATCCCGGGCTGGACATTCTGATATATGCTCGGAGAAATGGAGGGGTTTTAAATTTTCGGACTTTCCGCTGTAATATGCTTTTTCAATCTTTCTAATGTTTCTGTACTGTTATGTCTCTTAAGCCTCTGGCTTGAATCTTTTTTAATGAATTTCGCCCTTTGTTTCAAAAAAAAAAATGTAAATGCCTTCGAAAAACACAATTGTTGACTTTCATGAGAAAAGTACGACTAAAAGCAAAAGAAGAAATGATTCAGTTATTAAGATTTTCATGAAACTAGTCTCATCAAATCCTTTACTATTCATGAGTAGGTGTGGTTGGTTATCATATAATTAGTTTGGAATTTGGAATACTAACTAATTACGAATATATATACTTATATTGCAACATCAATTGACGATTTCTTATAATACCACTTCATTATAGGCTAATGACCTAATACAAATTTAGAATAGTAAATATTAAGAGTAAACAGTTATTCTTGTCTCTAGGGTTTAGTTTAAATTGCAATTTGATCATTTATTTAATTTTGCCAAAAATACAATGTACTTTGAAAATCTTGTCATTATCATCAATTCGCTTAACTCCACCCAATAACTCCGTTAAGTTGTGAACATGTGTCATTCACGTGATGGGCATTAATTACCATTTCGTTAAGTTTCAAAACCATATATGTACTTTCTCTCTCTAATCTCTCTCTACTTTCAACCTAGAACCAAACCACCACCACGCCTCCACATCGACGCCACAACCTAACTAAAACCACCACCATCACCACCACAAACACACACACCGTAATATTGTTTGGTGGCTTAATCGGCGACAACCAGATTCAATGCTTGCTCAAAAGCAATCAAACGATTATGTGCCTGAAGATGAAGACGATGTTAAGTTGCAACGTAATAATCAGAATGTTTTCGAAGAAGACGATACAGGAAAAGAGGAACGAGTATTATTTATAGTTTTTTTCTTTTTCTATTTGTCGCAAGCATACGTTCCGATACGTGATTTAATCAAGCTTTGACCTTGACTATTAATGTCAGGTGTCAATTGTATGGCCAGCGGTATCGGTATGGTGGATGTGTCGTGTTCGCATTAATATGTTTTTTCAAGTGTTAATGGTCGTTTTTCAGGTCTTTTTTTTCTCGCATCTGTATGGCGGCGGTGAAGGCGATGAAAACATGATGTGAGTTAGGGTTTTGAAGTTAAATTAGGGTTTTGATTTGAGGAAGATGAAGGTATAAAAAAATTTGTGTACGAAATGACAAAAATGTATATCACATGGATGGCACATGTTCAGAAATTAACAAGCTTAATGGATGAAGTTAACTGAATTAATGATATTGGTAAGACTTTTAAAGTGCTATGTGTTTTGGAAAAAAAAAATTGATCAAAGAATAAATTGCACAAAACGTCCTTTAAGTTTCACCAATCTTGCTAGTTCAACCTTAATCTTTAAAAGTTTCCAAAACCAGCCTTTAAGATTAATTTTGTTGTAGGTTTCATCCTTTATCACTAACCCAGTTACTAATCACATGCATAGCATGTGAGGGTAAAACCGTCTTTTTATGCTTGTGATGTTATTAAAACCCTAATAAAATCCTAGAACGCCAACAACCTCATCTGAATTTGGTATTCAATCGGTAATCCCATCTTTTAATTCGACAACCACAAATCTTATTCAGACTGTGTTCATGGAATCATCTATTTGGATTGGGAGTAAAACAATTTTAGGATCGATATATCAGCAGGTGCCTAACTTCATCATTTTTATGAGCTACAAAATGATGGCTCCCGCAAGCTACAACACACACCCACTTTGGCAATTCGTATGAGCTTCCGTGCAACCAGCATCACCACCGCTTCTGTTTTGCCAAAGCCATAACTGCCATCTCGTCGGTGCAACCCAATTCCATCACCATCAGGTATCGCAGCTTCTACCTCGTAGGTAATGATTCAAATTTATCCCTATTTCGAACGGAATCTGAACTACTATGTGTATATGAAAGTTTTTTCAATTTTTTAATCTTCCACAACTGCTAGACGAAGAAGATGATATTGATGAAGAGCCGCTATTGACAAATCTTCTACATGGCTTTCATATATTTTACCCCGTAACTATTGGGCGTTTTGTGGAATTGAATTGAATTGAAGGATTAATCGTTATGATGAATTATACTTTTAAATAATTATCTTCTTCTATCATGTACTTTTAAATAATCATCTTATTCTTCTCGTATGTGAAATCCACCTCATCTGTTAGCCATTTAAGGTTTTGAATGATCTGGGTTTGAACAGAATGGTGAGTGTTGATTCGAATAGTGTTTGATCGGAAATAGTGTTTGATCGGAATTCTAATCGACGATGAGGGTTTTATGAGCATTGAAAGATGTTTGAACTGATGAAGTGGGTCTGGGATTTTATTAGGGTTTTAATAACATCACATGCATGAAAAGACGGTTTTACCCTCACATGCTATGCATGTGAGGCCATTTAACATGGATTAGTAACTGGGTTAGTGATAAAGGATGAAATCTGCAACAAAATTAATCTTAAAGGCTGGTTTGGCAACTTTTAAAGATTAAGGCTGAAACCAGCAAGATTGACGAAACTTAAAGGACGTTTTGTGCAATTTACTCTTGATCAAAACTGCAGTTTAGACCAAATCTCAGGGACTAAGACAACAGTTTATCTGGTTGACAGGACCAAAACGCGGCCAAAGCTCGGTGTTTTGGTCCGGTCAACAGACCCGTCAGACACCCGTCAGTCTTTGTCTGGTTGACCGGACCAAAATGCCGCGGTTTAGCCACAGCTCGACACTGCAGGGTGTGCATATAAGACAAAAAAATACCTTTTTGGTGTGCCAATAGGCAAATGGGTGTGCAAATAGGTACACCAAAAAAAAAAAAAACCTACCCCCTCCCCCACCCCCGGGCAAATTTTTTTTTTTGTTTTGTTTGGGTGGGTGATGGGAGGGGGATGGGGGTTTAGGTTTTTTGGTTTTTTAGAAGCCTTTGTACCTTTCTTACAATTAGGAGTCTTTATATTTGATCCTAATCCGATAAAATAGATATCATTGTTCATTTATTGACAACTTAATGTTTGAGTAGACTTGAATGATAATGAATGATTTGTTTTTTATACCTAACTGAATGAATGAATCAAAATCATATATGATTATTTGTATGAAAAGCGGACGTATCTAATTCAATATAGGCGTCGTTCCACAAAAAATCTAATAACATAGCAGTCGGTCCTACAACTAGAAAGGACGTTTCTTTTTTCATGTGTTGACTACATCCCTTGTCGCATGCTACTTATGAAAATTTACTATGTGTCTTGACGAGGCACCGAATTGAAGGCCACAAGGTAAAGTATGTTGTAAGTGCTCCCGTATGATCATACTTCGAACGTCCTTAGGTGCAGAGTTGTATCGGATACAAACTACTAACTCAAACTGCTATCATGTTAATAGCTTTTCTATAAAGCCCAGATTGTTTAACAACAAATAAAAATACCAAACAATAAATCACTTATCAGAGTACCTATTATTTATTATTAAAACGTGATTTTCATGCTTATATATGTGTTATAATTTACAAACCATCATGTAATACCAAGATGGATACCATAGACCGTCCGTCTTGTGAGTTACTTTAGTAGACCTGTTAATCCTTCAAGTTCTTCTTATTGTTCATAAATGAAGAAATATTAAGAGATAAAGTTTATATTATATATGAAAGTGAGTAGTGTGAGTTTAAATCTTTGCAAGTGTAAAATTATGTGGTATTTAAGTGAAAATAGTTGTTAATAAATAAAATAAAATTAAAAAGCTTGGGAAGCGGGAGTAGTATTAACTATTAAGACCTATCCTACAAACTCCATATCTCTTATGGCAATCAGTGACGCTAAAGAAGGTTTGGTAAATTAGAAGTTATTCTTCGAATCATAAATATCTCCCCTTTAATATAATCAGAGTTTCTGTAGAGCAAAAATGGGATGTATGATATTTTTAAGCTCTCAAGTAAAAAAGAAAAAAAAAAAAAAACGCAGTCCCCGTTTTTTTTAAATAGAGGTTAACTAAGGTAAAGTTATTCTATAAAAGCTCTTAAAAATAAGAAGTGTATAAAGACATAATGGATCGCAAAATATAACACAATGCCAAAAAATATAACACATTGTCGAAGATAAAAGACACAATGAGTCACAAAAAGACATAATTATGCAAATATAGAAAAGACACACTTATAAATAACCAAGCATGATGATGATGTAAACAAAGAGTCCAAAATCTACAAGCTACATATATAAAAACAAAAACAAAAAAACTAAGCTAAACATCTAAAAACAAAAACTTAAAATCTCACATCGTAGAGTTCGATGAGACGGTTCCAATGATGCTTGAATGAGGTTAATCGGAATCCGTTTGATACCCTTTTTACGACTTCTTATTTTTAGGAGACTTTATATTTGATTCTAATCCATTAATTACATATAGTCTGATTGATTAAATATAATATAATGAAATTTTGTTAGTATTTAGTTTATGACGATATAAATCTTAGTATTATATTATTTTTGTAGAGTTTCATTCCCAGATGGATATTGCAAAATCTGATAATAAAATAACTAGTTTCCAGGGCCGGCTCTATAGGCTTGGCAACCTAGGCATGGGCCTAGGGCCATCAAAAAAATAAGGGCCTCCAAGTTTTTAAAATTTTTTATATATACTATATGTTATGTGTATGTATTACAACTTGTAAACAATCAATTTAATCATATATCTCTTTTGGCTTGAACCTAGCTACCTTGGAAATTATATCATTTCATCTCATTCGTTTGACATCAATTCCTAAAAATAATTCAGTTGAACCATTGTTCCCTGTTTATTGTAAAACACGTATTCATTTGAACATGTCTAGATTCTGTGTCATTGACCTTAATATTGTTCTTATTGACTAAGACATGACATAACTCTAAAAGAGACATCGTAGCCCAAATCTCGAGAACGAGATTTAAAACAACGTGGGGAGGATGTAACATATCTATTTTTTTATCATATAAGAATTATAGGTTTGTTTAAATTTATTAACTACTAGTAACTAGTTTTATTTTTAATATAATTATTCGACCCATATAGTTTTAAAAACTATTTTATATATAATTGGTTGGAATGTTATACTAATTAATTGGCTTGTATATGTGTGACATTTCTATTTACTATATTAAATAAAGTATATAAAAACTTAGGTTATTAAACGGGTAGACTACAGGTAAGTTGACTGTTAGAAATATGAAGTACCTAGACGAGCCTAGGAACTGTTTAATAATTAAATTATAAAAAAATACATTATATTTTAACCTACTCCGTTTTTAATGAAATTTGGTTTAAAATGTAGATACAAATATTCTCGTTCTAATGACATATTCATTGTTTTATAAAACATCATATTTTAAAAGTTATACGCGTCAAATAAGTAAAGCAGCTGAATTAATCTATACTATCTATTAAAGGAGCTTAGAAGCTGACCTCACTTTGCATATGTGTCATCTTATTAGATATGCCACATAGGATTGGATGACATCATAATTCCGATTTTAATATGACATCATAATTCAGATTTTAAAATTCATTTCATTTATTTAATACATAATTTCAATCCCTGGTGGTTTTGGAGCCATTTTCAAATTTCAAATCATAATTTCAATCCCTCTTTCTAATATAGTTCATTTTCAAAATTCAAAACCTTCACACACCTCTCTCTCTCTCTCTCTCTTCAACTCCGAATAACATCTTCGAGCAGATTGAGATTCAACGATGAACGATGCAGATGTCTCCAATCAGGTTCATCAAATGGTCCAGTTCATCCGTCAAGAAGCCGATGAAAAAGCTAACGAGATCTCCGTTTCAGCAGATGTGGTAAGTCTCTGTTCAAATCAAGTCAGATTTTCGAGTAATTAGGGTTTAAACCACAAAAACCATAACTTATCATATGTTTCATTTCCAGCTTTCACTAGATTTTTGTTAATTTATTCAGTTGATAAGTTATGGTTTTTGTGGTTTAAACCCTAATACTTGGACTGTATCTATCATGGTTTTTGTGGTTTAAACCCTAATACTTTCACTTGATTTTTGTTAATTTATTCATAAGTTTCATGTTAATTGTCGCTTTAATTTTGATGTTTGATAGTTCACTATACAGTTGGAAGCTTTAATTCTGAAGTTTGATAGTTCACTATACAGTTTGAAGATTAGGTTTTCATACTTTCATCTATAATGTGAAATTCTTCGTTAATGTTGTTACACTTTTGTTGTTATATTCTGATTCCAGTTGATAAGTTAGAGTTTTTGCGGTTTAAACCTTAATACTTGTACTGTATCTATCATCTGTTCCTTTTCCGGTTGATAAGTTTGTTTTGTTGAAGATGGGTTTGATCAAATGTTTATATATGATTTGTATGCTTCATTGTAACACTTTTTTGGCTTTGTATTGGCACTGAAGATGGAAGATTGAGTTGTGGTTTCTCAAGTTTCAGAGGAAAAAGGGCAATCATCAAAGAACCGACTTGGAGTCTGAAAAGGATAACTCGAGTGATGATGGTTCTGTTGCTTCAACTACAGTGACAAAAACCAAATAGAAGTGATGAAAGGGGGAGAATTGAAAATGCTGGTGGGGTTGTCATGTGGGCAGGTAATTTTGGTTTTCTGTAAATGAATTGTGCCTTTTGTTATGTTCTTTGTATTGACTGAAAAGATAGAAAAAATTAATAACCTTTTGTTCTTTTTATGATAAATCTTGGTGTTTGACCATCGTGTTAATAGAATTGGTGATTTTAGATCTTCTTATCAACGATTGCTAAACCAATCATAAGTTTATTGATTTTGCATCGTGTTTTGGATGTTTTTCGATTTGGGGTTAAAAAAGATTTGATTTTTAATATGCCCATGGATTATTGTTTAGGTAAAGCTATGGTAATTGTTGTGCAGCCTGCTAAAGATCCGAGAACGAAGAAGAAAGAAGTGACGATGAAACGAACATTGATGATTGGGCTGCCAATACTTTCCTACGGTAAATATTATATTATATTGCTGCAATCTATTGTTATTAAAACTGTTATTAATTGTATTCCGGTTGATAAGTTTGTTTTGTTGATAAGTATTTTAGATCTTCTTATCAACGATTGCTAAACCAATCATAAGTTTATTGATTTTGCATCGTGTTTTGGATGTTTTTCGATTTGGGGTTAAAAAAGATTTGATTTTTAATATGCCCATTGATTATTGTTTAGGTAAAGCTATGGTAATTGTTGTGCAGCCTACTAAAGATCCGAGAACGAAGAAGAAAGAAGTGACGATGAAACGAACATTGATGATTGGGCTGCCAATACTTTCCTGCGGTAAATATTATATTATATTGCTGCAATCTATTGTTATTAAAACTGTTATTAATTGTATTAAAACTCTCGTGTGCTATTAATTCTATTAAAACTGTTAAGAGGAGTTGTTTAATCGTCAGATTGGTTTAGTTCAGGATTCTGTAATTTTGTTGTGATTTGGTTGATTTTGGTTGAAATTTATTTATTGCATGTGGTGTTTTATTTTACTTTGAAGTTTGCTTTGTTTAAAAGCTTTATTTGCGGTAATTTTCTGTATTTTAGAAATTAGGGTTCTAATTTGGGGTTTTTCATTACATGTAGTGTTTTCATAGAGCTCTACAGTCAACTGTCTTCTATCAGGTACAAGATCTCTATTTTAAAATTGCTGATGAAAATTGTTGATAATTTAAATTGCGTAGAGTTTAGGTCATGAAATTAGGTATTTAGGTAATTTAAAGATCCTTTCTATTTGCTCAAACTAATTGATGTCTCTTGCGTAGGTACATTGCATCTGATGTAAGACTGTTCACCAACTTCGATTTCATCTTAAAGGTATGAACCAGCACATTCAAAACATTAAATATTATTAATCTTGTGTTTGTTGATTTTGACCATATTTGCCCTTTGAATCTAGCGATGGAGGTAGAAGACAACTGTGTCATTACTCATGTTCAAGATAAGCTCTTTCGTGTTCATGTGAGCAAGAAGAGAGGAAGACACAAAGGAGGTGTGAAACATAGTTCAGATGATACAGGTTCAGGTGTCAAATCCGTATCATGTGAACTGTGTTTGACACATCCTTTGTGTCTTTCTCTCTTCTTGCTCACATGAACACGAAAGAGGTTATCTTGAACATGATGTTATCAATTAAGGGAGCTTAGATAATCACATAGAATTGGCTACGTGTCAACTTCTCAGGTATGCTATGTAGTCCTCGCTGATGTCATAATTACGAAACGGTATCCTTTAGTGTTGTTTTCGCTAAAGTTTGAAACGGTATTGTTTAGTGTTACTCTACCTTCAAGGAAAGTCCAAGGAGCAGGTATAATTTTAAATTTTGCCTTCAAATTCTTTCTAACAAAACAATAGAAACGTTGTTGATTATTTGATTTTTTTTTTCATTTTTTGTAGCTATGACAAGGTTTAAAGCTATTGAATGGCTTGAAAGTGTAGTTAGGCCATTGGAGATACCAAAACAACCATCAAACTTTTTGATAGGTCAAAGCTTCATGTTTCCAACAACTAATGGTTGTTCTATCGTAAAGACTTCTGGTATGTATCTTAAGCATAAACTTTATATTGTCATTCATGGTGTAAAACAATGTGATTAGAGTAGAAGTTCAACATTGCTGTGTTGTAACTTAGTTTCAGTTTGAATCTATTTGTGTGTTTCCGAGGGCTTTTTTAAGCAAGCCGCATAGTATAAACTCTAACTTTTGGGTGTTGTAGACTGTTTTAGGTTGATTTTTAGGATTATTTAGGTTGAAGGTAGCCTTCATTAGGGTTTTTATTGTCATCTTTTTGCTGTAAATTAGGACGAAAATCATCTTAAATGACTACACGGTCAATTTCCTCATTTTACCTCAACATGGTTTCATAAAATTACTTTCTTGCCTGTTATACGTCTTTTCTAATCTCAGGGCTATAAAATTATTTTCATGTTCACCTTCGTTTGTTATCAAAATATGTTGTTAAATAAACGAACATATATTAAAAGATATAAATTTGAGTCTATAAGACTAGCATATTCAGTGCTGCTGCCACCAATGGACCTTTCGACTTTAGCCCTAGAATATATACAACTACCAAACAATCTTAACATAATCCAAATTCAGATAAAAGTTTCTTGGGTTTGTTCAAATTGTTTGGCTTAGAGAATTGTTAAAGGAGAAAATTAAATAAAGATTAAACATTGTTAAATCTAAAAGTCTAAAAAGAAGTAAAAATAATACGATCATCCATATAAAGTATTTAAAAAGTAACAATTACATATAAAAAAGAAAACTAATCAGACACTTAAACTCTAATAGCAAGAATCAAGAAACTTTAACTTCAACTCCATGGAGCATTGAACTTCTCGATGTATGTCATTGATCTTTCTCATGAACTCCAGGTCTCTATCTCCACACTCTATATTACTCACAATACACAGGTCACGAACGGAAGTAGTTGGCATCGCCCTCAGGTTTCTCGAAACCTGGTCTCTTGTCAGCAGACCAAGTTGTAGTCCGTTAAAACACATCTTCAACTCTTGAAGAGTAGACCTATCAGCCAAAACTTGCTCTTCGATTTGTTTAATAAAGCGTTGCTTGAAATCGTCAGAATATGACTCCATTTTAATGTATTTATAAGAACTAAAGCAAATAATAACAGTTGATCTTTGGCTTTTAGTGAATGAATCTGTGTATGATGAAACAACATTTGAATTGTCAATGGTATTATATAGAATCTGTAACAGCCCAAAGGTCAGATTTAAATGCAACCACTAAATAAAAATTTATATTTAAAAACCATGTACATTTAATGATTTAATGGGAAAACGTGTATAAATTTATATTTAAAAAACATGTACATTTACTGATTTAATGGGAAAGCAAGTAAAATTAAATATCTAGAAAACCAAAGAACAAAATTTAAACCTTCAAAAAAGGTTATCATAATTAGGAAACGTCTGTTCATTTACCCCATCAAACATTTTACACACTATAAAGGATCATGATTAGTTTACTTGAAAACATCAACACTTCATTTTTAAAAAAACCCTTCACCCTAAAACAAACTGTCCAAAAAATACTAACACTCTTTCTAAATGGCAAGCAAAAGCTTCTACCACTGGTCTGAAACTGCCGATCTTAAAATTGAATTTTCAAGATGGTCACTCGAAGAACAGAGAAAAGATGAAGAACTCAACAAAAAAGTTGCTATGGTGAGTGATAAATACTATAAGCAAACCTGGAGTAGCATTGCACTGCTGGATGAAGTGGTATGTTCTCCTCCATCAGAGTTTAAAGAAAAAGCAGAAGAGTTTATCGCACATCTGCTGAAACAAGATCAGAAGACCTATGATATGCTTGCTGATCTGCAAATTAAAACAAACAATGAAATTGCATGGAAGAAGGCGAGAGAACGAGATATCTTATTAAGTGTTAATTGTAATGTATAATTTTTTATTTTTAATATTTTTCAAAATCAGAATTTTGTAATACTATTTAATATCGAATGAAGAAAATTTTACCAGTTTCAATAATAACAAAGTATAGCCAAAAAGTTGAACTTGAATGTGAACTTCATGAAAGGTATAGATCATGCTGATGACTCACTTCACAGGTACATAATTTCATATAATTTCAAATAATAAAAAATACTAAAATTGTTTATTATTATTTTTTTGACAGTTACAAAGTGTTTATAAATCCAAGTGTGAGTGATGAGTTATGTACAGCAACAGCTAAAGTACTTGCACCCATCTTCCATTCTTTGTATGCGCTATGGAGAGAAGCAGTCATCTTCCCCCTAAAAAGCAAATAAAATATTAGGAAAAAGCATTATGATTGAGGATGGCCTGAATCTACGTAAGTGGCAGGTTTATTATATTTACCGATTTCAAATTTTATTTCCAATCTTTCTGATTTAGGTTTTTTGCAGACATTCACAATGCAACAAAGCGCGCCATCAAAGCCAGAAACACTGGTTGGGTTTTCCTACGATATTGTATGACAGGTTGATGTTAAGTATCCCAAACATCCCTGGATCTTGGCTGGAAAGTCATTAGGTTCAAGGTAATTGTTAGATTTTAAAACTGTTATTAATCATGAGCTAATTATAATTGTTCTGAAGTTAAACCTTTTAGTTATGTTCATTCTAAAATGAAATTCATCCCAATTGGTCGCGTAGAGTTTGTAGAATATAAACTGATAAGTTATGGAGATAATGCATCTCTATCATAGGGTACATGCTGAGATTATTGAATTTTGAGTAACAAACAAATGAAATAGCTTTAACATAGTTGATTATTATTATAAACATAGTTTAACATTAAGAATTGATTGGAGTGTTAAATGTATTATTTTGAACATTTTGAACAAGTTTTAACTGCAATGGAGTAAAAAGAATGTTGGTTTTATTCGGTGTGTGTATTGTAGTTAACAGAAGAATGGGGAGATACCGTTGTTTCAGGCATTGAGCAAAGCAGTAGGGAAGGCTTTCAGCAACATGGTTATAGGCTATAACAATGTTGATGTCGATACAAGGTGTTGCTATTTCAAACATACATGTGAGTTTCGTTCTTCAGGTCAATATTAATGGCAAAACGACATCTTATTCTTTCATGTGCTAAAAACTTAAACTTTATTTGATGATGTTGATGTTGATGCAGAGGTGTTTTTACATTCAATTGGACTTAAAAATCAAGTGCACAAAAATAGTCATTGTGGAATGGATTTGATATTGCTTGGTGCTTATTTGGACAAAAAAAAATCAACGTTTTTAAACAGGTAAATTTACAACCGCTTATTTATGATAGTGTCTGGTAACTTGAGTTCGTATTTACGATTAGATAATTTCTATTGAATTTACTCTATAGGTAATGCTGTAGTAAAAGGAGATTTAATTATAACTGAAAAACTAACATAAGGCTTTTGTTATAAAAGTGCAGCGAACCAGAGCACATTGGTTAGGAGGGGTAATGAGTACCATAACAAAACAAGAAAAGGAATACCAACAACATGCAATTAGGTACAGTTTTGGGGCTGCTAATGGTGTCTAAACAACCGTTATAAGCGATGGTTGTGGCTGCCAAAACAATTTAGAAAGAGGAAGCCATGCTTAAATGATTCAGGGTCGGTTTTCGGGTTGAATCATAGTTTACAAATTGTGAGTTCGTAAGGTATTTTTAGGGTATGTTAAAGGTTATTTCTATTCCATGTTTTGTATGTAGAGTCTAATTTGAAATGTAATAGAAAAAAATACGCAAGTTTATAAACATGGAAGTGAAAACACCATAATCAATATTTCTCTTTTGTATGTGTTCGACTTCTTGACTTATTATTTAAGAGTTTGTTTTGATTTGTCAAATTTTGAAATTTTATACTTTATCAGAATTTTGGTTATTTTCTTCTTATTAGTCATACTGATGCTTATGGCCACACCTTATATCCCAGTTAGACATGAAAAAAATAGAAACTCAGTTTAAGAAATATAATTGTTCTGCTTTACTTAGAATGCCAGTGTGTTTAAAAACGTAAAAGATAAAAGATGATGCATGAACTAAAGCAAAGGTTCCTTAAAATCAGCTTTGCCTTTGCTGCTCGATATGCAATCATGGTATCTATACTTTGGCAGGGCATTCCAAGTGGTTTTAGGCGATCGACATCATAGTGGGCAATAAAATGGCATGTTGCTCGGGTTATTTAGATACAAATGGTTAGAAAACATGAAGAAATGATTAATAATCTGATTTTTAGATACAACTGCTTAGAAAACATTTAGAAATGATTAATAATCGGATTTGTAGACAACATATTATCAATTACTTAGATTATTTCTATATCAAACCTGAACTAATAATTTTTTGAGAAAAATTAAAGCCTAAATTGTATATTAAATCTAATAAATGCAATCTAATAATTAAATCTTCTTTAAATAAATGCAATCTAATAATTATGTGTATACTATATATAACAAATTATTAAAGCCTAAATTGTATATTAAATGTAAAGTTTTAATACATACAATACAGAGAAAACACGTCATACCAACTTCGTAGACTTGACAGGACTTACAGACTCGATAACAAAAGACCGTAACATACAATACAGAGATAAAATGTCATATCACCACAAGCAATTGTGGATCTTTGCTGATGGGTGCACTTCGGAATGTAGCAGATATGAATGAATATAATCCCAGTGTAGCTAATTACATATCTGCCACTTGGGTTATATTCATTCATATGAATGAATATAACCCCAGTGTAGCTCTTCGATTTTCCTTGAAATTCCAGAGCTCGCTAATTACATATCTGCCACTGGGGTTATATTCATTCATATACAATTGATCGTTCTGATCAATTACTTCCTTATGTGCACCGCACCATCTTCTAGGAGGTTGTCAAGTGTTCTCGCCTTCGTGCTTGGTTTTTTGCGTATCTTTACATCCGCAGCCATTCTGTACAATAAAACACATTCAAATGATTAATATAAACACATTCAAATGACCAATATGAGGAACCCATATCATCGAATCAAACCAAAAATCAATATGAGGAACACATCAATCCAAAACTAATCCGATCAGTTCATTTGTATAAAATTTAATTCTGATTTAGTTCATCTTCTTAAACAATTCTCAAATGACCAATATAAACACATTCAAATGACCAATATGAGGAACCCATATCATCGAATCAAACCAAAAATCAAATATGACGAACACATCAATCCAAAACTGATCCGATCAGTTCATTTGTATAAAATTTAATTCTGATTTAGTTCATCTTTTTACCTAAACTATTCTCAAACAACCAAAAATCAATTTTCACATTTCAAGTATCAATATTGATGTGTTCAAATAACTACAAACTGATGCGCTTTATCAATTTCCATCATTTGTTTCTTCGCATTTGATTCAGAAATTAAAACCCACAAGTATCATAGTTTCAATAAACAACCTAGATCTGTACTCTAATTGTTTTTAGAGAAAAACACACAAGAATCAGCCAAATGATCACATGAGATCTGAAACTATAGAAATCAATGATACATTTTGAACAATATACTCAGTTGATACCCCAGACAAAAAGCCACAAGAATCAAAACCAAAACACAGTTGATCTCATATGAGGAACCGAAAACACATTCAAAACCTCTGTTTTGCTACCCGAGACAAAAACCCACAAGAATCAAACAATATTTTCATACAAAACCTGAAACAAACCTTCATAATAACCAAAACCCAAACCTCTGTTTTGATACCCGAGACAAAAACCCACAAGAATCAAACAATATTTTCACACAAAACCTGTTACATTCTAGCATATAAAAAACATAGTGTCGATCATGTTTTAGGTATGTGATTTTACCTTGGATTGTTATAGAAGATGAAGATGATGAAGATGAAGATGAAGCTGATGATCGGTGGAGATTACAGAAGAGGAAGATGATTCCGATGAAGATGATTTCGATGAAGATGAAGATGATTCCGATGAAGATGAAGATGATTCGATGAAGATGAAGATGAAGATCTGTGTTTTGGGACTTGAGAGAAGATGAAAATGATTTTATTGAGAAGTGTGATTGTTCTAATCATACATATATGTTTATCATTAAGATTTGAGGGTATAAAAGACATTTCACAATTGTCAAACAGTCAAACAGGGTGATGTTTCTCACATACCACAGAGACGCAAATTGCGTTTTTCTCTAATTTTTTTGTAACATAGTAATGAAATTTGTTGGGCGGACACATACTGTCTTAATATTTGTTTTCGATCTTTATTAAACATACCCGTGTGTCCACCATTGCGTCACAACTAACAATGTGTCAAAAAATTAGTTCATGTTTTCATTTTAGACAACATATTAGACAACATATTAGTTCATGTTTTCATTTTAGACAACATATTACCAAGCACTTAGCTTATTTGTATATCAACCATGTACACTAACACATAATTTCATTAACATTGTTTTATAAAGATATGTAACTAAATGCAAAGAATTTAAATCATTTATTATAATCTGTTTTTAGTATTTGTTTTCGATCGTTATTAAACATACCCGTGTGTTTACACGGGTGTTACAACTAGTTATAATTATAAAAAAACTAAATTAGAAATTTAATGCTAATGCCTACGTGTCTAGCAATGGTTAATATTGTGAAATTTATGGACACCTGGAAGGAATAAGAAAAAAAACAAAAGAACAATGGCCTCCAAGTTTGATCTTTAGCTATAGAGAAAACTGCAATTTTACACCCTGGGGTTAGGGGTCATTGGCATGTTTACCCCCCCCCCCCCCAAGGAAATAATTGCAAATTCCCCCCCCCCCCCCATTGTTTACTCTTATGTCACATGTTTACCCCCCGGGCCAAGTTTCCGTTACACTTTAGCGTTTTCTGTTAATGGTCAAAGGGCAAATAGGTAAATTCGCGTTCCTGTTGACCTGCAACCTCATAAAACCCCCCCTTTCATCACTTTGAAACCCTGAGGTTAACCTAACTCAAAATTGAAGAACTCCGCACTCGCGATCAGGCATCCTTCAACAATTACAGCTGATTAGAAGTTGTGTTACGAGCATGGATCTTCGATTGTGGAAGGTACGAGCTGAAGATCAGTATTTCAAACCGGCTGAAATGTACCGTAAGTGACATGCAAGCTCACAGCGTTTGAATCAGGTAAAATTTTAACTTATTTCTGTGTTAATTTGTTTTTGTTGTTTGATTACAGGTGAAACCCAATCTGAATTTAGCATAAAATTTCACCATGGAGGTAATTTTGTAGAAAACCCAAATAGGAAATACCTTGGTGGGAAGATGAACTAAATTGATCATGTAGATTTTAGAGTGTTGAATACTGATGTTTTAGAGGCGATGGTTAAGAAATTAGGATACAATGATGGGTTGTTTTTCTGCATTCATTACAAGGAACCGTACTGTTCGTTGGATTTTGGTCTTAGGACATTAAAATGTGAGGTTGACTTAGAGCCTATCTTTGATCATGTGCGTCAAGGAGTCCACATGATAGACATGTATGTTGAACACCGGAGGTCAACAATATTGGAAAATACAAGTGAAGGTCCTATAGGGGCTAGTAAAGCAATTGTTCCAGCATCATTTACAAAAAATAATCAGAATGATAGTATGAATGAAGATGAGGAAGAGAGTGATAGAAGTGATCCTGATTATGAGTATGTTGAGGAAAATAATTTGGTTTATGAAATAGAGGTGGATATGCAGAGGTTCAGGGCTAATGTTGAATTTACTAGGGAAGAACTGGATGGTTCAAGTGATGGGGATCATGATGATGAGAGAAGCGAAGAAGGTCATCAGCATGTTGACCTGGAGGTTTTTGAAAGTGGGTCTGATGATAATTCAAGCCTTAGAGATAAGGTTGCTAGGAAGATAAGGAGGAGAAACAAGAGTGCTTTAAAAGGTCCAAATGATTTGCCATTCTATGTTGGTCAGCTTATTGATGACAAGAAAAAGATGAATCAGATGGTGAAAAGTTATGCTCTTAAGGCAAGGAGGGATGTGTTTATTCTAAAAAATGAATTGTTAAGGTATAGGGTAGTATGTTTTGGAAGCAATCCACCAATACTTGGTCCTGTAAAAAAAAGGGAGAAGAGGGGTAAAATAGTAAATGCACCAAAGTAGGGCAAAAATACAAGCACCTTAAAAGGCATATCAAGCCCACCTGTCCTTGGGCAGTTCACATCTCAAGAAACACGGACAAGGATAAGTGGTGTGTGAAGACCATTCATAATCAACACAATTGTTTGACAACAAGGGCCGTTTCTTTGTATACAATGAGTTTGATTGCCAGAGAGATCCAACCTATGATTGAAAGAAATCCAAACATGCCGATTCATGCAATCCAAAGTCAACTGCTTCGGAAGCATCAACTTGAAATATCACTCCATAAGGTCTTCAGAGCCAAGAGGATAGCAACTACGAAGATTTATGGTGATTACCAAGAACAGTATGCTTTGCTAAGGTCATACTGTGATGAACTTCTAAAAGCCAACCCAGGTAGTACAATTAAAATTGATGTGGAGCCATGTGGGAACTCAGCTAGTCCTACAAGGCAGTTTCGAAGGGTTTATTTTTGTTTTGCCTCTATGATGAGAGGATTTAAGATGATTGGAAGACCATTGCTGGGTGTGGATGGTTGTTTCATGAAAGGTCCATTTCCTAGACAGATCTTGAGTGCTGTTGGTATTGATGGGAACAATAGCATATATCCAGTTTGTTATGCCCTTGTTGAGGCAGAAACAACACAAACCTGGAAATGGTTTTTTCAACTGTTGAGAGATGACCTAGGGTGTACGGCTGACTCTTGTTTCACCTTTATCAGTAACAGACAAAAGGTAATAAGTTCTTAAGTGTTAATTAATACATTGCAAAAAACTTTGGTAGCAAAATATTGTGATTATTCTAAAAAATGAAATGCATTTTGCATCACATGGTCTGATTCCTGCTATGCTAGCTGTTTTTCCTAATGGTGAGCACAGATTTTGTTTGAGGCACATCCATGAGAACATGAAATCCAAGTGGCGTGGAGATCTTTACAAGAATTTGCTTTGGTCAGCCGGAAGGAAGACATCTATTCCATACTTTAACAAAGCTATGGAAGAAATTAAGACAACAAAACGAGCTATGTATGACTGGCTGAATGAGATCCCATACACCGTTTGGTCAAGAGCATATTTTTCTGGAAGAGCTAAATGTGATATGTTGTTGAACAATATATGTGAGGTTTTTAGCCGACAAATCGTAGGAGCAAGGGATAAGTCGATTATCACATGCCTAGAATTCTTTCGGGAGTACATGAACAAGAGGATAGTCAATGTCAAGAAATTGCAAGCAAAGTGTATGGGGCCACTGACACCTCATGCCACTGAGGTCTTCGATGAGATCAAGAAACAGGCTGCTGAAATGTCTGCTCTAATGGTTGATTCAGACAAGTATCAAGTAACATGTCCGAGATCACAGTGTGTTGTGAATGTCAAACATAAAACTTGTGCATGCAGGAAGTGGGATTTGACAGGGATGCCTTGCAAACATGCAGTTGCAGCCATATGGGATATGTCAAGGAATAACATTGATGCTGGCATACCAGAAGAGTGGGTGGATGATGTGTATTGGCTTTTAACATGGAAGAAAGTCTATCACAATGTGATAGAGCCAATCAACGGGCCAGAGATGTGGACTCCTTCAGAGTGTCCAACAACACTCATCCCACCAAAGCATCATACACAAGTTGGAAGGCCAAAGAAGAAAAGAAAGAAGGCTTTTGGTGAAAAAGAGCTTGAGCAGGAGTTCGACAAAGGAGGTAAAATGACCAGAAAGGGAACTAGCATCAAGTGTGGTAAATGTGGGAACATGGCTCACAATGTCAGGAGCTGCAAATGACAAGGTGGTGAACAATCAACTGCTTCATAGGAATCACACACTGCCACTCAAGGTGCACCAGTTTACAATTTTGATGAGTGATGGATGGTTTGTAAGTTTAGAGTATGTTTGTTTGTTTGTCAAGTTTCTTCAAGACAATGTTTGGTTTGTAACTTTAGACTATGTTTATTTGTTTGATTGTTCAAGACAATGTTAGGTTTGTCAAGACAATGTTTGGTTTGTACCTTTATGTTTGGTTTATCAAGTTTGTATTTTGGTTTACAACTGTTTGTTCAAGAAAATATGGCTGCTTTAGTATTTTGTTTTACAATGTCATGGCTGCTTTGTTTGTGTTGTATACGGCTGCTTTAGTACAAAAAATGTGTTCAAACAGAATTTTCGCGGAAGGTCATTCGATTACATTGCAACATTTAGTACAAATAAGATGTCCAAAATACAAACATACAACCAAACAAATCTAGCCTATTTCCAGTGACAATCATCCAAACAAGACCAATCTGAATCAGAACCATGCTCCCCTTCATATGGGTCAAAGTACCAATCATCGTCTTCATCCCAATATGTGTAATCCCATGCATGTTCCAGCACTTCAGGGTCATAATCCTTTGTCGGATCTCCGAATATCTTTTCATAATAAGTTTCTTGCTCCATGTAAGGTCTGAGTATCTCAGACTCTTGATCTTCAAAGTATACATAACTGTCTGGTTCTTCGGCTGCAACGACGTCTTCATCCTTAGCAATATCTTTCTCATTCTCAACTTTATCATTCTCTTTGTCAGCCATACCTACAGAATTACAAGCAGGCTACCAAAACAAACATATAAGAGCTTGAAAAGGACCATTGCATAAACTTCAAAACTCATAACCCAAATATGGTTACACTCAAAATACACAACCAAATCCAATTTCTCGACATTAAACTACTTAAGCAAAAAAAATAGAACAATCAAGACCCAAGTAATCACAAAGTACATCTTCAGTTTCAACACATCGCCATTCTTGTACCGAGCCAACTGTTCTTTGCACTTAGCCAACTCATCCTTATCTTTAATGCTTTGAATTAAAGCAGGCATTACCTCTTGACAAATCGGACATCCCTGTTCTTCACCAACATCAGCCCATCTGAGGAATCCACATCCTCCAACCTGTTATCGGACATCATAAGCAACAGAACAATGAAACTTGAGTTTCAATAACCATTAAACAAAAGAAACTTACACATCTAAGATACCATCGACCAGGATTAGCTTTGGATTGTGATTCTTTGAAAACTGTTTTCGCACCACAAGGACATATGATGTCTGAAGCTTGACTTTTGCTCATGGTCTCCTTGGATCGCAGCACAGAGGAAGAAGGTGAAGATATGTTCAGCGATTTTGGGGGTCGATTGAAGAAGACAATGACAACAGGGGTTTACACAGACAAATTAGGGCTTGAACCTCTTAAATGAGGAAGAGGAATACGTTGGGGGGTAATTTGGACATTTCATCACTCTCTAACGGAAAGTCTAACGGAAACTTGGCCCGGGGGGTAAACATGCGACATAAGAGTAAACAGTGGGGGGGGGGGGATTTGCAACTATTTCCTTAGGGGGGTAGACATGCCAATGACCCCTAACCTCAGGGTGTAAAATTGCAGTTTACTCTTAGCTATATATAGCACACTTATCATTCAAAAAAATTGCTAACTGATTTCCCTTTTCAATCGCCATCTCAGTCTCTTTTATAATCTATTTTTTATTAGTATTTCACCTATAATACTCCAAAGCCCTGCCCCGTTTTAAGTGTTTTAACCCCGATCACTGATACCCTTTCCGATTGATCTGGAGCCCCATAACGCATTTCAAGGCTCTGCCCGACTAAGTTCGTTGGGGTTCTGTCTCGTGACATAGGGATAAGGTTGAATTAGGGTTACTATACTTAACACGAGTGCATATATATATATATATATATATATATATATATATTTAAAATAGCTCAGAAGTTATACCCAAGATTCTACCAGGAGGCTTTCTAGTTGAACCCTAAAGTTACAAAGTGAGTTCATTCTCTTTTCTCACACTTTTATCACATTTTTGTGATCCATTTATATTTAAAAATGTTTTACAAAAATTCTAAATGTCTATCAGTTATACTTACAGTGATTAAGTTTTTATATTCTGCAATAGTTGCCAGTATGTGGGGGTTTTTTTATACATTACTTGACCCTTGTTACTATTGGCCAAAAAGTTAGCCAATAGTAGCATGACCACAAGCACGGGGGAAATTGTGCCCCAGTGGCCATAGCCTATAATTAATATTATTTTTATATTAAATAATTAATAAATTTAATGTATGATTGAAATACATTTAAATGGTGTGTATATAAAATAGAGCTTTAGTAATTATTATTAAAATATATTAGTTATATTAAAGAAAATATAATCTACTATTGTATACTTTACACAGATACAATCTATTCCACAGTTTTGATATGATACCATTTTTATCTATATATGTATTTAGTGGTATCGTTATTCATGATATTTATACACATATAAATTGTAAGAAAAAAATAAATGGTGTAACTTTAATAATATGGTAGATATTAAACACTAGTAGGTTTAATTAATATTATTGTAAATACGTATATGACACACATGGTATTACTTCTGTAATATTTAATATATCCTAAGTAATAAAAGATTTAATGTGTATTATAAACTATAAACCTTAATGTATATCTTAAACGATATATGTCAATTATATATTTAACTTTTAATATATTAAGATATATCTCGAGAGTTGTATTTTAATCTTAGTCACGTTAATATAATAAATAATAATTTAAAATTATTTAATTAATATATTATATTTGATAAAGTTATAGCTATTAACTTGACAGAAAATGATATATTTCATTTTCTGGGCTAATTGGTTTTGTGCCATAGAAAATATATTTGAAAAACTAATGTCATGGGACACTACTAAATTCAGATTCACTAGTTGAGAGAATGATCAACAGTGATATGACCAGTGTCACTAGTTGAGAGAATGATCAACAGTGATATGACCAGAGTCACTAGTTGAGAGAATGATTAACAGTGATAGGACCAAAGTCACTAGTTGAGAGAACGATCAACAGTGATGCGACCACCGGCACTAGTTGAGAGAATGATCAACAGTGTTACAATCACTAGTTGAAAGAATGATCAATAGTGATATGACCATCGTCACGGGAATCGCCTAGTGACAGATACTTTGAATAATAATAAGATATATTTTATATATATTATTTGATAAATTCACTATTAGACAAAAGTGAGCCAATATGTGATATGACCACTGTCACATCGGAACTGTCACTATGTGACAAATATTGATTGAGTTGGGTAAATATAAACAAATATAAAAACCTTTTATGTTGTAAAGTATAACAACATATTTTTATAAAAATGAAATGAACTCGCCAGTATTTATTACTGATAAAATGTTTTCAAAACATGTTTCAGCTAACTTGATGTAAAGATAGTAGAAGCCAGCTATAGAGCACTGAAGGCTTAAATAAAGTGGCTATAAATCTTATATATATAATAAATGTAAATATTTGGGCTGATGTGGCACAAGATTAGAGCCTCCAAGGTGTGTTTTTGGCGGGAAAAATTCGGGTTTTTTTTCTCTACAGTGAAGCCCCATTTTGCTATCCGTTTTGAAATAACCAGTTTACAATCCATTTGAAGAAACCCTAAATCGCCTCACAAGTTGTTCCTCTCCTAAGCGATTCTTTATCTTCCTACATCATCTGAAACCCTGCCTCCATCATCGTTTCTCATCATTCATCGATATCAAACTGTAACTCTTCCAATCTTCATCTTTTAACCCTAATATATTAATCTTCATCTTTTTACATTTTTGCAGTCCCAGCCTGAAAATCTTGCTTTTCAGATCATTATCACCACCATGTTGATTATATTGGCTGGGAGGTTCAAGGATAATTCATTGTGGTGCTTCATCTCGATCTGTAATCTTCAACACGTTTCATATTGATTTCATCTATAGTAAGTCTTACATCATCGATTTTACTCTCACGCACACCTCAAACCATAGGTTTACTGAATTCGTATCATCCGATTATTAGTTATCAATTTTATTTATGTTAATATGAATTCGCATTTCGTTTCGATTCGATCTGTGATGATTTCGTTTCTATATGCTTCTAAAGTTTCTGATATAAGGTTTTTTTAGGGTTTTGTTAATTGCTGGTTTTAATTTCTGTATATAGTTTGATTTCTTTTTATATTTCACCAGAAAGCATTTATTTTTATTTGTTTTGTTTATATCAATACTTTTCTTAAGCAATTGGAACATGTTTTTGTAGTTAATTGCATTGAAATTCATCAACTTTTACAGATTTGGCAGATGGTGGTGCTTTCAGAGATTTGGCAGATGAAGGTGCTACAGTGATTAGTGAACTTGCTATTATTGTCATGTAAGGGCTTTATTGTGTATGTGAATATATTGATATATAATATGATTATCAGCTATGATTGATGTGGATTTAGGTTTTACTATTTTACACACACTCTAACAAAAGATCCTTCGGAGTTAGATTTTATTAGGTGTTTTTAGTGTTTTTATGACTGGAATTGGATATGTTATAAACTCTGCTAATAAAATATGTGTATGTGTGTGAGGATTTAATGGAGAAAACTGTGGTCCTCCCTTTAGCTACCAGACAGAAGAGATATAGTGCTTAAAAGTACTCTGGAATATTAACAAATCATGGACTTTTAACAACATTTATGGAAAAACTGAAGCTAACGGGCACCGGATGTATTTCCCCTGAACTTGTGATTTTGCAAGATAGGATCGCTCTTTCATCTGTACTAGATACGGACATTGTAGACTACGAACATTGTAGACGGATCTCTTTACTTTTATAGTTCATTTGAATACTTAATTATCAACTAAGAGTTCAGCAAAGAACAAATGTTGTTTTTTAGGTTTTGGCGGTTTTTGTTTATAATTTGTTGTTATATATGAGTTCTATATTCTTTTGTGAGCTTATGTATGTTTTGTTGCTGATTTTCAGCAAAGAAAAAGGTTAATGGGACTATGGATTCTTGCAACTCTCAGTTGTAACACCCCAAAAACGGGTTTGGTAATCAAACCACGTTAATAGTGACGACGGGTAAAATACCATTAGTGGTAAAAATTAACCCGGTAAATATTAGGTTTTAAATAAATAAAATTGATGTTAAGTTAAAGGGAGATAAATATTTTGAGAAAACAGAGTATACAGAAGGCCCGAGTTAACGGGACTTAAAATATAACGGGTTATAACTTCCCGAACCTATTAAGTTAACCAGGGATAATTAACCTAGTTACTAGTATGTGCCTAAGTGATAAATGGTAAGTTGTAGCTTCAATTGATCAAGATAAAACATGAGGGACTAATATTTGCCAAGTGAGGAAACTTGTTTTAATTAAAAACAAGTAATAACACACAACACACACACTAAGAGTGTGTGTGTGTACGTGATCGACCAGGAGACCAAAAGAAAAGGGGATGAACCCTAGTTCAACAAATCCCCAAATTGAAGAGTAATTCTTGACCCAAATCGAAGCACAAATACAAATAAACGATCACCAAGTCAAGGGGATCGTAAGGTATGTCGAATTTCTAACATTCATGAAGTTGTGAAAATTAGTTAACTTTGCATGATGCGATCTATGTACGAATCATAGAAGTTATGGCTGAATTTGAGATGTATGATTGCTTAGGAACAAACCCTAAGCGAAGATTTAGAACAAATTGCTATGATTTGGATGTATGGTTGAATTACCACACCTAGCTAAGTGGGTTTTATTGTTATGATGAAATTGATGATAAGACTATGTTTAGAATCATCATGCATGATAATGAATGGAAGGTATTTGATTAAACCATGAAATTGGGTACATGATCATACTTTCATGAAAGGGGTTTAGTATATTATGATGAAATTAGTGATTTGGGTTCATATAAATAGGTGTTTGGAATCATGAGGTCTACTAATTAATATGTAGAACTTGATTATATTGATGTTCGGATGAATGTCTAATGCTATGATGAAACGGGTTTTACATGTAGATGGAAACCTTTAGTTCTTGCTTAACAAATGAATAATTAACTTTGATAATCAAGAGCTGAGTTAAATTGGTGTTAATAATAGCATGAACTTAGATTTGAAAAGTAGTTAAAACGGTGGCGTAAGAATAATGCCTATCAGATACTTGACAAAGTGCTTAAATGAATTGTCGGGGTTTATGATATAATCACTTATGTTAATAGGCAGTTTGACCTTTAAAAGTCAAACTGACCAAAATGAAATCAAATGGTGAATTTTGATGTAAAACCCGTAAGATGGAATAGTCATAATTAATGATGGCTAATCTAACCGTCTTACGAATTATGATGATAGTTTGACGCTTGACAAGCTAGGTGGAGGCTTGGAAAGGAAGCGGGTCAAACGAAGCAAGAATGAAGGAAAAGCGTAATTCGGATGCAAGGTAAGTATATCTTACACTAGTCATATATTTCAGAATATCCTTTTGTCGTGTTACGAAAAAGATAATTATGACGTAAGCCATAGTAGGCCAAAAAAAAGTGTTAAGAAATGGAATTATAAGTAAAGTGACCGCACAGTGTAAATCGAAGCGAGTCATATATACGAGGTGGTTATAAATGTCATCTCGCTAATATAATCGGTCAATTCGGCCAAACGGGTCAAAAGGTGTAGACATCACCTTTTGACAATATCGACTAATGATTTTTGTCGAGTTATATGCTTACAGGAATAGATATCCAATGGGTACTCGCATCTTTCTCAATTAGCAATTTCAAAGCAAGGTATTAAAATCGGGTTAATAAGTTGATCCGAGCCAGGTATGTATAATAGATCAACTCATCATTTAGAACTTGAAGTTCTATGAGAGTTAGGTAAAGTAAAAAGGGAAATTTGGTTACCCTAAAAGGTAAACCGAAGGATTTAAATTATAGACAGAGTGTTTTGAGAACAAGATTTGGTTAAAAATGAGATTTTGGGCGTGCATGGCTTAAGCAAGCCCTTCGTTGTAAAAAGAAGGGTTAAAAATGACCAAAACGCCCTTGTAAGTGAAATTAAGCAAGCAACCCTTAGAAGTCGCTTGAAAACGAGTTTTATAATCAAGTCAATACTTTGAATAAGTATGAAAAGCAAAAGATGTAAAATATTGGTCAAATGACTCTATAAAGAGTCTTTGTCGTAAAATAATAATTTGAAGGGTAAAAGTTGTAATATATAAATCACCACATTGAATCCACCACAAATATAGTTGTGGTAGGAGGTCATTTGATAAGAAATGTGGACATATGTATTTAGAAACGAATGAAAGCGATTGGTGCTTAAAATATGCTTAAATACCCTTAACGGGTCAAAATAAGCATATGAGTGAAAATGGGATTAAGAAGGTATATGAACCTGTAATTGGAACCTAATATGTTAAACATCATTGAATTTAATAGGTTTATGAGAAATAAGGGTCAAACAAACTTGTTTGTTTGATAGAAATCGAACGACTCAAAATTTGGTAAAAAGGGTAATAAGCCTAAGACTTAAAAGTCTTAAATTTTGTTAATCCAGATGTTGGATTTTAAATCCATATGATGGAGAATCAAATTACAAACACGTAGGAAGAAACGGTAGGTCAAACGGACAAGCGGATTGAAAGATATGAAAGTTTTCGTGTCAAAAACGGCAAAATGGAAGAATCTGTTACAGGGGCCACAGTAACTTACGGTGCCCACCGTAAGTTACAGTGGGGCTGAAACCTTTACGCCAGTTCTCTACTGACTTACGGTGGAAACATATCAAAACAGGGGCTACCGTAAATTACGGTATCCACCGTAATTTACGGTGGACCCTGTACAAAAATATATTTTAATCAGTATTGTTTCCCGGACTCGTTTAGATACGTTTTAAACCCCGTATGACTAAAGCGTTTGATGTTTATGAAATGTAGGTACTCTTTGGATGCTGGAAGACGATCAAGCTCAACGAAGAACCGAACACGATATAGATACATGCTTCCGCACATTGCATCGTCATAAATTTTAAACGACGAATCTAATCACGTTATGTCGAATAACTTTTGATTTGCGAAAAGTTTTAATAAATCCATATGTTTATAGTATGTGTAGTCTTAACTACTACACATCTAATTGTTGGTATTTACATGTAAAACCGTTAAATAGAAACTAGGGTGTTACATCAGTTATCAGTAGCACATACATACGGTTTCAACCAACAGAATTCAGCCGCTGAGCCCTCGCGAAACAATTACCACTCTTTTTTGGTCAATTGGCATATATCAGTTATCAGTGTGAGTTGGTTTATGATGGTTGAATGTTTTTAGTTATAGTGTTTCAGTAATAATTTTGTTCAAAATTATATGTATTCTTGATAAATTGAATACCTGTAGTGTTTTAATGTCAAATGGGTGATATAAAAATGTTTACGAAACGTTTGTGTTATTTGATATAAATGAACATTGTAATTATATTGTTTCTGTAGCTATACTAATTGTGTTATTTGTTTTTAGATATCAACCACCATTGCTAGCTCGTCAAGTGGTGGTGGCAATTAAATTTGAGTATGAAGGAGGTATGTCATCTATTTCATCCGCACCATAACAAACTAACCACATCAAATATCATTTAATGTATGAACCACCGGTATATATGGTACCATGGTACCAGTACCGAAAAATAGGTAAAAGTGGTATCGGTACCAAATATACCAGCTCGATACCGGTACCAGTGTTTTACCCGTAAATACCGGTATCGTACTGGTACCGGTACCGAAAAACGGGGAAAATGGGTAATGGCACCGAATAAACCCGGTATGGTACCGGTATCAAATGCTCATCCCTGCTGCTTTAAGTTGATAATAGGTCCATGTCCTTGGTTCGCAACAATTAAAAAATCCGTGACTGTAAATTGATTTGGTTTTCTGACTTACAATGCAAAATTGAAAGAAATCAAGCCACTCTCATATAAATATATTATTTAATTTTACTACAACTTTATACTAATACAAAGGAAAGGGATACGTTGCGTAGAGAGAAAGAAAAAAGTGATGTTGCTGCTCTTACTAACATACTAATTTCCGATGATTCTATGATATAAATGATTTAATAATTCTCTCTTATAAATTAATAAATTTTAGGGTAAGGCCTTTCAAAGAAATAAGTTGCTCAAGAATCTAAGATTAGGAATTGCTGGCACGGGTATGCAATATATATACTGCTATGATATTCTTAAAAATAAAATATAAAATGCAGATAGTATTGTTTTACATGTTTAATATCTAAAATCGTTCCTTTACATATGATAAAGAACTTATTTGTGTGAAAGCTTAGATTAGGGAGCTAGAAGAAGAGAAGGAAGGGTTTATGGCCAAACGACGGGTGAATTACTCCTCCAACTTAGTGGTTAACTTAGTATTAGAGGTGGTAAAATGGACGGATGGGATAATGGGTCAAGACATGTTTTAGGGGATTTCAAGACAGCATGAAATGTAGCTAAAGATACTGACGCATTAGCTAAGGCCGAGTAAAAAGTAAAAAGTGATGCATTATCTAATTATTAATAGGAACCAGATGCTACCTCTTATAACCATCCTACTCATGATATCGTATGACATTGTAGATTGGGAGACCAATTGTGTATGGGTTGGCCACAAAAGGGAGAGTATTGAGTTAGAAGAAATGTTGAAGGATTAACTTTCAATGATATATGAATGTCACTTTGTTTATGATTTATGAAGTGACTTCAAGGATATTAAATTTTAGTTGTTCGTTAAATCACAGAGGACTTGCATCTATAACGTTGGATGTGGCAGGGCGTGCTACACCAACTGGACTGAGCTCATGTTACTTTTAGTAAATTGTAAATGTAACATTATTTGTCTTTTTCTTGATGTTTTTATACACGACTTATAAAGAAAACTTCAATACCTAATGATACAATCCACTTTGATACTAATTTATGTAATGCCACTTTATTTGCATTAGTTTTATTGTTACACTTATGATTAATGTAATTTAAATTTTCCAGCCCGGGTTGTCACCCGGGTGATAACCTAGTACCTTAATAAAAGAATAAATTTATGTTTTATTTATTTGGGTTTATCCCTATAAAAACAATTGAATTGAATATGGGTTTGAGCCTATTTATTTAATATTAAAAGTTATTGTTTTATAAACTCTGAAATTATTTCCTAATTACGATCCTGATGAAAAAAAAATTTTGTTGCGTAATTAATAAACACCGATACCATCTGGCTGGTTCACGGCTCTCGCTCCTAGGGTGGGGTCGGGGGCCGTGACACCTATGCCTCGCTTCACTTTAAGTTTCATACAACTGCTAGAGTATGTCTCATCCTACAAAATCCACAAAGCTTTAAAAAGGGCGATACACATGATTCTCGCTGCAACATGTTGGAATATCTGGAGAACAAGAAACGACTTTATCTTCAATCTTAAACCTCTTCAGGTGCCGAAAGTGATAGGTGACATAAAGGCATACTCTTTTCTTTGGATAAAATCCCGGGCTGGACATTCTGATATATGCTCGGAGAAATGGAGGGGTTTTAAATTTTCGGACTTTCCGCTGTAATATGCTTTTTCAATCTTTCTAATGTTTCTGTACTGTTATGTCTCTTAAGCCTCTGGCTTGAATCTTTTTTAATGAATTTCGCCCTTTGTTTCAAAAAAAAAATGTAAATGCCTTCGAAAAACACAATTGTTGACTTTCATGAGAAAAGTACGACTAAAAGCAAAAGAAGAAATGATTCAGTTATTAAGATTTTCATGAAACTAGTCTCATCAAATCCTTTACTATTCATGAGTAGGTGTGGTTGGTTATCATATAATTAGTTTGGAATTTGGAATACTAACTAATTACGAATATATATACTTATATTGCAACATCAATTGACGATTTCTTATAATACCACTTCATTATAGGCTAATGACCTAATACAAATTTAGAATAGTAAATATTAAGAGTAAACAGTTATTCTTGTCTCTAGGGTTTAGTTTAAATTGCAATTTGATCATTTATTTAATTTTGCCAAAAATACAATGTACTTTGAAAATCTTGTCATTATCATCAATTCGCTTAACTCCACCCAATAACTCCGTTAAGTTGTGAACATGTGTCATTCACGTGATGGGCATTAATTACCATTTCGTTAAGTTTCAAAACCATATATGTACTTTCTCTCTCTAATCTCTCTCTACTTTCAACCTAGAACCAAACCACCACCACGCCTCCACATCGACGCCACAACCTAACTAAAACCACCACCATCACCACCACAAACACACACACCGTAATATTGTTTGGTGGCTTAATCGGCGACAACCAGATTCAATGCTTGCTCAAAAGCAATCAAACGATTATGTGCCTGAAGATGAAGACGATGTTAAGTTGCAACGTAATAATCAGAATGTTTTCGAAGAAGACGATACAGGAAAAGAGGAACGAGTATTATTTATAGTTTTTTTCTTTTTCTATTTGTCGCAAGCATACGTTCCGATACGTGATTTAATCAAGCTTTGACCTTGACTATTAATGTCAGGTGTCAATTGTATGGCCAGCGGTATCGGTATGGTGGATGTGTCGTGTTCGCATTAATATGTTTTTTCAAGTGTTAATGGTCGTTTTTCAGGTCTTTTTTTTCTCGCATCTGTATGGCGGCGGTGAAGGCGATGAAAACATGATGTGAGTTAGGGTTTTGAAGTTAAATTAGGGTTTTGATTTGAGGAAGATGAAGGTATAAAAAAATTTGTGTACGAAATGACAAAAATGTATATCACATGGATGGCACATGTTCAGAAATTAACAAGCTTAATGGATGAAGTTAACTGAATTAATGATATTGGTAAGACTTTTAAAGTGCTATGTGTTTTGGAAAAAAAAATTGATCAAAGAATAAATTGCACAAAACGTCCTTTAAGTTTCACCAATCTTGCTAGTTCAACCTTAATCTTTAAAAGTTTCCAAAACCAGCCTTTAAGATTAATTTTGTTGTAGGTTTCATCCTTTATCACTAACCCAGTTACTAATCACATGCATAGCATGTGAGGGTAAAACCGTCTTTTTATGCTTGTGATGTTATTAAAACCCTAATAAAATCCCAGAACGCCAACAACCTTATCTGAATTTGGTATTCAATCGGTAATCCCATCTTTTAATTCGACAACCACAAATCTTATTCAGACTGTGTTCATGGAATCATCTATTTGGATTGGGAGTAAAACAATTTTAGGATCGATATATCAGCAGGTGCCTAACTTCATCATTTTTATGAGCTACAAAATGATGGCTCCCGCAAGCTACAACACACACCCACTTTGGCAATTCGTATGAGCTTCCGTGCAACCAGCATCACCACCGCTTCTGTTTTGCCAAAGCCATAACTGCCATCTCGTCGGTGCAACCCAATTCCATCACCATCAGGTATCGCAGCTTCTACCTCGTAGGTAATGATTCAAATTTATCCCTATTTCGAACGGAATCTGAACTACTATGTGTATATGAAAGTTTTTTCAATTTTTTAATCTTCCACAACTGCTAGACGAAGAAGATGATATTGATGAAGAGCCGCTATTGACAAATCTTCTACATGGCTTTCATATATTTTACCCCGTAACTATTGGGCGTTTTGTGGAATTGAATTGAATTGAAGGATTAATCGTTATGATGAATTATACTTTTAAATAATTATCTTCTTCTATCATGTACTTTTAAATAATCATCTTATTCTTCTCGTATGTGAAATCCACCTCATCTGTTAGCCATTTAAGGTTTTGAATGATCTGGGTTTGAACAGAATGGTGAGTGTTGATTCGAATAGTGTTTGATCGGAAATAGTGTTTGATCGGAATTCTAATCGACGATGAGGGTTTTATGAGCATTGAAAGATGTTTGAACTGATGAAGTGGGTCTGGGATTTTATTAGGGTTTTAATAACATCACATGCATGAAAAGACGGTTTTACCCTCACATGCTATGCATGTGAGGCCATTTAACATGGATTAGTAACTGGGTTAGTGATAAAGGATGAAATCTGCAACAAAATTAATCTTAAAGGCTGGTTTGGCAACTTTTAAAGATTAAGGCTGAAACCAGCAAGATTGACGGAACTTAAAGGACGTTTTGTGCAATTTACTCTTGATCAAAACTGCAGTTTAGACCAAATCTCAGGGACTAAGACAACAGTTTATCTGGTTGACAGGACCAAAACGCGGCCAAAGCTCGGTGTTTTGGTCCGGTCAACAGACCCGTCAGACACCCGTCAGTCTTTGTCTGGTTGACCGGACCAAAATGCCGCGGTTTAGCCACAGCTCGACACTGCAGGGTATGCATATAAGACAAAAAATACCTTTTTGGTGTGCCAATAGGCAAATGGGTGTGCAAATAGGTACACCAAAAAAAAAAAAAAAAAAACCTACCCCCTCCCCCAACCCCGGGCAAATTTTTTTTTTTGTTTTGTTTGGGTGGGTGATGGGAGGGGGATGGGGGTTTAGGTTTTTTGGTTTTTTAGAAGCCTTTGTACCTTTCTTACAATTAGGAGTCTTTATATTTGATCCTAATCCGATAAAATAAATATCATTGTTCATTTATTGACAACTTAATGTTTGAGTAGACTTGAATGATAATGAATGATTTGTTTTTTATACCTAACTGAATGAATGAATCAAAATCATATATGATTATTTGTATGAAAAGCGGACGTATCTAATTCAATATAGGCGTCGTTCCACAAAAAATCTAATAACATAGCAGTCGGTCCTACAACTAGAAAGGACGTTTCTTTTTTCATGTGTTGACTACATCCCTTGTCGCATGCTACTTATGAAAATTTACTATGTGTCTTGACGAGGCACCGAATTGAAGGCCACAAGGTAAAGTATGTTGTAAGTGCTCCCGTATGATCATACTTCGAACGTCCTTAGGTGCAGAGTTGTATCGGATACAAACTACTAACTCAAACTGCTATCATGTTAATAGCTTTTCTATAAAGCCCAGATTGTTTAACAACAAATAAAAATACCAAACAATAAATCACTTATCAGAGTACCTATTATTTATTATTAAAACGTGATTTTCATGCTTATATATGTGTTATAATTTACAAACCATCATGTAATACCAAGATGGATACCATAGACCGTCCGTCTTGTGAGTTACTTTAGTAGACCTGTTAATCCTTCAAGTTCTTCTTATTGTTCATAAATGAAGAAATATTAAGAGATAAAGTTTATATTATATATGAAAGTGAGTAGTGTGAGTTTAAATCTTTGCAAGTGTAAAATTATGTGGTATTTAAGTGAAAATAGTTGTTAATAAATAAAATAAAATTAAAAAGCTTGGGAAGCGGGAGTAGTATTAACTATTAAGACCTATCCTACAAACTCCATATCTCTTATGGCAATCAGTGACGCTAAAGAAGGTTTGGTAAATTAGAAGTTATTCTTCGAATCATAAATATCTCCCCTTTAATATAATCAGAGTTTCTGTAGAGCAAAAATGGGATGTATGATATTTTTAAGCTCTCAAGTAAAAAAGAAAAAAAAAAAAAAAAAACGCAGTCCCCGTTTTTTTTAAATAGAGGTTAACTAAGGTAAAGTTATTCTATAAAAGCTCTTAAAAATAAGAAGTGTATAAAGACATAATGGATCGCAAAATATAACACAATGCCAAAAAATATAACACATTGTCAAAGATAAAAGACACAATGAGTCACAAAAAGACATAATTATGCAAATATAGAAAAGACACTGATAAATAACCAAGCATGATGATGATGTAAACAAAGAGTCCAAAATCTACAAGCTACATATATAAAAACAAAAACAAAAAAACAAAAAACAAAAAAACTAAGCTAAACATCTAAAAACAAAAACTTAAAATCTCACATCGTAGAGTTCGATGAGACGGTTCCAATGATGCTTGAATGAGGTTAATCGGAATCCGTTTGATACCCCTTTTACGAATTCTTATTTTTAGGAGACTTTGTATTTGATTCTAATCCATTAATTACATATAGTCTGATTGATTAAATATAATATAATGAAATTTTGTTAGTATTTAGTTTATTACGATATAAATCTTAGTATTATATTATTTTTGTAGAGTTTCAATCCCACATGGATATTGCAAAATCTGATAATAAAATAACTAGTTTCCAGGGCTGGCTCTATAGGCTTGGCAACCTAGGCATGGGCCTAGGGCCATCAAAAAAATAAGGGCCTCCAAGTTTTTAAAAATTTTTATATATACTATATGTTATATGTATGTATTAGGCTCAAATAAATACGTTTATTTCAAACTAGACTGATTTTTTTATTAAAGGAGTCCAAAATAAATATTGTTTAGCAAACAAAGGTCAAGTTTCAAAACCCATTTCGCCTTGATTTCCAACTATTACAACACAACAACCATCGACCTAATCATCAATATTTAGCGGCCTAAAGCCCCTAAATACAGCCGCAATCATCGTTCCCACTTTCCATCGCAACTTGCTTTCAATTTCTAGGCTAGCGGCTATCATTAGACTAAAAAAGTAAGGGCAATCACTCAGGGAGTCGGGATTGGAGGAGAGTTTATCGGCGAAAATAGGCCCCTACTTCAGAGTTCGCTTAGGGTCTCCAAAAACGTAGGAACAGTCCTGCTAGTTTCCCACCCATATAATAAAATAACTAGTTTTCCACCCAGTCTTCTTTTCTGCCCCTCATGATATGTGCAATTTTCATATTTGCGAATATCATAAGAAGGTGTGCATCAAATCAAACTTAGAATATAGTGTAGATCTTGTTGGAAAAATAGGTGAAAATAGCATTTTCACAAATATAGGAAAATGATTTTTTCCTATTTTGGACTAGAAATAAATATAATAAAATGAGCGGGTTTTATATATTTATTTGTGAGTTTGTGTTCTATGTTGGAAGAGCTTCGCAACGAACTAAACCACGTCCAAAACGGAGCTAAGATGAATGAGATATCGATGCTCAAAGATGGGTGTTTGAAACATTGAATGCTGAAACAAAAGGGAAAGTAGCACCTTGTCCCACATCGGAGGAGAGATGGAACTTAAATAGGTTTTTAAGGTGGAACTCTCCATCCTTATTGTTTCATGGAAGCACACACTAAGTGTCCTCGCGAAGGGTGCGGAGCACCCTAACTCGCACACGCTTGCGCGCGTGGCGTGGGCGATGAGGCGCTTTGATGGCGCACTTTGCACTTCGCATCGCCGCTTGAGAGCCGCCTTTGTATTTTTGACCACGTGCGCGTGGTGGATCACAGAGGCTGCAAGGACCAAGTGGTGAAGTGGCATGCAGGTTCGGCGCGCGGGTACAAGTGGCACGAAGGCGCGCGGTTGCGCATGGTGCATGGGTCCTGATGTGACGTGCGCGGCGCACCAAAGTGAGCCAAAACGACGCGACTGTGTGGCGTGCTCGTAGAGGCTCACAGGTGACGTGGCACACGCGCGCATGGCAGTGAGCCAAGAGGACGCACCGCGCATGGGCGTGCAGACCTGGGCGCGCGCAGAAGCTTCCAGCATTGAATGACAGTGCAGTTACAGTTCAGCTTCGAAACTGACGAGTTAATGGTCTTTGACTGAGAATTAAATGACGTATTAAATTGCATTGAAGACGTTTAATGCAATTTAAATCTCTCCTTTAATTCCTTTTTGACCGTTTCGATGAAGATGTAGTATAAATACAACATCTCCACCACTGCAGAAGACACCACGAATACCAGCAATACAACAGCATATGCAAACAGTTCTCTACAGCTTACTGATCTTCTTCCTGCTCTCTTCAAGGTAGCCTTCGGGTTGTAGGCCATCTCCGGCAGTACTTCTGCTCCGGCTGTTGTACCCTGGGAAACAAAACGAGTACTCCTGGGAGACTCGGAATTTGTTTTAAGGGAAGCGTGTTGAACACGTGCCTCAGTCACTCTGCTTCTACCCCATTCTTGTAATTTTGGTTTATTTCAGTTGTATTCGTACTAGTGTTTTTAGCTTTCCAATTTCTGTATTGTAATCGAATTAATAAAAATTTGTTTATTTTATTTATTTACGCGAACGGTTCCTACAATCATAAAACAAATTTTTAAACACCGTTCGTGTAATCAAAACCATCCTGTTAAGTGATTCAAACCAGTTTTGTTTTCACTCAGTTTGTGTTTAAAAACATATTTTTTTTTGTTTTCATCTTCAAAGGGGCGACTTTGGTTGAAAACCTTTCTGGTTACTTTCAGACTTTGTCCTAAAATTTGCTAAAACTTTCTGATTTGGTCTTCAAAGTTGGACTTAGAAGCCAATCAGTAAGTTCTAAAATTATATATTTTCTGTTTTTTGGTCTTCAAAGTTGGACTTAGAAGCCGAAACAGTAAATTGTGGTAAATTAAAATTTGGTAGTTTCCTTCTGGTTTTTGCGTAAATCAGATTTTTTTTACTAAACTTTAAAATTTTAATTTTTTCAGCATGTCGAACGAAAATGTCAACGTTAACAACACCACAAATGTTGTGACGGGAACCCCTCTTAACGCCACCACTGTGGGAGCGTCCACAGTGGCCAATCACGCTGAACGACCCGAGAAGTTCTCGGGTCTACACTTCAAAAGGTGGCAGTAGAAGATGTTCTTCTACCTGACCACCATGAACCTTGCGAGGTTCTTGACGGAAACCGTTCCCCAACCTGTGGAAGGGGAGACCGACGCACAAAGACAGTGCGCGGTAGATGCGTGGAAGCATTCGGATTTCATATGTCGTGGTTATGTGTTAAATGGCCTATCGGATGCGTTGTATAATGTGTACTACAACATCAAGACTTCCAAAGACCTTTGGGATGCCTTGGACAAGAAGTACAAAACGGAGGATGCTGGCACAAAGAAATTTGTGGTAGCCCGTTTCTTGGATTTCAAAATGGTTGATTCTAAAATAGTTATGAATCAAGTCCAAGAATTCCAAATTATACTACATGACATCTTTGCGGAAGGCATGACACTTAACGAGACATTCCAAGTGGCAGCGATGATTGAAAAGTTACCTCCTAGTTAGGTTGATTTTAAGAATTATCTTAAACACAAACGAAAGGAGATGACTATAGAGGACCTGATTGTCCGCCTTCGGATTGAAGAGGACAATAGAATTGCCCAAAAAGGCAGCCTTGCGCAGACTAGTGCTAGCGCAAATCTGGTTGAGCATGGGCAATCCTCTAAGGGCGCGAAGGGCAAGGGGAAAAAGGACAAACAGAAAGCAAAGGCTAGCAAACTTGGACTGAAGAAAGGGGTTATGAAAAAGAAACCTCAAACGTTCCAAGGAACTTGTTACAACTGTGACGAGCCGGGGCATCGGGCTAACCAATGCAAGAAACCAAAGCTTGAGCATGCGCACATGGTGGATGAAGACGGAATGCCTTTGGTGGCGATGATTTCCGACAAAAGCGCAATGATGGATGAGGTCAATACTGTGACCAACACTCCAAAAGGATGGTGGGTTGATACGGGCACGACCCATCATGTTTGCGCAGACAGAAGCCTCTTTACCACCTTCAAGGCGCTTTCTGGAGAAGAGAAGCCGTATATGGGAAATGCAGCCACCGCCGACATCATGGGTGAAGGAACGGTGATCTTGAAGTGGACTTTGGGGAAGGAGCTCACTCTAAGCAAAGTGTTGTATGTCCCGGATTTGCACAAGAATCTAGTCTCGGGATGGTTGCTTAATAAGTTTGGATTTCGTTTAGTTTTTGAGAGCGATCAATTTGTACTAACTAAACGAGGAATGTATGTAGGCAAGGGTTATGCCCAAAATGGTATGTAATGGCAGTCAAGACGAACATGAATAAAATTGCTACTACTTCTACTTATATGCTTGAGTTTTCTGATTCGAATAAATGGCATGGTAGATTAGGTCACGTTAATTTTAATTCAATACGCCGTTTAATCAATTTAAATTGTATACCAATATTCCATATTGACTCACATTATAAATGTGAAACATGTGTAGAATCCAAACTTACAAGATCATCATCAAAATCGGTTGAACGAATAACCGAACCCCTTGATTTAACTCACACTGATATTTGTGATTTAAAAGCGGTACCCACAAGAGGTGGAAATAAGTACTTCATCACGTTTATTGATGATAGTACTAAATATTGCTATGTATATTTACTAAAAAGTAAAGATGAAGCAATAAGTAAATCTATCTTGTATAAAAATGAAGTTGAGAATCAACTTCAAAAGAAGATAAAAGCTTTGCGAAGCGATCGAGGAGACGAATATGTTGCACCTTTTGCCGATTTATGCGCAAAAAGTGGCATTGTACATGAGTGTACACCTCCTTATTCTCCACAATCAAATGGCGTGGCGGAACGAAAGAACCGCACATTGAAAGAAATGATGAACGCCATGTTGATAAGTTCTGGGGTGAGCCAGGAAATGTGGGGGAAGCCATTCTATCGGCTAATTATCTTTTGAACAAGATACCACTAAAAAAGAGAGACGAAACTCCATATGAGTTATGGAAAAGGAAGAAGCCTTCATATAAATACTTGAAAGTGTGGGGGTGCCTAGCAAAGGTGATTGTACCACCTCCTAAGGCTCTTAGGATAGGACCCAAAACTGTTGATTGCATATTTATTGGGTATGCGCATCAAAGTAGTGCACATCGCTTTCTTGTACATGAGTCCAAGAATCCTGATGTACACGTAAACACTATCATGGAGGTGAATCCTAACGTTGTGTCTTATTTTGAAAATGTGTTTCCTTTGAGAAGACAAACACATGCAACGTTATCAACACCTAATTTTGAAGTAGGTGAAAGTTCATCTACACCAGTTGATAAGGTAGTTCATGATAAGACACATGAATGACCTGATGTTGAAGAAAGTGATCGTAGGCGAAGTAAAAGGCCAAGGGTTGAAAAATCCTTCGGTCCAGACTTCGTTAGCTATATGGTTGAGGGCGAGCCCAATACATATCGCGAAGCGGTTTCCTCTTCAGAAGGACCTCAATGGAAAGAAGCAATTAGGAATGAAATTGATTCTATATTGCAAAATCATACTTGGGAGTTAGTAGATCTTCCACCTGGTTGCAAACCACTTGGATATCGTTGGATATTCAAAAGGAAGATGAAAACTGATGGAAGTATTGATAAATACAAGGCTTGGTTGGTGATTAAAGGATTTAGACAAAAGGAAGGTGTAGATTACTTTGATACCTACTCGCCTGTGACGCGCATCACCTCGATTAGATTGGTTCTTGCTATAGCGGCTTTAAGAAATTTGGAAGTTCACCAAATGGACGTTAAAACCGCATTTCTAAATGGCGATTTAGAAGAAGAGATTTACATGGAGCAACCTGAAGGTTTCTCCGCCCCAGGTCAAGAGGGTAAAGTATGTAAACTTGTCAAGTCTTTGTATGGCTTGAAGCAAGCACCAAAACAATGGCACCAAAAGTTTGATCATGTCATGATTGACAATGGTTTCAAAATAAATGAGTGCGACAAATGTGTTTATTTCAAAGACACAAATGAAGGTTATGTGATCTTATGCCTTTACGTAGACGATATGCTTATCATTGGGAGTAATGATAAAATTATCAAAGCTACTAAAAGCATGTTGAAAGCAAGATTTGACATGAAAGACATGGGTTTAGCTGATGTGATTCTTGGAGTAAAGATCATAAGAACCCAAGATGGTCTTGTGTTAAGTCAATCTCACTATGTGGATAAAATTCTTGAAAATTCAACTCGGGAGACACGAGTGTAGCTCAAACTCCAGTTGATACCTCCCAACATCTCAAGAAAAATAAAGGAGATGGAGTTTCTAAGTTAGAGTATTAAAGAATTATTGGCAGTCTAATGTATCTAATGACATGTACTAGACCCGACTTGGCTTACGCGGTGAGTAGACTAAGTAGATACACAAGCAATCCGTGCGCGGATCATTGGAAAGCTATCACGAGGGTGCTTAGTGTAACAACCCGCACTTTTGTGCGTTGTTACCACTCGATGTACTCGCTACGCCTAGCACCAGAGATTCGGATCATAATGTAACCATATCGTATATATCGCTATTCGAAGGATAATCGCATATTTTCGAAATACAATATCACTATACTACACTACTATCACACTAACACTCACGGAGGCATTGGGTGAGGACCTATTCTACCCTCCTCAGTGGCCGTGATGTGTCGAACGCAGACAATTAACGCTAACAAGGACTCTCGGGTGAGTGCTGTAGCTCCAGTCGTCATGACGATGATGACAATACGAGTAAACGGTACCCCGTCGGTCTTTGTGGCACTACACGAAATAACGTTCACGATGACATCAAGAAAGGACCTATGCTACCCTCATTGATGGCCGTGAAACGTCGTTAATAATCGCATACTCGAATCGGAAACCGATTGTTAATTATCGAAACTTTGGATTATGGATACGAAAATACGACCCCAAGTGATATATATATATATAATAATAACAATATAATGATAATATAAATTAATTATGGAAGTACGCACTTCGAAAACTATCAAAACGATCAAAACGGAGAAGTCCAACGCGTCAGGATAGCCATCCGGACGGATGGGCCATCCGGACGGATGGGCAATCCAGGCCAAAACTCCCTTCTTCTCCTCTGTGGCCTATAAATACCATGTCACATCACTTGAACAGTGATGTGACAGCTCCCACTCGACCAAACCCGCTCCAAGACCCTTTTTCCTCGATTTCCTCACGATTCCGGTAAGATTTCAACCTAAAACTTGTACTTCTACAATCTACACTCGATTCTACATCATTCTATCTTTCAAAACTCAGATTCTAACCGTGAAATCTGCGGATTTGAGGCGTTTTGAGGTGATGTCACCAAGAGTTCTTATGAACTTCAAGTTGGGGTCTCATTTCACTATAAACGACTCAGATCCGGGTGATTTCCACATGTTTTAATGACAAATCTCACCTAAATCTGTGCGATTTCGAGTTAACCAAGAAAAACCATCAAGAACTACCAGATCTGATGGAACGGGCAGATTCCCGGCCGTTAGAACGGGTCGGGACTGATGAAATTTCATGTGTTAGTGCGAAATTACACTACCCTAGTAAAAACGAACGTATTCCTTCCGTTAAACACTCGGAAACAGTGTTCAGAGTGCGAAACAGACATGACAAGTCCGCACGGATGACACTTGTCCGCACGGATGACATGTCAGTCCGCACGGATGACATGCCAGTCCGCACGGATGACACTTGTCCGCACGGATGACACTTGTCCGCAGGGATGACATGTCAGTCCGCACGGATGACACTTGTCCGCACGGATGACATGTCAGTCCGCACGGATGACATGCCAGTCTGCACGGATGACACTTGTCCGCACGGATGACACTTGTCCGCACGGATGACACTTGTCCGCACGGATGACACTTGTCCGCACGGATGACATGTCAGTCCGCACGAGTCACTCTTATCCGAACGATTGACAATCCGCACGAGTCAGCAACTAACCCGATCGGATAGTCTGTCATCCGACCGGATGACAGCCATCCGACTCAGGCCCATATGCCATCTGAATGGGTGAGCACCATCCGACCAGATGACTGACTTTTCAATGCTAATCCAGCCTAACCGTACATCGTTTACTATATCCTTTAATGATTAACGCAGACGCACTCGCAACCGACTCAATCAAGTTGTATTCTCGCTAAATACGCACTGTGAGTATACTTGAACCCCTTTTTAATCAAATTTTGGGTGTGACATACGTTTCTAACAAAACGAACTCATCAAACGAAATATTCAATCAATCGAAGTATCACTTGCGAATAACTGTTATGCATAGATATACGTGATGCTAGTTGCATATGTGCTAGGGCTTATACTCGTGACGTCCCACCACGACTAGTATAGTACTATTGCGCCCGACGGGGTCTAGTTATGCCATCGTACATTCGAGCATCGAGGACTTAGTTGGTAGTATCAGTTTTGTGAGTATATATGTCGTGTATTACGTTTATGCATGTGGAAATTCAAAGCTCTTTTAATCTATTATGCTATACTTATAAAACCTGTATACTCGCCAATACTTTTGTATTAACAAATATTTTAACGTATATTGCAGGTTAGATCGCAGACTATAACAAATCAAGCTAGGAAGTCTAGAAACTCAACTAAAATCTAGGTTGTCGGATTTGTACTGTTCGAGAGGACAAGAAATCTGTGATAACTTATGTGATTGTATTATTTGTTAGTATGGGATAACGAATGTATTAAATATTATCGCAACATAGTTTTTATGGATTCTCTTGAGCAATCTGATTCGCCTAGTGCCGCGCCCCGATGATTCCGCCATCGATTGGGGTGTGACAGATTGGTATCAGAGCCATAACTATAGGGAATTAGGCCAGACTCGACCTAGTCCGGGTCGACGTCTTAGAAATTGACCTAGTCTATAGTCTAAGTACCAACAGGCCGACTCATACAAACCCGGTGGGGTTTGTATCGGGCTTACTTGATACTCTCGATCGAAATTGCTAAAAAGCTACAACTTTGTGTGAACACCGCGTACTACAACTTCACACGAAGAAGCCTTTCCTAAGGCTGAAATACTACTTAGCCTTTCCTAAGGCCGACACAATACACATGTTTTCGAAAATACTCGCATAACGAAACCGAGCGATTCAGTCGAGATCAGGCGTGAAAACCAAGAACTCTCGATAGGATTGCTCACTCAGCGCATTTTTCTAGCACGAGAACCTTTCATCGAGTTAGGAGTGACATCCACATCTCGACGAAGGCCTCCATTTCGAAATCTAGTGGAACTCACGAATTTATTCAAAGAGCATAACCACAATTAGGAACGAAACTGTTAAGACAGGGGTGAAACCCGTACCTTAATAAGTCGTTCCACTCTCTATAAACTAGTTTTCAAAAGCTCTCACCAAGGACTCTGTAACAACCCGCACTTTTGTGCGTTGTTACCACTCGATGTACTCGTTACGCCTAGCACCAGAGATTCGGATCATAATGTAACCATATCGTATATATCGCTATTCGAAGGATAATCGCATATTTTCGAAATACAATATCACTATACTACACTACTATCACACTAACACTCACGGAGGCATTGGGTGAGGACCTATTCTACCCTCCTCAGTGGCCGTGATGTGTTGAACGCAGACAATTAACGCTAACAAGGACTCTCGGGTGAGTGCTGTAGCTCCAGTCGTCATGACGATGATGACAATACGAGTAAACGGTACCCCGTCGGTCTTTGTGGCACTAGACGAAATAACGTTCACGATGACATCAAGAAAGGACCTATGCTACCCTCCTTGATGGCAGTGAAACACCGCTAATAATCGCATACTCGAATCGGAAACCGATTGTTAATTACCGAAACTTTGGAATATGGATACGTAAATACGACCCCTAGTATATATATACATATATAATAATAATATAAATTTAATACAAAAAGCGCGTACTTCGAAAACTATCAAAACGATCAAGACGGAGAAGTCCAACGCGTCAGGATAGCCATCCGGACGGATGGGCCATCCGCACGGATGGGCAATCCGCACGGATGGCCACCCGCACGGATGGGCAATCCGGGCCAGAACCCCCTTCTTCTCCTCTGTTACCTATAAATACCATGTCATATCACTTGAACAGTGATGTGACAGCTCCCACTCGACCAAACCCGCTCCAAGACCCTTTTTCCTCGATTTCCTCGCGATTCCGGTAAGATTTCAACCTAAAACTTGTACTTCTACAATCTACACTCGATTCTACATCATTCTATCTTTCAAAACTCAGATTCTAACCGTGAAATCTGCTGATTTGAGGCGTTTTGAGGTGATGTCACCAAGAGTTCTTATGAACTTCAAGTTGGGGTCTCATTTCACTATAAACGACTCAGATCCGGGTGATTTCCACATATTTTAATGACAAATCTCACCTAAATCTGTGCGATTTCAAGTTAACCATGAAAAACCACCAAGAACGACCAGATCTGATGGAACGGGGTGATTCCCGGCCGTTAGAACGGGTCGGGGCTGATGAAATTTCAAGTGTTAGTGCGAAATTACACTACCCTAGTAAAAACGAACGTATTCCTTCCGTTAAACACTCGGAAACAGTGTTCAGAGTGCTAAACAGACATGACAAGTCCGCACTGATGACACTTGTCCGCACGGATGACATGTCAGTCCGCACGGAGGACATGCCAGTCCGCACGGACGACACTTGTCCGCACGGACGACACTTGTCCGCACGGACGACACTTGTCCGCACGGACGACACTTGTCCGCACGGACGACACTTGTCCGCACGGATGACATGTCAGTCCGCACGAGTCACTCTTATTCGAACGATTGACAATCCGCACGAGTCAGCAAGTAATCCGATCGGATAGTCTGTCATCCGACCGGATGACAGCCATCCGACTCAGGCCCATATGCCATCCGATCGGATGAGCCCATCCGAATGGGTGAGCACCATCCGACCAGATGACTGACTTTTCAATGCTAATCCCGCCTAACCGTACATCGTTTACTATATCCTTCAATGATTAACGCAGACGCACTCGCAACCGACCCAAACAAGTTGTATTCCCGCTAAATACGCACTATGAGTATACTTGAACCCCTTTTTAATCGAATTTTGGGTGTAACATACGTTTCTAGCAAACCAAACTTATCAAACAAATTATTCAATCAATCGAATTATCACTTGCGAATAACTGTTATGCATAGATATACGTGATGCTAGTTACATATGTGCTAGGGCTTATACTCGCGACGTCCCACCACGACTAGTATAGTACTATTGCGCCCGACGGGGTCTAGTTATGCCATCGTACATTCGAGCATCGAGGACTTAGTTGGTAGTATCAGTTTTGTGAGTATATATGTCATGTATTACGTTCTTGCATATGGAAATTTGCTACTCTTTTATCTATTATGCTATACTTATCAAACCTGTATACTCGCCAATACTTTTGTATTGACAAATATTTTAACGTATGTTGCAGGTTAGATTGCAGACTATATCAAATCAGGCTAGGAAGTCTAGAAACTCAACTAAAATCTAGGTTGTCGGATTCGTATTGTTCGAGAGGACAAGAAATCTGTGATAACTTATGTAATTGTATTATTTGTTAGTATGGGATAACGAATGTATTAAATATTATCGCAACATAGCTGTTATGGATTCTCTTGAGCAATCTGATTCGCCTAGTGCCGCGCCCCGATGATTCCGCCATCGGTTGGGGTGTGACAGATTGGTATCAGAGCCATAACTATAGGGAATTAGGCCAGACTCGACCTAGTCCGGGTCGACGTCTTAGAAATTGACCTAGTCTATAGTCTAAGTACCAACAGGCCGACTCGTACGAACCTGTAAGGGTTTGCACCGGGCCTATTTGATACTCTCGATCGAAATTTCTAAAAACTACAACTTTGTGTGAACACCGCGTACTACAACTTCACACGAAGAAGCCTTTCTTAAGGCCGACACAATACACATGTTTTCAAAAATACTCGCATAACGAAACCGAGCGATTCAGTCGAGATCAGGCGTGAAAACCAAGAACTCTCGATGGGATTGCTCACTCAGCGCATTTTTCTAGCACGAGAACCTTTGATCGAGTTAGGAGTGACATCCACATCTCGGCGAAAGCCTCCATTTCGAAATCTAGTGGAACTCACGAATTTATTCGAAGAGAATAGCCACAATTAGGAACGAAACTGTTAAGACAGGGGTGAAACCCGTACCTTAATAAGTCGTTCCACTCTCTATAAACTGGTTTTCAAAAGCTCTCACCAAGGACTCGACTATTATGATAACCCGAGCCACGTGAGGCATAGGAAGACGAAAGCCATAAGCTGCATCCCAGTGGAAGCATGTAGTCTTCTAAGTCAACGCGCATGCACGAGCTTGTTAGATATAGTTGGATTACCTTGGGTAGTCGACGCCCAAACACCCAAGGCACTCTATCGTACGAACAACCAATTTTACACTGGCTGGAACTTATTTACGTTTTGAAACTTCACGCTTTGTCGATTTCTCGATTTAACAATTTTCACTCCCTACTTTATAAACGCACAACTCGCACAGCCATCGCAATCTAAAACGAAACCCGAATGATTCGCAACATAACTAATGGACAATCCCTCGTTTTCGCTCTCGTTATCTCACCTCAGCGCGACCTCGCATATTCTAAACCGACCCGTATGTGTATGAATACAAATTTCAGTTATATAAATACCTATATATATACGTATAAACAACAAGTCATTGTGTGAGAACTTAGGAAATTCGTGTCTCCTATGTGGCTCCTATGTGATTTGTATTACTACTATACCATCGCACTAAGTTTTGAACGCGCTCAATCGCAACGCAAAACTCAAAAATCATTATGATCGAATCTCACTCCAAGTCTCTTCCTGTCTAGATGCCTTCCAACAACTCTACCTCGAGACGAGTAGCCAGGAGAAGAGCCAAACGAAGTGCCAATAAGAGGATTGCATCACTTGTGACTAAGGAAGTGAGTAAGCTTATTCCTCAAATTGCCGCTCGAGTGCACTCTCTCAGCCACTCTCGAGCTTCGGAAGACGTTAAGACAGGAGAGCCGCAATCTGCTTTTCTCTAGAAACACTTCAAAGCCTGTGAACCAATGGAGTTCACGGGTGAAGGAGGTGCGACTCAATTACTCCAGTGGTTCGATTCTATCGAAGTTACCCTTCGTCAAAGCGGGTGTCCCGATATTTTCCGTACTACCTGCGCTACCGGAGTATTTCAATCACGAGCACTCGACTGGTGGACCGCCGAACGTAACAAACGTGGGATCTCCGCAGCTTACGCCCTCTCTTGGAATGAGCTGAAAGAGCTCATGAAGAAAGAGTACTGTCCCCCTCACGAAATCCAGAAGCTAGAAAACGAGTTTTGGGAAATCAAACAAGCAAAAGGTGACAACGCTGGCTACACCGCAAGGTTTAAACAGCTTAGCATAATCTGCCCAGGCCAGGTCAACACTTTGGAAAAGGCCATCACGAAGTACATTCGTGGCTTGCCTGAGTGTGTGGGTGATTTTGTCGAAGCTGCAAGACCTGCTACCATCGAAGAAGCCTATCGCTTAGCCGCAGAAATCAACAACAAACGACTCGTGGAAGGGTTTTTCTCCAAGAATCCTGTCAAGCAAGCTCATCAAGCAATCACCAGTAATCCTTCAGGCGAACATGTTGACGAATCTTCTGATGAATCTACTGACGAATCTTCTGACAAATCTGCTTGCGATTCTTCTAATGGATCAGCTAACGATTCTCCTGACGAATCTGCTAACGATTCTTCGGACGGATCTGCTGCCGATTCTTCTGACAAATCTGCCGATGGATCTTCCGACAAATCAGCCAAAGACTCCACAAGTGAGTCTTCAGACGAATCCTCCGACGACGACACTTCTTCGCAAGACACCGACAAACCCAGTCGCAAGCGAAAGACTTCAAGCCCGAGCTCATCAACAACCGAACTGCTGCAACCAGAACCTCTTCGAATAGTCCCGATGTTTCCAAAACGAGCCTACACTGGAGCTCATCCTCAGTGTTACTCATGTACCTATCATCATCCAGTTGGGGCTGACTGTCGCTATTACAATAACTGCAACCGTTACGGTCACTTCACCCGCAACTGCCGCATCGAACCGTGAACTTGAGTACAACAACAACAGCTCCAGCAAAAGTCTTCAGCATCAGACATCTAGCAAGCGTAGGATAAAGTTGTAATGATACGATTCTCGACGTTAATTTCTAAGTTTTGAACCTACTCTCTTATCCGAAGTTACCACTATGTGTAACAACAACTCTCGTTTTCGTTTCCTCCATCCCACTTTAGTCGCCGCATTTAGACTAAATTCACACACATACTATATACTATATACTATATCACGAAATAATGTGTTTTACCCTCACTACACTCTTAGAACGAGGTACGATAAACGTGCAAGGAACGAATAATCACGGGTGCACACGGGATTATTTGGGTCAGTGCACGGTGATCGTAGTAAATTCTAAGGTGCCACAAGCGTTTTAACAAAAGGTGACACCAAATCACGGGATGAAAGTAGTAGGGGTCAAGCAAGGTGTGCTTTATCATGCTACCAAAGTTCCGTGAAGAAAGTGCCACGTGGAGTTGAACGTTATTAGACCTATTATACTTTTGTGATTATTTTCAACACACTACACTTAATCGCAAGGCGTAACAACTACATCGCATCATCGCAAGACTTGTCGTAAGTCTGTTGCAACGAATCTCAATCAAGCAAATAAACGCTCACGGTATTGTTGGGTGAGGACCTATTCTACCCTCCTCAATAGCTGTGATGCGACGCAACGTAACGTTAAGCTTACTCGAAACAAAACTCGACAAATCGCAATCATTTATCATGTGTATCTCGCAATCTCTATCGCTTATTATGTGAATCTATATCGCCTGCTGTGTATCAATCTATCGCTATACCGTTAACTGTGATATTCGTGTTA